>JAHLJT010009355.1:139016289-139242660 GCA_031308135.1 Acheta domesticus | reverse complement strand
GCAGATGCAACAAGCCGAGTGCTTTTACGTTTTGTTTTTTTATTGTTCTCTATTCGGTATATGAGAGTCCTTACTTTAAAAGTTGAAAAACTCCTTAAAAGGGCTGTTTTGATAAATGTTGAAAATGCACCTTTTCATGTGTATGTGAAAGTTAGGTTAGCTACTTCATTTCTAGAGTCCTCTTCAACACCCCACTAAATGGCGTCCCATTTAATTGAAAAAAATTAAATTGTATGTCTGTGTTTTGTTTTGGTTATTTTGACGCTAATACGCTAATGTAATATTTAATCAATTATTGAATTCTATTAAATTAGATGTTTATAAATATATAAATTAAATGAGATGATTGTAAATATAATTTTCAGAAAACAGTATTTATGAATGATTTTAATGTGCAATTATTATTATATTTACTATCGTGAAGGTTTAAGTATGCCTGGTAATCTAATCACTTATAGATATTTCAACAGTTATTGTAGGACAACCGAAATCGATGAGGCTTAAACATTTGAATTCTAAAATCGATCTACCATAATATCAAAATTTCATAATGAAATAATTATCCTTATCGAAAGTTAATTTATTTTCATCTATTTTGCAATATCGGGGACTCTTGGAAAGTATGGTCCTAAACTGGAGTCTAACGGGCATATTGGTTACAACGATTCTGAATTCAGTCGTCTTTCTTTCCGGTCAGGGGCCCAGTAAATGCGTTCGTAGCCTGATATCAGGGGTACCGACAAAGAGAGGGGATAGTGCCTGGAGGGATGTGGTTCTGAGGCCGTCGCGGTTCCCTGCTTCCTGTTTCTAATGTCCTCAAGTCGTAAACGAGCCCCAAACCGCAGAACTCCGGGCTTCCAGCTGTGGAAATGTACTGAGGGATTATTTTGTGCTGTTTTCTGTTTCTTGTTGAGAATAAATTTCATGGACGTGCTAAAGCTGATCAGAATACTGATTATGCAAACGACACGGTGTGGAAAGTTCCTAGAATCGACTTGTAATGTGCCAATTACAGTACCATACTCTTAATTGAAGGTAAGGAAACGTTTATGTCATTTGTATTGTCCACACATAATACGAAAATGAGAAAACAACCGGATAATAATAATCAGTGAATTTACAGCTCTTCAGGAATTTCAGCGATACACGTTTTATGAAAATAATGTGGGTTTAATAAAAGGAAAATCAACCCAAAAATAAATCTAGATCCTTAATTCTGTCTATGAGTTAAGTAAAAGGCAGTCCTAGTTTTAATGGTCAAATCGTCCTTCTTATCCTCTGGTTATCAGGGTTCAAATTCCGGTTGATTATTGACCAATTTGCGGTTTACAAAGCATATTCGCTCCTGTTGTCTCGGGGTTGTCCCGTTTTGTTGCATTTCATTACACTATTGTTCCGTCATTCAAATCACATTATAATCACCATCATCATCCATCAAAACCATCCAAGTAAGGGCGTAAAGGGAGGAGTGAGGTTCATAATAAAGAAAATGAGTTACATTGATAAGTGATTCAATAAAGTAAGTACTTAATAAAATTTGTCCTTTTGTGTCTGTGTTATGGAAATATCTATTTCAATCCATTTTAGGTCATAAGAGCTATTTTAATGATAACATCCAAAATAGTTCATTTATTACTACTTTTGTATCAGTTATCTAGCCACAGGAATGAGCTGATATTGAGGTTTGTCAATGTGATACTCTGCGGTAAATTCAAAATTTCGAAAAAAATCATCTCGCTGAAACTTTTCTAACTAAAATACATTTTCAATGTTAGGAGTTCATTGAAGAGCGTTTTTTCTGAAGCGTTCAGCACATGTTAGGCAGTCTATTTATATTTCATGAATATACACAAGTTCTCATCCTCGACACCAACAATGGAATCACAAGTTTATTTCTTGTTATGTAATGACCGAATACGTGTGTTCGTGGAGTAAAAAGATGAAATTGAAAGTAAAATACTTAGGGTTATTGTCACTGCGATATCATATAGCACATGTATACCGTTGCAGTTTTTTTTTGGGGGGGGGGTATTATTTCCTTCTTCAGTCATGACGAGGTTATATTTTGGAAATTACCTCCAGAATACTTTTCATAATATTCTTTATTATGAGTCCAGTACTACGGCTGTTAGGAATGGATGGATGATTCTATGGATAGACGATAATAATGTGGGCAAGATGTTAAGATGGAGCAACAGTAGAACATGAGAAAGGGGAAAGCGGAAAACCCTAAGAAAACCGGATGCAAACCCGCTTTGTCCAAACCCATATCCCAAATTACACCTAGAGTGGTCGGTATTTTAAACCCCGATGACCAGTGGTGAAAAGTTGGCACGGTGGCCGTTACGCATCTGGTTGCCTCCTCCTCAGCAACCGATACACCACGGAAGAAACGCATGAAAGTTCCCCGATCGCTCAGGCCTCTTCCTACGCCACCAGTCTCCCAAAGCGCCGCCCCCCCCTTCCCGCCCCGCCGGCGCAGCGTGCCCTTGCCGCAGGAGGCGGCGGCGCCACTTGATTTACAGCGGCGCCGTCGAGGCCGCCGCCGCGCCGTCATGGGGGTATTCCGCGAACGCGCGGGCCCGCCACCGCCCACCGCCCGAAAAGAGGGTCACTGCTCCGCCGCAGCAGCGCGCGGCGGGCGGCGTCGAGGCGGCGGCGGCGGCGGCGGCGGCGGTGGAGGCGGCGGCGGCGGTGGAGGCGGCGGCGTCGCGGCGCCCACGCGCCCTGACTCACCGGCGCGCAGCAGCGGCGGCGCCGCGCGGCGCGGCGGTGGTGCTGTGCGCAAATACCGAGAAGGGCTGGCGGCCGCGCAGCCTCCGGGGGCGCGGGGCGGCGGACATCGCGGCTGCCGGTGACATCACCACGGCGACCCAGCCGGACACCTCGCGGGAAGCGCCGCCGCCGCCGTCGCCGCCGTTCTGGCGCCGCGCGCCGGCGGCGCCCGGCAGGGCTTTCCCGCCCAGCGCCGCCGCGACGCCTCGACGCCGCCCACTGTGCCCCGCCCTTCGCACGCTCCAACGCCTGCTCCCGCGAACGTGTCATTAGTCATGAATGCGGCCGCAAGAAAACTGGAGAGCGGTCTCGAACCACCACTACTACAATTCTGCTCTTGCGCTCCCTTTTGCATTCGGTTAGTTCCCTCAATGAAATACAGTCCAATTGTGTACTTGTATATGACTATTTTGTACGTGTGGTTAACAATATTCAACATCAAGCAATTTAATTGAAAAGGAGGTTCATTATGCAGAAACAAACTGCAAGTTAGTTCGTATAACATTCCTTTAATTAAAGATATAACCTTTTGATCAAAAGGAAACTTTAAACGTAATGTTTCCTTGTTCAATGTTTATGTGCCGTTTCTAAAGTTCCCTGATCGCCCAGCACGACACCGCGAAGTTGCTCCTTTCCTGTACGACGGATTGCATACCCTCCCTTTGGCAGGCGCCCCGAACTTCTGATCTCGCGCTTGTTTTGCCTTTCTCACTTTGAGCACCTTGTTTTGAGTCGGTTCAATGACACTTTGACCAGATTTCTAGAGAATTTGAATTACCCCAGCGTTGAGTACAGGTGAGAGTAATCTAACTTACAACATTTAAATGTTTATTGTTAAATTGTGAACGAAACAATTCTTGGATTGCTTATTCGTGAATATTTTACGGGATCATTAAGAAATCTTTACCTATCGAACGTTGTCTCTCATAAAATACGAACCTGGGATCAGAATGGAACATTTCTATTTGGCTATAATGATGCTGCGTATTCAATGAAGTAAATAATATGATCTACAAAAATATTCTGAATCTATGTTAATTTGAAAGTAAACGAATGAGAACTAATACCTCTCTGCAACTGAGAGTGTATTCGAAAGGATGAATTTCATAACATAGTTGTACATGCTGATCTAAACTTCCATATCAAAGTTTTCAAATTAATGTTTACAATGAACTAAGCATAAAATGGATAGCATTTATTGAAACATCGCGAACCAATGAATGAAGTTTACTTAGAAGCTCACAATCGATTTTGAGAACGAAACTATAACTGTAAGTACGTTTCGATCCGTTAGCGGTCATGATCAGAACTGACTTGCGGACATTTTTGTTGACATTCACAGAGGAAGACACAAAACAAATGTTAGAGACATCATAGAGAGACAAATCACTCCACTGAAAGAAATGGACAAGGAACAGACCAACAAAGACCAATCATTTATATGACTTCAAAGGATACGATTGAAGCCAGAGTCGGAAGTAGTGGTAATAATAACTGTCCAAGATCATGCATTGGCAACAAGACTACAATGATGCGGTTCTCAATTTTTTAAAGTAAATTCTCAGGATGATAAATATCGAATTTGTTAAGTGCAGAAATAATTGATCGCATCGTCTCAGCTTTTCCAATTCTAGCAAAGTCTGAATATATAAAAGGGCACGACAGGGTCTTTAGTTCCATCCACTGGCAGATCTTTAACACCCTTAAAGTTTTAAACACATTTTACGAGTGGGTCAAACACTCACCGAAACCTGCGATATTTGTATAATACTGTATGATCAACAAATTCCTACTGATCGTAAGTTAGCAGCAAACAAAAAAAATCATATCAACTTGTAGATGTAGCATTGAGGAATTTTAACGTCGTAGCCAAGGAGGCAGAAACAATTTTAAATAATAGTTCGGAAATAGAAATCAACTGAATGAGGGCAGTAAAAACTCAGGCCGTACCGAAAGTCATCGGAGCACTGAGATTTGTTACGCAAAATTTATGTAAGAGCTTGAACAAACCCCATGTCATTAAAAACTAAGGAGGTAGAAACAATTTTAAATAATAGTTTGGAAATATAAATCAACTGGATGAGGGCAATAAAAACTCAGGCCGTACCGAAAGTCATCGGAGCACTGAGATTTGTTACGCAAAATTTATGTAAGAGCTTGACCAAACCCCAAGTCATTAAAAAATCTGTTAATTACAGGACATAGCATTATTATGAACAACCCCTATTTTGAGCAAAATATTGTGGAGACATGCGCAGTCACTAAAAAATAAGAAGAAGCTTCATTTATTTGCACAGGCAAGTTGGTCTTGAGCAGGAAGGAGGCAACATTTCTTGTGAAGTAAAGGAATATAATAATAATAATAATAATAATAATAATAATAATAATAATAATAATAATAATAAGTGCTATTTCTGCGACTGATAAGGGTAATTTTCTACTTGTTTACATGTATGGCCGTCACCACATTTTTATATATTTTTTAATTGAGACTAACCGATCCCATCAGCAAATCAGGCAGCCCAATTTCTGGCTTGGAAACGTGCAGCGATGGTGGCGGAGGCGAAAGGCACTTGTTTGTCGGCGGCGGCTGTGCCCGGAAGCGGCCGCCTGTCCGTTGCCACCGCCACCGCCGCCGCCGCGCTCTTGCGGTCAGCGCTTCCGAGAACTGTTTGCGCTGCGCACGGCGCGCGCCCGGCCCGGCGCCCTTCCCCAACCGCGCGCCCCGCTCAAACGGCACCAACGGGATTTCATGCTTCGAAATTCATTTCAAATATTTTCGGTTGCTACAAATGAGTCCGGTAGTGCAAGTGATGGCTAATCAGTTTGAAAAGTGGAGAACGCATTTAAGATGAATCTGAGGCATGGGTTGATGGAACCTGCACAACTTGTGACTACACTGCGATTTTTCTAACTTTCCCCCTCAAGGCCACTCAAATCTCATCTTCGCGATGGAATATGTCACGGTATTTCGCATCTTTTTCAGTCGTTCCGCTAGATTTCGCATGATCGCGACCGTATCAAGCAGTGCTTGCGATCATGCAACTTCTACCGGCAAGACCGAGAAAGACGCGAAATGCCGTGTGATATTCCATCGCGAAGATGGGCCTTGAGGGGCTTTGGGTGTCAAAGTTAGAGAAATCGCAGTATAGTGTTCCACGAAGAAGTATAACTGATGGCAATGTAGACTAGGAAATCGCGAAATTTTACGTTTAACTGCTGCAATTATTGTTATGGTCAAGAATTTCGGGCAAGAGTGGTCTTATAACTTTGCAAGGTACATGTTTCTTTAGTTTCTCTATTTTTTTAAGTATACTTTCTTTCTTTCTTTTACTCCCCCATATCCTAATTCCTAACTTGGAGACGCAAGCATGATACGTATTTGCGCGGTAATATCACGATTTGACTTCCCTGCTAAGCTTTCGTTGTGTCGCGTGTGTCGTTAACTGGAGCTCGCGTGCGCAGTGGCTGCGTCGCGAGTCGGCCACCGCCGAGCGGCGGAAGTCGCTAAGTGGAAGGCGCGGTGCGTCGCGCGCTGCTTGCGGGAGCGATCGCGGGGCGAGGGAGGCGGCGGCGGCGGCGGCGGCGGCGGCGGCGCCGGGAAATACCGACGCAGCGCGGCGCGCCGATGGGCCGTGTGCAGCGCGGCCTCGCCTACCTTCTTCGCGGCGGGGGCGGGAGCGGAATGGGCAATGCTGCTCGTTTCCCCGTACGCGACCTTTGAGCCTCCGCCCACGTCTCCACCCCTCCCCCTCCCCACTGCCGCAGCCACCCACAGTTACCGCCATGGGTGATCCGGATGGCCGAAGTGTCGACCGTTTCATTTCGGTGTGGCTGTGGGATTTCTGGCGAAATGGTCGTTTGCTGAAAATGGATGGGGCGTGCGAAGCAAACACAGCGTCTTTCAGGGAAGGATTAATATACTGGGTTAATACTATGTGGGTCCAAAGGAAAAGTGTATTCTTCGTATTTTCTATTTTCTTCCCGTAAATATTCTTTGGGACCTCTTTTAACGCAATTTTCCTCTATTCTCTTTTCGTTCTGTGCATACCAATCATTGTTCTTTGTTGTTGTTCTAGCGGTCGGCTGCACTGATCGGCAGTTTTCTGTGGCTTCTCCGATCAATACCAGGCAAATGTCGGAGCAGTAACCTAACAAACGGCTAGGTTTCGCGCGCGATCTTTCTTTCCTCTTCTTTGTCCTGTTCTCTTTCCTTATCCACATTCCCTACCACTTACATGCGCTACGTTATCATCACAAATGTCCGGATACCAGCAATGACCATAACAGTTGACATGTTCCGGAATCATCAGATAATCAATTTCGTATTCGCTTGGACTTGGGAACGATGAGCTATAAAAATGGGAACGATAAAATTAGTGTGCAGTGTCGGTCCTAAGCGACGAATAATGGTGTCCAAAAGTAGCTGGTGGTGTTGGGTGCCCATGCGGTTCAAAATTCGAAAGTTACCAAGAATATCGGCTCGTTTACAGTATGGTCAATTTTCAATCAGGACATTAAACAACAGCAACGACATATTTCATATTTTATAATCTCTTGATCGAGAATAAAAATCCTTGTCTTTGAACCTCAGCCATTTGTTTCCTTTAAAGTGTACTTATAATGTGAGTTTCCAGAGTCGGTAGAGTAGTATCGAGTAGATTTCAAAAACGTTTCTGGGCATTTGTCATTTTAGAACTACAACTTCCACATGTGAACATGAAAAAAATGTATAGCTTTAATGGTTCTAAGGAAGTTCTAGGAGGTGCGGCAAAGCGGCCTTGCCAGACCTCTGCTACCAATTACGTTATAAGATTCCAAATTCAAGTTCGAAGGAAGAGCAGCTTGTTCTGAGAAGTTATTCAATGGGAAAACCTTCATCAAAACCAACATTTTATAAAGTATTTCTATAATGATAGTTGAAATCTAGAAAAAAGGTCTAAAAATGATAAATCACTCTCTTGAAGCTTTTAATAATTATTACATTCACTGAGTGTCTAATTTAAACTTAATGTTCTATTTCGAATATCCAGGAAGTGTTGTCAGCCATGTCATATCAGCATTCTCGTTGTCATTTTACTATTTCTGATTTTACATTCCGTTTTCCCTTTGTGTTCCTGTTGTATGTTTCTTATCGGTGTGAGGGGCATTTACCAGTACAATTCAGATTCTTAGAATGAAGAAATGGTTTAGTGTCTTAGCTCAAGCGTGTGACAATTAAAGGACTTAAAGTCCCGTATTTCCTTAACCCCATATTTCATGAGTTTCTTGTTCCGTGATCCGTAATAGGGAAATTTTACTACGTGAAATGTCAGTCAATAAACGAATGATGAATGAAGAATTATTGAAGCGGAAAAGAAACAAAAAGAAACCACACACCAATGATGGCTGGTCTGTAAGTGCTGTGGCGCTGCAACACACTAGCCATCCTCTTGAATCAATTTTAACAATTATGTTTCAAAATATTGAATTCTTTAGTTAAATCGACGATCAAAACGCTCTTAAAGTGCATAACAATTGCAGAGATCTGCTTTGATTTTTCTTAATATGCGGGCCTAAGCACCTACTTCTGGAGCAGTCTGGGGTTTAATATGTGCTGTTGTGAATGTGAAAGCGTGATGACATCACGCAACCACGAAAATTCGTGTAGTGCACAAGTGCTAAAATGCTGGACATTTGAGCTCTTGAAGGCTGCGAGATCCACAGCACCGAGCAGTGACCTTGGCAGTCAACTGTCATCTATCGAGTAGTTTCATACTGGAAAATATGTAACTGTCAACAGATGGCAACTGTCAACAGGTAGTTATTGAAGTGAGATGTCTGCAAAATCAGAATTAGACATGTAAAACAATGTCTAATTCTGGCAGATTTAGAATTATCAATTAAAAAGCTTCATTATTACATGAAATATTATTTATTTTTAGGTAAAATATCAGGTGTAGTTTTTATCAACTTCATTTGAATATATTTTAAACTACGAACAATCATTCATATAGTTTGGTATATAATTTTAGTTCGTAACTTTAAGTATTTTCTAAAATTTTTTTTTAAATACTGTAATAACTATAATACATGCTTGGGAAGGGGATTAGACATTTTTGTCTCCGTCGCTGGAAAAACTTTGCTAAGCCATTGTTAACTGTTGATTTTCAGTGCCAGCCGCTATTGTCGCGCCTGTGTGCACGCACACACGCACGCACTCACAAGCGCACGCACACACACACTCAAATATTTATCGATTTTCAGTGTCCTACACAGACACATCTGTCACGTATTTCTTCCGCTGTTTTTTGATCATCTAAGTTCCGACACTAGAATGCCATGGGTTGCCTCTGCATAGTCAAAGGAAACAAGGGCAAAGGTTACAGACATCACCTACATTTCATTCGAGGATGTTGCTTCATCTTCAGCCTTCATTTGCCTATTAGGCACACAAGGAAGATTTCCTCCCCATCGCCAACAGCGTTGGAGTTTTCCGCTAGAGGTTTGCCCTTTCCTGCAATAGCTCCTTCGCGCATTGGCTACAGCAGCCGCGCTCGTGTAACTTCCCATAGACATTCGACGTTGAATCGAAATGCAAATTTATTTCACACGTACCCGTTCTATGCGAAACCCACAACAATAACCACAATAATAATAATAATAATAACAATAATAATAATAATAATAATAATAATAATAATAATAATAATACGAGACTGCGCCAGTACTTCTTCAAGAAACGGCTAACAGAAGATAAGATACATCAGATTGTAACATACATTGACCGGAAAATCAACACCGTTAAACTTGAATGATGAAAAAATGAATCTACAAGAACGAATACATACCAATGAAATGAAAATCAACAACTGGAAAGAGAAGCAACTTCATGGACGCTACCCGTACCAGATAGAGGGAGAACTGATGGATCATAAGGCATCAATAAACTGGTTGTGCATGGGAGAGCTTTTTGCTGAAACAGATGGCTTTATAACAGCTATTCAGGATCAAGTAGTAGCAACTAAAAACTACCGTAAATTTATCCTGAAAGACACAAACGTTCGTGAAGACAAATGTCGGCTATGTGGAGAACAAAGAGAAAATATAGACCATATTGTCAGTGGATTGCAGTTCTCTAGCATCTTCAGAATATACAAAACGACATGACGACGTTTGTAAAGTGGTTTATCAGCAACTATGCCATAATAATAACCTTTTGATGGGTAACAGAACACCATATTACAAATACACTCCTGAACCAGTCATTAACACAAATGATCACAAAATGTACTGGAACAGATCCATCTTAACAGATAGGTCTGTATTATCTAATAAACCGGACATTGTATGGCATGACAAGAAAAAGAAGAAGGTGTATCTGATCGATGTCGCTGTCCCGCTAGCCCACAATATCTCAAAGAAAAGGAGTGAAAAAATTCTAAAATATCAACCATTGGCAAATGAGATAAAGGAAATTTGGAGCGACGTAGAAATGGTGACTATTGTACCAATTATTCTAGGTGCCACTGGTGAAATTCCGAAGTTCCTTCATGAATCCCTGGCTGAACTACAACTGAAGAAGGGGCTATACATCCAACTGCAGAAAATTGTCATACTAGACACATGCAACATCGTGAGGAAGTTTCTAAACCTTGATGGTTGATCCAGTGCTGATTACGACAGATGAATCGTGTATCTCTTGTTCATGGTAACCGAGATGCATGTGTTGAAAGAAGTGAAAAGCAAAGAAACAATAATAATAATAATAATAATAATAATAATAATAATAATAATAATAATAATAATAATAATAATAAATCGTTCCTTTCATGTCCATTTCACTTTCCTTTGAATCACGATTCTTGAAAACTCTAACAGCGTGTAACTAGCGTGTCGACTGCGTGTAAATAGCATGTAGCTTTGCCCACTGGCAATCGAAACAGAAGTGTTTGAATGAAAAGAAATGTTTAACATGTTTACTTTAAAACGCAATAATTAATAACTATCTTCTCATAACTAGTAAGATGACGGTTTCAAGCGATTGCTTCGTGTGCTGTGTCCAATCTATTCCTCCCCGTACCTTTGTCTTTGATGGAGCAAGTCCAGTGTTAAGTAGGGAATTACCTTGCAAAATTAGGTAACGTACGTACCTTGCAACGTCTCAACATTCCTTTACGATATGGCTAAATATCCGACTTCGATTACACTGTCGGGATCTCACCAAGGAAATTATTTGTTGGATTAAAATGAAACTCCAGGAAAATCAGTAAAATCACAGACACCGGCAGTCTTGAGTACATAGAGAAATGTCACGCCCCAAGAAGAACGGAAAGAGCGCGAGTAAAAGGTAGGAGCGAAGGAGCCAGGTCATCCAACGTGCTAATCGCCGTCGCTACCTCGGCCGCCTCCGTCGCCACCGCCGCGGGCGCGCGCGAGCGCGCGGGCTGAGTCACTGGCTTGCCAGGAAATGACGTGATGGCGCGATTTCGTTTTCGAGATCCGGTTTTCCTCCCGCGCGCCCGCTATACCTGCGCGGAAGGAAGGACGGGCGCGGCGCGGCGCGGAGCGGCGGTCGGACACGCGGGCGCGAGCGCGGATGCCTCTCTGCCACCTGCCGCGACGCGACGCCACGCGAGCGCGCCCGCCGGAGCGAAACGGCCCCGTCTTCGCAGGAGCGCACCGCACGGAGGTGGTTTACTCTACCCAGTGGCGTGGCTTCAGTTGGCGTCACCCGGGGCAAAACTAATGGTATCATCTCACAATACAACATAACCTCACAATTCAACAGAATACTGAAGAGGACCTCGCAAATGAGGTCGAAACGTCGAAAACGAATATACATACTATTTACAAAATGACTGGAATCATCGTTTTTTTATTATTATTATTACTATTTGATTGTTTGATTTATCCAGTGTTCCTAGAATTATTAATGGTATCACCCTCCTCCATAAATTAAATTTAAATATATTTATTACTGAATAGTTTATACATTATTTAATAAAACTACAAGTATATTTGCACATGACATTTATTTATAATATATTAAAAACTATGTAATTCAGAATAATTGAAATATAATTTGTAAATATATAATCTAAAACGCGCTTTCCGCTTATAGTTTCATGTTTTGGTTTACAATATTTCTTTTCTTTACCTTCTTGGTGTTAACCATTAAATTTATATCGTCTTCTACATTATTTCAGTAGTATACCTTCCCTTTGCGGCTCTCACACGCAACCAATCTTTATAAATGAGAATCTTATCTCTGCTTCAAAGTGCAATTCAAAAACCTTCATTTTGCTGATTTTACATTATTGAATTGGAAAAACAATAACTCAGAAGCCAGTGTCTGTAGACAACTGTAGTCCCTGTATTCATGATGTGGCCTTACAAGGCACTATCACCTTAACTGTTCGGAGTAGGCCGAACGAATACGAATAGGCCGGGAATAATTTACAACAAATAAGCTTATAAGAATAACCGGAGAAAGTGATCCGAGACCTTAAAACGGAACAGTTTAAAGCCCATCACCTACGCCACGATCTAATACAAGCGGGCTCTATTCTTGTAGATGTTCAGGATCGTTGCGGTATATCAGGTTTCGTAGGAATACGGTTTACCAGATTTGTGAGGAGAATCAGAAAATCTAAAACAAACAATTACTTAGAAATCTTCATCCCAGACGTTTACTATGAACTGTATTTAAGGGTTCGATGCTAATTGATTTAAGTCCACGCGAGAAATCTGTGCACACGGCTGACGTCACAGAGGAGGGAGATGGCTGTACTGATTCCTATCTCAAACACATCAACTTCCTAGCTTTTCGAGAGGGAGGCTCGGCCCAAAAAATCAATCACATTTCGTGTAAGGAAGCTCATAAGAAAAGCAATGTAACAAATTACTAACGCAGCCAAAACCAATTTCTCGGCGACTACAAACCCTAGCTCATATTAGGATACTGTATGTTTTCTGACGAGCGATATTAAGTGTATATGAATAGTCGTGTGCAGCTCGAAAGAAGAAGGGGAGGGGTCAACTACATTTCTGGACCCCCTTTTCCATGAAACGTGTGACTAATGACATATTTTTACTAAAAAATTAATATAACACTCTACAAGGAGGATGAAATTTCTGAGCCTTTTCCTTTAAACTTTTGACTATAAATCAACATGTTTGCTATTTAATTGTATGTAATTTATGTACTGTGTATATGATACTATACAATATTTTTGTTTAAATAATTACTATAATTCGAACATAAATAAATATTTAAATCAATTTTGCGAAATAAAGGAACGTAAACGAAAATTCTAGGCCTTTTGGGGGTGGCGATGCCCCCCCTCCCTGGTTTCACCAGTGACTGCACCCAGGCAGTGTCTCAGGTGTGTCTCGCTCATGCTCAAATGGTCGTCGAGAATAGATATTTCGCACGAACGCTAGCCTGAGGAGGCTGCCCGCGCGAGGGGTCATCCATAAATTACGTAACGCTAAAGAGGGGGGGACGGGTCTGAGGCAGCATTACGTTGCATTACACAGGGATGGGGGAGACTTACAAGGGGGAGAGGGAGTGTTGAAAATACTCGAAATTTGCGTTATGTAATTTATTGACATCCCCCAAAGTGAAGAGATGTCCTTGAAATTTGTTTCATGTATGTCACAACGATTTACAACAATGTCGCTGTTACGTATCTAATGAACTTACGTCCCACAACAGTGTATGCACCCTTAGAGACCCACGATCGTTGGTATCTCCTATAAATTCAACTGCCGCTGTTTTTCACTAACCCATCGTCGCTGTCCGTTGCGCTAATGCAACGCTGTCTGATTTAGGTAATTTTAAATAAAACACTTCCAACATAGTTCCAACACAAAGAAAATATCTTGTTCATGAATTCAGGATACCGCCATCAATCGGCCAACTATTTCCTGCTCCGTTTCGACAGATATCTTGTTCCGTATTTTAGAACCACTGATTAAGTTTTCTGAAGAGCGATATTAATTGTATATGAATAGTCGTGTGCAGCTAGAAACAAAAGACCTTCCCCACGATTTCGCCAAACTTTTAATATGTTGAAGACGCTACTATTTGGGTATCTAAACCAGAATATCACTTAAAATTCCTTGCCCTTCAGTCAGGCATCCACTTCTTACGAACTCGAGCCAGTCTCTCTCAAACAAACTGGCGTCCATAGTAACTGACGCTGCATATATCTCAATTCTCTCTTTCTTATCAGTTGATACAATTTGAACAGATTTATATTTTCATTTCGTAACAGTCGATCAGAAAGAAACACAATACGTTTGTCCGAAGAACATTGATCAACAACTCTAATTGCAATAACACGATACAACAATACACAATTCAAGTTCAAGCTGTCGAGAATTCCAGAGCCAAGAGTATCAGGGGCATGAAGGCAACCCACTAAGTCGATACACATTAGTGCCCCGCGGGTTGTCTATATTTTGCCCCGTCACAATTTTCTTGGCCGCATCAAGTAAATCCCAGAATGCCTGCCAGGCCAAAAGGCATCCCTGTTAAAATGAGATATATAGCTCTAGTCACTCTAAAAGTGTTTTACTTCATAACTAAACACCCTGATCATATATTATAAATTGATCTTTAAAAATATTAGAAAGTAAGTAATGAAAATTAAATAAATAGAAAGATGGAAATCATTGAATTAAATTTCCTCCAAACCGTTATTATAGTAATTCAATTGTTTTTAACTTTAAAAAATATATACATATTAGAAAATACATAAATTATAGCTTATTATTGTGAGTACAAGGGACAAATTAACAGCATATTAGCAAAATTATTACTTTACAATTATCGCATTCAAATAACATTTTGAAATATTATGTAATATTTAACTAATTGAACCCGTGCGAATATTCTGCAACCCTTAACCCAATATTTTAAAAGTGTATACTCCCAACGTCGAACGGCCGAGCCCTGAACTGTGAGAGATATCAGTACAAGTCCGCTACTGAGCTTGAATTAGTCGTAAATACTTTATTTGAATGAAAAAATTCGGGAGCCCTATGTTTTTTCTAGCATATTCCACAAGTTATGTTTTTCTTCTTAAATTTGTTGTAAGCACTTCTGAATAATGCCTATCCAGCAGCAACGTATTTATGGATTTCTGGTGAGGTGGCGTTTTATAAATAGTATCAAACCGTTACATTTTCTTAGCGTATTGTAGCGTATAATAGTTTGTAAATTTTTTTGTCAATAATAACTTTTATTGCTGTAATTGTACTTGAACTCAACAACTAATATTTTAAATTATTATTATTATTATTATTATTATTATTATTATTATTATTATTTCACCTAAAAAGGATCAATAATATTCGAACTAGTGATTTGTTTATCTGACGTAATAAAACAGTTATAACTTATAAATGTGTGTGACATATGGGGAAAAGTTTGTCAATAATCTAGTACGTTTCCTATAGAAAGGGGTCTTTAGTTTGTTTATTTACATTTATTAAATTTATTAAAATGCATTTTCAACTTCTTCCACTTTAGTTTGGAACATTATTAGAAATAATAAGATGGAATTCCAGATAATGGTATTTGGATTGCGTTGATATTAGCGATATGTCAGTGGTCAGATTCGCGGTGGTAACAGAAAATACGAAATTCGCGAAAAACATGAACACCTGATATTTTCAAAAGTATGTATATCATTAATGCCTTTTTGTTGCAATGGTGTTGAACCATTCGAGCAGGGGATGGAGGCAGAAAGTGTACTGCTAGAAGTGTCATTGTCCACCCCATTGCAGTCGTCTTCATGCACGCTTCAAACACCCCGCTCCACGCGCCCGCCGCCGTCGCGTGGCCTATGGTTTCCGCCACTGCCGCAGGTAGAAGAGAGCGCGTTGCGATCGGCAATCTGCTGCCATCAAAGCGGCAACGTTGCAGAGCTCGCGTACGTCATTCTAATGACGTCACTCGCAAGCTGACGTCACGCGCGGCGGCAAGGTGGAAAGCGCGCGTTTCTCGACGCGCGTCACCGACCGTTGTCGAAGAACAGAGGAAGAGGCAGAACGTGTGCCCGCACGCTTTATTTGTCCCGCGAAGCGCTTCGAAACTTGTAGATTCTGTGCAATGGTTTTCTAATTGCACACCGTAAATTATGTGGCATTTTCAATTCTCAAACATCCCGTTACCCCGTTCTTAGTTTTTGACTTGAGGTATTTAAGACAGTATCGACAATGCAAGGAATGCAACAATGGAATTGCGTTTCGAGGTCGCGAATCTCTGTGAATTACATGTACGCCTTTGTATGGCTGTGCCTTTATATGGCTGTATGGTATCAGGCTTCTTTTTCCAAGTTTACAAAACTTTTGTATTATATTTTATGCAGTTGTAGAATTCACATAGTTTTGATAACACTGCGATGGAAACAGTGTGTTGTTCGCTTCTTGGTTGAATTGGACGTTTTTAAATAATAGCTAAGTGCTAGGAGCGCAGAAAGTGCAATTTTTCAATCCTACGTAGCTGTTTCCAATAACAGGAAAGTATGTGCTGTTGTAACACCACTAGTTTATAAAGTAATACTGATTTCAATATATTTTCAGTTTTTTAACATTTTTTAACCCATGTCTACAAACGTTTGCCGGGGGCTCGCATTAAGAAACCTTTTTTTTTAAGCCACAAAATGTAATGTTTGCGAAAAATATAATTTATTCTTAAACTACTTGTCCAATGATTTTAAGTAGAATATAACATTTGTATAACTAAGTAAGGTATCCGTTACAAACATTTTGATTTAATTGTGCAGAAAATTGGATTTATTGATATTCGAAAACAAAATTGGGGCCCGAGTTTAGGTACTTTCCTCTATTGTACATATACCTCAGAATGCTCTCGTAAGTTTTTTAGGAGCAGAACAGTTCAAGATTTCGCCAGCACTGCATCCTTCGATGTTTCGATAATCCTCTATCATACACTGCCACAGAAAACTCCTTGGTAATCTCGGCGAAAAATATTGGAATTGTCTCTATGCGGATTGTTATCAAGGCTAGATCAAGAAAGATCACGCACGATCGCGCGTTAAAAAGGAATTCGATTATGATGTTATTGCAGTAAAAAGTATCGTAGGGTAACCTCGAATGTATCAGAAGAACCACATCAATTAACTTCCAGCATATTTCTGTTAAAGATTTTAGATCGTAAAACGTTTCACTATAGACTGATATGTCAAGTCACCACCAATCAAAACTCTTTAGCAATAGATCTCGAATGGATTTGGATTAAAATTCGGGGTCCCTTTCCAAATTTCCAGAAGGGCGACGGTCCCCTTGTCCCCACCCCCTTGTTCGCACGGCGATTAACGCTTAAATATAACACTTATTTAATTAAACGTATACATATACCTGAAGGTTTTCGAAAGTTCTGTAAATATTTTTAATTATACTTTTAAGTTATTTCAGTAGAGCTAACACTGTTTTGAGGGAAATTAATGTTATTTTATTAAGATACTAGCACCATTAATAAAAATTGCACCTTTTTTGACAAAAGTGTATAGATTTGGATGATTTTTTTTGTTTTTAAAACAAAATGTCACTATTAAACTTTATAATTTATTAAAGGCCATAAAAAGTATTGTAACCCAGTATTATCACTGTCTTAAAAATATAGTTTACTTATAATACCTTAGCAAATGAGACGTTATTTGGATAAAAACAACTAAATAATACTTTATGAGAGATTTGATAGAAGTAAATTTTTATTGAAAAAATTAAAACAAACAAAATTTGAACCACTCTTTTTAATTTACACACTTAAAAATAACATTTGTGTAAAAAATAAATTAAAACTATTGAAAATCGTGTTCTAAAACAAAATCAGGATCCAAATCCGAATGATCACCAAACAAGCTCTCCGATGTTTTTATTTATTTATTTGTCAAAAAAACAGTAAAAACTGTATATGACGTGTGGGGAAAGAAATTTATCTGCTCACATTTTCTTGAGGGCCAGAAATTTTATTTAAAAAAAAATACGAAAATATGAATTTAGAAAATAATTATTTTAAAAAAATAAAGATATTTGAAAAATGTTTTTTCCCGAGTTATAGAAAATCAATTTCAACTGTAAATGAACTACAAGCAAAAGGAGTGCTCAACAAAACGTGCGCACAGTGAAGCTACATTTACGTCCAGAAGCAAAACAAGGGGCCATCTCAGCATTTGCTCAATAGATCAGGGAAACTGGACAAAAACCTGATCGAGATGGGGGTCTTTGACCCGGAAGTACATTACTTGTTACAGGCGTATTAAATATTTTTTTAAATGTATACAATGCAAACATAAACTAATTCATTATATATCTTTGTTTTGTTACATTAAACATTATTTTTCTTTTTCACGATCAGTATAGTCTCTAATTGTATAGAAACAGTTTTGCAGCAGAAAATATTTTACTTTAAACTTAAATTTGTGTACCGACTTTAATTGTTTTATGTCATCTGGCAATGCGTTGTAAAGTAACGTACATGTATTGTATGTTGATTTCTTGTACTGAGCTGTTGATACTGACACTTGATGCACGTGATTTCTACGGCGTGTGTTGTAATTATAAATATCAATATTGCATGAAAATATGTTCCCTCCGTTAAGTAGGTCATTTTTAACAAATATTACAGATTCGTAAATAAATAGACAAGGCAATGGTAGGATTCCCAGCTCAATGAAAAGAGGCTTGCAGGAATCACGTGGAAGGCATTTTTTCATTATTCGAATAATTTTCTTTTGCAATCTGAAGGTCTGAATACTACAGGATGAGCTTCCCCAGAATATTATGCCATATCTCAGGAGGGAATGCACATTTGCAAAATAAACGCAACGAGCTGCATGAAGGCTGACAGAATTTGAAAGAATTCTGAATGCATAGCATAATGAACTTAATTTAGTGTTTAATTCTGATATATGTACATTCCATTTGAGGTTTGATTGAATTGAAAGACCTAAAAATGTTGTTGCCTCAACATCAGCTAATTGCATATTGTTCATTTTCAATGGAACATGCGATTTCCGATTTGAGATGCAAAAATGCATTGAAACAGTTTTTCTTTCATTAACAATTAATTTGTTATTATTAAACCAATTTGAAACTTCTGAAATTGTACTATTTACTGTTTCTTTTTTTGCAAAGAACATTCGTGTCATCAGCAAACAGAACCGTTCTTCCATTTTTAATAGACGAGGGCATATCGTTTACATATAACAGAAAGAGAATAGGACCTAAGATCGAACCTAAGATCGAAAGATGTTTATTCGTTATCACTCTCATCTCGTAAATCTCGTATTAGGTGTGAATTATCTTTAATGTTAGATGTTATTTTCTCTAGAAAAAGTCTTAAAAGCAAACAAAAACCAAAATTGCTACCTTGAGAAAGACACACGGAAATATCATACTGGTGTCCAGCAAACCCCAAAGAAGCTTCCACACTCTACTGAGATGTTAGTAGCAGCTGTTAGAAGGTGACAACCTATGCAAACCCTTCCCAAACGTGAATTTACATGGGAGTGAAATATTCCAAATATTCATTTTCGAATTAAACTTATATAAAGAAATTTGCTTGGGGTCCAGTAGACCCCAGGGTTATATTTAAAGGTTAAGTTGTCTGAATTAGGGCTTCAAGCGCTTGGAAGCCATTGCATAATTTTTTTTTGTTTTGAATTAGACAATAAAAAAGTAAACAAGTCCTATTTCCCATTAAATTACAAAAATATTATTAATATTAACAAACTATTTTCAACGTTCAATTATCAGGGTTGGGCAAAATACTTTAAATTTGGTATTTAAATACCTCGCCAAAATACTTCGTAAATAAGTATTTAAATTCATATCCAAAATACATTAGGTTTTCATTTGCTAAATACGTACGTATTTAAAATACTTCAAATGCTTAAAATATAGTAAATAAAACGATTTTGTAATACATTTTTATTGCAACAATATATTGTAATTGTCAATTACAATAAATTAGTAATTGTCAGTCATACAAATTTCTGTACAATAACTAACTGTAATATAAGGGTCGGCGATAAATTACAGAACGCTAAAGAGGAGGGAGAGTTTGAGGCAGCGGTACGCTGCGTTACTTAGGGATAGGAGGATCATAGCTTAGTGTTACGTAATGCTGATATTTATTTTTAACATTTTTCAATATTTCCTTAAATAATTTCTTTTATTCAGTCTTGTACAAAAGCGTTAACATATTAACAAATTAATTTAAAAATGTAATACATTAAATAGATTATGTGCTATAAACCGTTACAATACATAGAAATATTTTCAATGATTGAGTCTTGTATATCACGATGAAAATATTCAAAATTGATCTATAATACATTCTAGAATCCAGTTACGTTAGCGCAGTAGACTCGGACCCTGTGCGTTATCCAGGACGGCGAGTGCACGGCTTCCCACAAATTTTCTCGCATACGCGTCCTTCATTCAAGAATTGTCCCCAATCTAATTATTATGCGCAGTCCGCACCACCAACTAATTCTCACTTTAATACTGATAATTTTTAATCACACAAATACACATAACACAACACAACAAACTCATTAACACAAATAATACAACACATTTCTTCTTTATTATTGATTTTTACTTTCCCGTATACGTACGTGTATACGGAGTATAGGTAAAGTTATGTAATGCTGCGCGAAAAAAACGGCGAATTTTTGGCAGAAAAAATTCATTGCCGGGTCCTGATAACGAAAAAGTGGATAAATCCAGTTATCCACTTTTATAAATCCAGGATCCTAAATTAAGAAAAAAATCACAATCCTAACACTTTTATAAATACAGGGATCCTAAATTAAGAAAAAAATCACAATCCTAACACTTTATAAATCCAGGATCCTAATTAAGAAAAAAATCACAATCCTAACACGTGGTGTAGCCATTTCCTTGTTTTGTGGGTCCTTGATACCGAAAAACCAAGCAAAACCTAAAGCAAAATGTCAGTCCGTCCGTACTGTCCGTCCGTCCGTCCGTCCGTCAGTCCGTCCGTCTGTTCTTCTGTCAGTCTGTGAACAACACTAGCGCCTAAACCAAATGTACGATTTCTTCCAAAATGAATATTCCCCCGTCCATTTGATTCCATTCGAGGCGTACCGATTTTGAAAAATTTACTTCAAAATTTGGGAGTACTTTACATGAAGACCCCCGGACATTTTCAAAATTTTCTCAAAACCTGCGCCAAGATTTTTCTTCAAATTTCTTGTGAGAATAGAGTAAAATACACTTATTAAGATGGCATCAGTCCGAATTTCACGGTTAACATTGAATTTTCTAAAATTGCAAAACTTTCAATTTTTTTCGAGCTCTTCCAACAACCTACAAAATAAGGATAGAGATTTTTCTTTCAAATAAAATTTGTTCTCCATAGTGAGTTCTTTCTTTAAGCTCGTGTATATTTTTTTTGAAAATGTTAGTACTTTTTGCGCAATATTGCGTGCAATTTTAAAAAATTCCAAAAACAAGATTTTCTCAAAAACGGCTCCAAATTTTTTTCTTTAGACTTTCGGTAGGGATAGTGATAAATGTACTCTATGAGATGACATAAGCGCCATATTGCTATATTCTTTTGTTGTTGTTTTTTAATTACAAAAATATAATTTTTTGACTTGTCTCTCACGTCAATAATATTTACATTAGCGACGATTTGTTCACATTATTATATTAATGAGTACATGTGCTTTAGATAGTTTTATACAAAGTTTCTCGAGAACTCAATCGTTTTCTGTGAAACCTAGCTCAAAATTCCGCCTTTTCAGAAACGCTCAAACCCCATTTTCTCAAAAATCGCTCCAGATTTTTTCTTCAAACTTTTCGAACGGGTAGTACTAATTGTACTCTTTAATATAAAGTAAAATTAATTACGGGGTATTTTGTTTTTGCAAAAATTACACAAAGTAATGTTTTTGAAAGGTCTCTCACCCCTTTAATATGCACATTACCAGCAATTTGTAAATACTATTGAATTTGTAAGTTAAAGTTCTTGAAATGACTTTAAATGAAATTTTTCGAAAACTCCAAATTTTGCATTTGGTACTGGTTAAACACCATTTTCTTAAAAACGGCTCCTAATTATTCATAGAAAATTGCCAATTAGGACAAAGTTTTACTGTTCGTTAATATTCTAAAATTAACATTTCCGTTTACAATCAGGAAACCTAAAAATTAAGAAAATGTCAAAAAAATGTAATTTGGGCGGCGATAGATGTCAGCTGGCAAGAGCATGTGACAAGTATGAATAGCTAGCCGAGACCCAAGAAAATAGAAAACTAATTCGGCAAAGTCTGTCCCATTCTGTAGCACCACTAGTTACTTATTGTAATTGTCGGTGCTCTCGCAAGCGTTACGTAATTAGAAGGGGTTCAATCCCGCGTTACAGGGAGGAGAAGGGTATTCAAAATACTCCAAATTTGCGTTACGTAATTTATGGACGGCACCATGCATATATGTAAAAACACTCCCAATTATAAAATGATATGTCTAATTGAAATAAACGGAATTTAATTTCGATACGGCTAATTTTTCAAACAAATCATCAGGCAATAAACCCGTAGTTGGCGGATGTATAAAACCCGCAAAGGAAAACGTGGAAGTCGTTCGACTGGCACGGATGAACTTATAAGTAGACATCGGATGTTTAGGGAAATGCCTATTTTATTCTAGCAAACTTATTTAAAGGCTGATAATATTGTGCACGAATGTGCGTGTGTGCACGAATCATGACAATGATGACATATGACGAAGTTTTATAATGCTTACTAGCGGAACTCGGCACACGTTCTGCCCTTCATCTCCCTTTCTCTGTCTCTCCCTCCCTCTCCCTCTCTGTCTCTCTGTCCCTGTCTCAGTCTGACACTCTGTGTGTCCCTGTCTCTGCCTCTCTCTGTCCCTCTCATTCACATTTAGTTGCAGATTCTGCGCATCTCTGAGCAGAGGAGGTACTATCGAGGAGCGCCGCGCCATCAAAAAAGTAATAAAATGAATGTTCATGATGGTCTCATCTTGTAGATTACAACGTGAGAAACGTTTCTTTGAGGCCTTTGGCCTCAAGATTTCTGTTTTTAATACCCTAGAATGCTTCGTTTAGGAGTTATTTAACGACAAAAATTCAAAATGCTGCCGAGTCTTGCAGGCTGCATTTGACGTGAATATTTGGTTTTGTTCTACAGCTCCATGTAGTTGAGTTACAATAGAATTAACAGCACATGCACCTTCTGGTTGAAAAAACACGTAGATGTGCCAACTTTCATGGAGATCCTATGTATGTGCTTATTTTTACTTTTTCTTACTATAAATGCTTATTTTTGGCATAAATACATTTTTTAGAATTAATGGACTTTTTTACTTTTATGTATTATTTTTATATTCAGTGGTAAGATATTAGAAAATCGTCCATGATCAAACGTGGGGGTAATATGTAGAGCATTTCAAGATCCATGATGATGAGTTTTGGATAGCAGAGGAGGAAGGGAAGTGTTCTGATATACGTCAAATGTTCCCGCCTTTGTACATAACGATATCTTCAATTCAGTCAGGAAGATGTAGAATTGGAATGCACCAGATACTGATGGGATAAAAAACTTTTGGTGGAAATATTTCCCGTGTACTCATGGGATTCTAATCAGGTTTTCAAGACACATTCAATAATCCAACTATCATTCTGGCGCCTTTTAATGAAGGAGTTTATGGTAAGTAGTGCCCGAAACTTCGGCAAAATGCCTGTTTACTTTCCCGTATACATCATATATACGGAGTAATATACTTAGAATAGGGAAAGTTATGTAATGCTGCGCGAAAAAAGGCGAATTTTCGGCAGCAAAAATTCCCTGCCAGGACCCAATAACGAACTAGTGGTGCTACAAGATGGCACGGACTTTCCCGTATTACTTTTCTATTTCCTTGGGTTTGGGCTAGCTATTCGGAATTGCCACACACTCGTGCTAGCTCCCAGCTACCGCCGCCCAAAGTACATTTTTTTGACACTTTCTTAATTTTGCGGTATCCTAATGGTAGAACAGAAATATTAATTTTAAAATACTAAAGAACAGTAAAATCTCATCCTAAATGGTAATTTTCTTTTAAAAATTTGTATCCGTTTTTTAAAGAAATGACCCTTAAGCGCTACTAAAAATGCGAACTTTGCAGCTCTTTTTCACAGAAAACATTTGAGTTTTCGAAAAGCTTCATTGGAAGTCATTTGAAGCACTAACACTCACAAATACAATAGTGTTTACAAATTGCGGGAAATGTGCATATTAAAGGTGTGAGAGATCTTAAAAAAAATTACATTTATGTAATTTTTGCAAAAAAAAAAAAAAAAAAAAACTTTACGTTATATAAGAGAGTGCAATTAGCACTACCCGTTCCAAAAGTTTGAAGAAAAAAATTGGAGCAATTTAAAGAAAATGTCGTTTGAGCGTTTTGCAAATTGAAAATTAAACAAATCAGTTATGCAACAACTCTGTTAAAAGATTTTCACATAAGTAGCAATTTTGGAAGAAATATAACTCTTCATTTTTTCTACTATGTATGTCTCAGTCCTTTTGAATAAAATAAAATCTCCTTCTTGGAATATTATGGCGGTGCTACTTATATATTCTGAGGAGAAAAAATGAACCTCTAGAAACAGTTCAAGATTTCCTCTGGGAATGTGGAAACACTTATAAGAAAGAAACAAGTATCTGAATTATTTATTGAACAAAACCATAATACATTATTAACAGAACCAAAGTCTCAAATTAGGGATGATATCAAATATAAATATTGGTTATAGTATGAAAAAATTACCTGCAACATTTCAGTTATATATTGCATTCACAGTACCACATTATTTTAATCAAGAGTCCTCAAGATCGTATTTTATGTTTCCATTTCAAGAAGGCGATGTAGTTGCTACAATAATTTTTGAACTACAAAAAAACGCATCCAAAAACAAGACTCAGAAATATATATCTAAACACTGTCCAAGTATATTATATCAGACAATAGTGTGTATAACGTCAGCGATCATGCATACTATAACTGCTGAAAAAGTTGTTACAAAATGTGATGTGAGACAACAGCTGTCAGAGGATCGTAGAAGACCTGATTTCCAGCCTTTATTAGAATATTAACTAGAGGAGACACAACAGTATTTATTTTCTCACATTACAAATGGTTATATAATATTATAACAGGGGAAGATATTGTACCTTTGACCTTTTAATTTTGTACTCACTGTTTCTACTCACAAGGTATTACACAGGTGCTGTACCTTGGTCCTAGGTAGGTTGTTCCTTGGACGAAATTTGTAATGAGATATAATTGCATTGTTGTATCCTACTTATTTATTCATAAACAGGTGGTAACCCTTACACAAAATATTGAGATAAATGCTGAAGGTATAAAATGATAGGTCAATACTATCGAAGCATTACTGTATTTTAAACAGTCATGGGAGGGCCAAAACAAACTGGTTCATGCAATTCTTTGAGATGTATTTGGTCAACTCTTGCCATAATCCAGACACAATCATTGTTTATTACCGTTAGTCACACCTACTTGCCAGATAAACCTTTCTTGGGACAGCACAAAAATGAAGCCATTTATGAGTGTCTTCTGCCAAGTATGTTCCCTAAAATTAATGAGGTTTTTTTGTTAAATGTTTTTTTTTTATTTAAATTACGAGTAGTTTAGCATAATTTTGCTTTTTCGAAATTGTAAATTCAAATTTCCTGCACTTCTTTGGATAGAACCTTCCAGGAGCTATCAGGTTGCATTACAATAATAGGACCACAGCAATATGAAATTCTCTAAACAAGTATTCATTGTTGGGTGGTGTTTCTGGGTGTATGGAACAGTCATACATATTGTCAAATTTGTATTGATGTATTGACACAAGTTTCTGTGCCTAATGCAAGTAGTATTGAGTTTCATAAGTGATGGCTGAAATGTGTTAATATACACAGAAATTGCAGTATTATAACTTTACGTAACCATTACTGAAGCGATAAAGTACATGCCATTCCCAGACCACTAGTTTGAATACTATTAACCGAACTTGAAGCATATTACTGAATTAAGAAAGAAAAGACAAAAATATATATCTGTGGAGTTATTTTTATTATTTTCATGTATTCATGGGTTGGTAACTGGCAAATCTAGGACCAGCAGATTGTCCCATCTTTCCTACACGTTGTTACTAAGTTTTGGAGACAATTCAATTTGATTCTTCTTCAAAAGTGAATAAAACCTCATCAAAATTAGTTATTTAACCCATTTTTCAATAATAAATTTTAAAACACTCAACACTTCACCTCAAAATAATTCTAATAAAAGTAATTTATATATAAAAAAATCTACTATTCCCCTTTCTGAGGAAATTTAAATTGCTTATGAACAAAAGTACTTTAATTTGATTATTTTCCATCTGGTCATCAAACACAATTGTTACAGAGAAAATAATAATTCTTGATATAGTTAAGTCAGTCATTACACTACTTATTGTTCCTATTCTCATTATCAATGCATCTATAAAAATTATGAGACTGGTTTCTTCAAACCATTCTTATCAAAACACACCTCAAATGTTTTCAGTAAAGGAGAGAAAAGATTTTCACAATTAGTATTTCACAACTTATATTTTCATTCATTTATCGTATAAAAAATACTGTACAAAGGTAATATTTACAGATATAACATTTCTTTAACTTGCAGAAATAAAAACTTCCATAAACCAAGAACATCTTCACCAGTCTTTGTAATATTTATTCACATGAATTTTGTTTCCACGTTACAAAAATGGTAATTAAAATATGAATAAAAATAAACTTCTAAAAGTACTTTTGAACTCTGATTCTTTAAATGCAACACTCGGTTTGCTAAATAATGTAGAAAAAACTTATCATTAACACCCAATACTTCAATGATTACGATAAAAATATGTGGAAAATTCTTATTACTTAATTTTCTGGAAACAGGTACTCTAAACTTAAAATATGTCCTCCTTTCTACACGATCCTTTCATTCTTTGTCAAAAACTTGTATTGAAATACTATGACACATTGAAGCACAATAATTATTATTTTTAAACAAATATAAAATTAAACATCAGTCATGAAATATTGTTGTCTTCAGATAAACATACGTTGAAGTCCACATAGCCAGTTTTGCAGGAACAATTTATTTTCATTTCTCCACACACAACTCAAAACCTTCAATTTCCTCACACTGGCGATTAAAATCTTTCATCCATTTATTTGCTTCTTTTTCCTGCAAGAAAATGTATAAAAAGAACCTTAAAAGGAACTCCAAATGAATTACATAGATATTAATATTGTAAATTATTAAAGTTAGTTGGAGGAAAGGCAATTCCTTTCAATAATGAAGGTAAACTAGCAATCAAAATTTGCAAACATACTTACTTCATATTTATTTAATTTTACTCTTTTTCTTTTTACTGCAGAAGGGTGGTGGGAACTTACTCCCTCATCTTCTGATTCACTGTCAACTTCAATCCACTCAGAGCCCACTGGTCTCATCTTTCTTCGAACTGATCGCACATACGACCTTCGTGCAGGCTGAAACATGAACACAAATCAGTACACTTACTTTATATATGAATTCTAAATTAATAAAAAAAAAGGAAGAAAAATGTTTCTGAAGTCACTCTGTTATTTCAGTGCTTGTCACTTGATAAATTAACATGAATGCCTATTTCAAACTTTGAACACACCATTTTCTCTTGAATGATTGTCTTTGTATTATTAAAATCATATGTGGAGGAATCCTTTGAATTTTTATAGACAATCAAATTAAAAACAATTAAAAATTTTGTACAAAAAAAAAGTCTTTAATCATTGAGTTTTAACAAATATTAAATTTACAAATTCAACTTAATGAATAAAGACAGTTTTTTCCAATAATTTTGAATTATTTTGGATATGTCTATAAAAATTAAAAGGATACCTCCACATGATTTTAGCACACCATACAGCATATTTTAATGGTAAAAAATAATAAACGAGATTTTCAGTTTTATATTCAATACATGAAGACACCAAAATGTTCAGAGTTGCTTCGAAAGTGCCTAGGCATTTGGAGCAACTGACTCAATAGCTACCCTTACCTTTGAATAAAACAAGAGCAATCTGAATTTTAATCATGATTTTATTAAATCATGATTTTTAAAAGAAGATTTAAATGAAAAGCTGAACTACTGTTGTAATTTACTCAAATTCTCTTTCCTCCTCCTTTTTAAACATAAAAAGTAATCTTTGTGAGAACATTTATTTGATTGCTGAATTTATTCATTAAAAATTAAATACAAACCCTAATCTTTATATTTTACCAAATTGTAATTTCATATTTTATGTAATGTGTATATTAGTTTTAAGAGTCTCTGGACACTGCCTTGAATTTATGTGTAAGCTATAATTATCCTGTTCAGAACGATTGCATGAAAACTTCATTTCACACATCTGGTGACAACACAAAATGTATGTGAGATTCGTGCCAAGAAAATATTTTTGGTTAAGTTTAGTAAAAAAAAAACATGCATGCGCACATGCCCACCCACCCACCAACCCACACATACTGGGTGCAGTAGGTATCCATTATACCAAAAAGCGCTGAAAGTAACAACCGATAGAAAATGAGAATAATACAACTCAATCTCGCAGTCGCCCAGGACATCCTGGCCTACCGGTAAGGGAAGGGGAGGCTGATTTAGCAATAATACGGAACAGCATTGAAACCGTGAAGATACAGTGTGGGTATCTGACCTCCACAATCAGGCGGCAATCTGGGCCTGTGGAAAACACATTCCAGCAATTAACGACAAGACCCGGAGCTGGATTTGTCAGGGTAAAAATCAACAATATTTACAACTGTAACTGTTATGCCTCACCAAATGCCACAAAGGACGAGTTTGAGCAGTTCCTCAACCACTTAGTTTATGAAGCAAGATGATGAAACCCATTGGTGATAGCGGGAGACTTTGACATCTGGGCGGTTGAGTGGGGTAGTTTGCCCACTGATAAGCGAGGTCTGGCGGTTCTGGCATCCTTCTCCCTTCTGAATACAGAGCTCACCAACATAGGAGAGACACACCTTCCGCAGAGGGAGCATGGGATCTGTTGTGGATCTGACGTGCATGTCAGATAATCTATTGAGAATGAGAGTGTCCTAGAGAGTTGGTGAACACTATTACCCTTAGTGACCACCAGGCACTTTTGTACGGGGTGAAACGGAGGGATAATTTTGCACAGAAATATCAACCAGCTGGGTGGAAAGGAAAAGCGTTTGACGAAGAAGTTTTCCGACACTGTGTTTGGAGATGATAATACCAACAGGTATTATAGATGACAAAGCTGGGCAGGTTATAAAATGGGTAACCAAAGCCTGTGATACGGCTACGCCTAGACGGGGCACAATCATTTGATGTTCACCTGTTTACTGGTGGAATGAGGAAATCGTCCAATTACGCAGGAAGTTCCTTCAAGCCAGAAAACAGTACCAGAGAGCTCATGGCAGAGATAACTTTCTTCAATTGCAAGAGCAATACAAACTCGCTTGAAGCCAGTTGAAGATAGAATCATCCTGCTGAAATAGTTAATATAGAGTTACCTGAGCCAGAAATAATTCCTTCAGTCACGCAAGCAATCAGCAGAATCCTGCACGCAATCAGCAGAACTGGCAACATAAAAGCTCCTGGACCGGATAACATTCCCAATATTGTTCTCAAGACTGTGATATTCACCCACACCGACTGTCTTTGTGGATCTCTATTATTCATGCTTGAGAGGAGGGGTCTATCCAGAAAGATGGAAAAAGCAGCATCTGGTCTGGCTCCTACCTAAGGGGAAGAAACCTCCCAAAGATACGTCATTTTACCAACCACTGTGTATGCTTGGCACAGCTGGCAAGGTTCTGGAGAGAATTATTAGTACCAGACTGGAAAAAGCTGTAGAGGAAGGAGGAGGCCTTTGGAAAATCAGTATGGTTTCCGCAGAGCCCGCTCAACAGTTGACACCATCTAGCTTGTCATTAACACCGCCTGGCAAGCAATTGCAGAAAGTAGATGGAAGGGAGGCCCCAAACAGTACTGTGCTGTCGTTACGTTGGACATTAAGAATGGGATCATCCATAAATTACGTAAGAGGGAGGGAGGGGGTCTTATGCAATGTTACGCTGCGTTATATAGAAAGAGGGAAATGCTTTACAAGGAAGAGGGGGGTATTGAAAATACATGAAATTTGCGTTACGTAATATATGGACGGCCCCAATGTATTCAACTCGACCAGGTGGAAGTAATATTCACCAAGTTCTCTGCCGATTTAAGGTGCCAACTTACCTGAAGATTGTAGCTGAGTACCTTAGTAACCAAGTCCTGATTTACAGTACAGATAAGGAGCTGAGGGTACACAATGTCACCTCCAGTGTCCTGCAAGGGTCAGTATTGGGTATTCCACTATTGTGGAATGTCATTAATGACTAAGTCCTTCAGCTTTCCCGCCCAGAAGGCACCAATATCATTGGTTTTGCGGACGGCATTGCTATCATTGCCGTTGTGAAACATACTGAGGAGATTGTGTGCATTTGCAACAAAGCAATCACCACTGTTAGGTGGTGGTTGAAGTCCTCAGGATTACAGTTAACCGAGCACAAGACTGAGGTTATCCTGGTCACTAGCAGGAAAAGGACAGAAACCATCAGTCTCAAGGTTAGAGGCCACCATAGTACAGTACATCACAGCCATCGATCAAGTAACTTGGCCGTATGATGGACGCCTGCCTGACATTTGCTGACCACCTGTAGTAAGCCAGCAATAAAGTGGCGGTAGTTAATGCGGCTCTGTCGAAGCTAATGCCTAACATAGGGCCCTGTCAGAAGAAACAGAAGCTTCTGGCCTAGGTTGTCAGGTCTACTTTGCTCTACAGAGCCCTAGTATGGGCCAACTCCACATCAACAAATTGCTACATATGAGGGATGATGTCAACATACAGGTTATCAGCACTGCGGATAGTTTGTACATTCCGCACTGTGTCAAACAATGCAGTGTGCGTCATCACGGGGATGCTTCCTGTCGATATCCTGGCGCAGGAGAGATGAAAGTGATATCACAAAGAGAACCCAGACTGCTCAACAACACTGCTCAAATGGCGGGACTGCTGGAACAAGTCTACTAAAGATGGACCTACCACATCATTCCCTCCATTGCGCCATGGTTCAAGTGTAATCATGGTAAAGTAAAGTTCTGTCCGACTTAGCTGTTGTCTGGACATGGATGCTTTCTGGCGTATCACCCAAGGTCCACGTTTGAGGATACTCCCTTCTGTCCACTGTGTGAACCTGCTGTCGAGGATGCTAAGCATGTTCTTCCAGTGCCTGCGATTCCATCTGCAGTGACGGCATGTCATGAGTATACTCAGGATCGACCCGCTGACACCCAAAGTAATGGTCGGGAGCATGCTCACATCACAAAACAACTAGGCCGCGGTGAGCGCATATGCGCAGACCATAATAGCTGAGCTCAGGAGAATAGAAAAGGAAAGAAGAGAATTTGGCTGATCCTTCCTACAATCTGGGGAAGTGGCTTGTGACTAAGCCACTCTGATCCACTCCCCGTGATGTAATGCCTAATAGCGGTTCCGCGGGGAGAATGGAGGAGAAGGGAGGTGGTTTTAGTGAGTAAAAATCTCACACTACCATGTGGTATGGGCCACAAGGTGTCTTTCGAAGATTTCCACCTACCCTCGTAAACACACACAAAGGCATTGTTTAACTCTGGAGACATAATAATCTCCCATTTCTTCCAGTGAGGACCACAGCTCATCTTGAGGAATCCCTTGTGGAAATACAGCATTCTACATTATCCATATTCTACATAACTTACACTATCCATAAATTCACATTCCTGAATTCCTTTTATATTTCTTAATTCCTTGAAATTAACATAACATAATAACTATTCATTTTAACAATTTGTAAAAACAATTTTGATATAAATCAGTAACATTGTAACATTGTTAACAACAACCTTACTGAATCTTCCAATGACCTTTTCTTTCAAGCCAAACATGGGACCATTAAGAAAAAAGGAATCAGGGAGGGACAGAAAGTGAGTGTGTGTAGGAAAGAGATAGAAAGCAATCAATCAACCCCAAGATTTTTATAGAACATTTTGAGGATCATTGGTTAATTTTTTTTTGCCTATCTCACTCACCTTCTTGATTTAAGCTAAATATATACAATAAAACCTATATATATTTGAAGGAACCTGACAGGACCTGTCTTGGCAGTTTCTTACAGAAGGTTGTCAAAAATTCACAATGTAATTTAAGTATAGTATTTTCGATATAATTTGTGTGAAACCAAATAATGAAAATAAAGCATAATTTATCACTGAAAATATTGCAGGATAATAAAAAACAAGGAAAATATGACATATACCACAGCAAAATATAGGATGACAGACTTTCCTTGTATATGAGCTATATAAAAAACTTGGCACATTGTGGGCACTTTATGTTGGATTTTGTTTGAATTTCATGAAATTAATGTAGAAATGATAACATTTCATAGCAATGAAGACAGTTTCATTTGCAGCACTGTTTAAAAAATTCAGCTTGTACTCGCAAGGGATCATTAAATCTCCAAGATATGCAGATAGTATGAAAACATGACTATGGCAGACAATGGGTACATTCTAATTTTTGTAACTATCAGGAATAACAATTCTTTAATTGTAATAGTAATTGAGATATCGCAAAAATAAGTTACCCCTCAAATTAAATGTCAAGATTTTTACGATATTTGGTGTTAAATTCTCATTGTGTTAATGTTCTAAATTATGTGTTGCAATTATTTGAAATTTTGAACTTCTGTAAAGAAACTTGTCCAAAAAGTGATCCAAAACTAAAATGTTATTAAAGTCACATATTGTTCAATTGTCAATTAACAAATAAAAAATTACATTACACAGAAATTACTATCTCAGGTGTATACTTTTCCCCCAGCTCTTTTGCCATAACAAATCCAAAATCGGAAAAATCCCTCTTTTGTTACATTTTCAAAATTAAACAAAACTCTTCCTTGAAGTACTACTTCTACTTTTTATACCAAACTTAATTGGGCCTAATAGATGTTCCTTCAAAGAGGTAGTATTACCATGTTTTTATCACCCTTGCCACAAGCTGCATGTATGCCCATACCGAAAAGCTAATATTACCCTTTACCCATTTCAGAGTTGTTCTTATAGACTTGGTAGCAACAATGGTAAATTAAATTGTCTGAAAATCATGTTTCTATTATCCACATAAAATTTCTGTCTACTTGACAGAAAAGTTACTGTGGATTTTGGATTTGTTATGGCAAAAGAGCTGGGGTAAAGTATACACCTGTGATGTTGCCACTTACTGTGGTGGCAGACACGGGGTCATTCTTGCATTAGATAACAACAGCAGCAGCAGTAACAAGAAACAAACCGCAATGAGAACACCCAACAGTAGACACCAAAGAACCACACACACAATGCATAACCAAAGAAGTAATGGTGCCAAGCGGTACTGTTCAATTTTCAGTTACTTTGTGCTTGGTGACATAATTTTTTCTTAATAAGCATCAGCAACTCTACTGTAATATAAGAATTTGAAGCCTCTGACCGAATAGCTGATCCCCCTCTCCCCTGTCAGCTGCTAGCTGTCATGTAGACAGAAATATTTTGACAATAGCTAGGGAATTAATTTTGCTTTAAACAACAAGCTCAAAGATTGTTACAATGTGTACATTATAAAATTGGGGAAGCAACAAAGGACACCAAACCAATCAAAGAACCAAATGATCAGAACACCAATACATAAAAGATATTTTAAACACACATTACATAACATCTTATTCCTCCATATCCTTGTCAATTATTTCTTTTAATAATTCCACATGCACTACTTGGAGAGAGTGACAGGGAGGGAGAGGGGGGGAGAGAAGAAGAAGAAGAAGAAAAAACTTACCTCTTTGAAATGAATAGGAGTTTTATCGTCTAAATCTTTGAATAGTAAAGGTGATTCCCCATCATCTTTTTTAGGTGTCTCACAGGTAGAAGTGTTAGATTCAACAGCTAGAAAATCCAATTTCGTCTGCTTCAGGGGGTTTGAAAATGGTGACAATCCAGCGCTTACAGAAGAAGATGGTTTATCAACTACTGAAGTATCGAAGTTTTCTCTTTCAGAACATTCCTGTGTTGAAGTATTTATGCTTCCATTAGATTTATTCATTATTGAAGAAGAATTTTTATCTGTGATATCACGTTTCAATGACTTTTTAGGTGAAATTAATGCAGTTAATCCACGCTTCCTTTTAACTACAGGGGAAATTCCATTTTCCTTTCCCTTCAGGCGGCACCATTTCCTTTTATTGGAAAATGAATTTGAATTGTTCACAGAAGAATTATTTCTCAATCTTTGCTTTGAAGAAATGTCTCTAAGTGGAGAAAACTCAACAGGCTCTTCACTATCATCATCAAAACCAAAACAATTATCAACACTCCAGTTTTCTGCCATGACGTTTTCACATGAATTATTAACACCGCCACTTTCACGAGGCACAACAGAAACTCTCTTAATCCAATTAATGGAATGGTTCAAAGAATACTCATTCGAAGAGTGGGAGACATTCATTGCTGCTTGGCATTTTCTATTCAGGGGAGTACTTTGGAAGACAGGAGTTGATGCAGACGTTACTTCTGACAACGAAAACCTTGCATCTTTAACACTGTTCCGGACAAGAGATGAAACAGTGTTGCCATATGATGAAGCCAATTGTTGATTTGGAGATTTGAATAGGTCACTTTTATTATTACACCTGTTCTCCGCAGTGTGCATTACTTTTGGAGTACAAGAAACTACAGGAGATGAAACAGTGTTACCAAATGATGAAGCCAATTGTTGATTTGGAGATTTGAATAAGGTACTTTCATTATTCCTCTTCTCTGCAGTGGGAATTACTTTTGGAGTACAAGAAACCACAAGAGATGAAACAGTGTTACCAAATGATGAAGCCAACTGTTGATTTGGAGATTTAAATAAGCCACTTTTATTATTACACCTGTTCTCTGCAGTGGGCATTACTTTTGGAGTACAAGAAACAACATTAATGGCTTGATCCAAATTAGGAAGAGATTTCTCACATAAACTTGGATTGTGTATGGAATTATTTGCATCAGCGTTAACTTTCCCTGATCCAACATTCCTCTTCTCAATTCGACTATCTGCCCTTCCGTCAGGAGATAAATTTTTAGAAAAAGATCTCAAACTTTCCCTTTTCGATGAAGGTACAAGCAAAGAATTATCTTGGACTTCACAGCCTATTGTCTGTTCCAAACAGTTCTCTTCAGAGGAAAGGACACATTTAGATTTTAAATCTGCTTCATCTTTCGGTTTTGACTTAATTTTCTCTTCAGCTTCTTCAACACCAGCTTGGAATATTTTTTGGAAAACTTGTGATGGAGGACAATATACCTCTTTGCACTTAACTTTCTTCCTACGTACAACATTTCTCTTTTTTTTCTTTTTTGCTACAGGCTCATTTTCATCAACTTCAAACTCGTACTGAGCCAATTTCTCTTCACGAGGCATATTTTTGTTTCTCAACGTCTCTCTTTGTACTTTGGTATATACACACTTTTCAGAGAACTGTAATGATTCTGGTTGATTCTGAAGATTTCCTTCCAAAGGTAACACTCCTAAAGGAGATTTTTTAGCAGAAAGTAGATGTCTACTAGCAGATAACTTTTGGGATGATCTTCTTTCGGTGTTCCTTTCTGGTAAATTGCAAGACATTTTCTGATGACTTTTTTGATCTGTTGATCTATTCAACTTCTTTTGCTTTTGATTTGTAGGTGACATTGATGAATGATTGGTTTTATCACCCAATACATGCCTCTTAGAAACAACTGATGAATTTACTGCAGTATCTTCCAATACTACAGCCTTTTTCAAATTATACACTGATTGACACTTAATACTGCATTTCCCCGATGCAGCTTTATCAGCACAATTCCACCTGATACTTAATTTCTTGTCCTGCTGGATGTTTTGTTCCCTACTGTCTTGACACGGAATACTATGAGTGGTATTTGTAGGTTTTTTAACACATTTTCGCCGTGCTCGAACCATTCTGAAATATACACAAAATTCTTAATTAAAACAGTAAATATGCTCCATTACATTTAATTCAATTTCACATCATTCACCATTATACAATGAAGAATTTCTACAACTTTTCAGAAGAAACAAAGCACAACTGATAAGATTTCAATTACAAATTGGATAATATACAATTAGGCATTAAATAACTTTCCTCCTAAAATAGGCATACGTATAAAACGTGGATTGATCATAGAAGCATTTTTGTTTTGTTTTGTTTAAAACATCAACGATTAGGTAGTAAATTACGAAGTTACGTTAATACACAGCACAAGTAGTCAAATTTCCCCTGAACAGGAGTCAGAGTCGTATTACTAAAATCAAACACCAGCGAAGTTCTCATTTACTGGTAATTGTAAATCTGAAGACTCCTCACACATTCGAATACGTAACTGTACAGTGGTAAGCAAGATACAGAAACTTGACGATTTCCATCGGTAGTATGAATTTTCACTTTAAAATTAATGTAATAATATCAAAATCACATCAACTTACGTCATCTATTTGGGAATAGATAATTCTCGAACACGAAAAAATAAACATTAATCACGATGTGAAGATTTATCAAAAAAGATATCACACCAGAAAACAATACAAATTAGAGCAGCGCCTTCCATTCCCGCGCTCAAAGAAATCACAACCAAACGGCTTTCTCTATTCAAAACATCAGAGCGCGTTCACAACTGGTTGACACTCGTCAAACAGATTATTCTTTGATTTTCTTTGTTATTTCCGTACACCGCAATGTAAGACACTCTGATGTAAGAGAACTTTTTTTCATATTCACTTCACTTTCGAAAATTTACGACCAAAGTGCTTCAATGGCACCCGCTTTTAACAGCTGAGTACAAAGTTATAGGCTAGTTGTTTTTGAATTTCTGAAGTGGGAGTGCCATGGCGGACATTTTACTTTCCCGTATACATACGTATGGTCCGATGAAAATAAGTTGGTGATTGACAGTTGTGCTTCTGAAGCTGTAACTTCATACAATATGAGTGTATGATTTTGTTACTTTAATAAGTATTTATGTCAAGTGTTTATATTCTTGTCCCGGGAGCACGTGCTCAGTCGTACGAAAACTGTCGATGTTGCACCCTTCCATTCGCAACTGTCAATCACCAACTTATTTTAATCGGACCATATAGGGAAAGTTATGTAATACTGCGCGAAAAAACTGCGAATTTTCGGCAGAAAAAGTTCATTCCCGGGCCCTGATAACGAAAAACTGGATAAAAACAGTTGCTAAATTAAGAAAAAAATTCTCTAACACTTGGTGTAGCCAAAATCCCTGTTTTGTGGCTCCTTGATACCGAAAAACTAACTGAAAGCAAAACGTCCGTTCGTCTGTCTGTCCGTCCGTACGTCTGCGAACATCACTAGCGCCAAAACCATACGTAGGATTTTTTCAAATTGAAGAAACCCCTGTCGATCTGGCTCGAGTCAAAGCTTTATGATTTTGAACAAGATTCTATAAAATTGGGGGGGGGGTACTTTACATGAAGCCCCTCGGACAGTTTCAAAATTTTCTCAAAACGGCTCCAAATTTTTTCTTTAAATTCCTTGTAAGAATAGAGTAAAATACACTTATGAAGGTGGCACACGTCCAATTTTCATGGTTAACTCTGAATTTTCGACAACTGCAAAAGTTTGAATTTTATCGGCCCCTTTCTACAACGACAAAATTGAAGAAAGAGATTTTTTCTTTCAAATAAAATTTGTTCTCCATAGTGAATTCTTTCATTAAGGTCATGTACATTTTTTTTTTTTTGAAAATTATAGTAATTTTCGCGCAATATTGCGTGGAATATGTGCAATTTCAAAAAATTACAAAAACAAGATTTTCTTAAAAACGGCTCCAAATTTTTTGTATAAACTTTTGGCAAGGATAGTGCTTGATGTACTGATGAGATGGAATAACGCCATATGACTATTCTTTTGTTTTTTCAAAAGTTACAAAAATAATTTTTTGACTTGTTTCTCACGTCGTTAATATTTACATCAGCGGAGATTTGTTCGAGTTAATACATATATGAGTACATGTGCTTTAAATGTCACAAGTTTCTCCGCATTTTCAGAAACGCTCAAACGCCATTTTCTCAAAAATAGTTCCAAAATTTTTCTTCAAACTTTTCGAAAGGGTAGTGCAATTTGCACTCTTCAATATGACGTAAAGTTCAATTTGGGGTATTTTTTTTGCTTTTTCAAAAATTATACAAATGTAATATTTTTGACAGATCTCTCACATCGTTACACTTAGGTTGTTATTTCTTGGCGCGTGGGGTCTTCTCTTCACGATGCAATATCTCATGGTATTTCGCATCATTACAGGTGTACAATCGTTGATAGCGACTGTATCGAGCAGTGCTGGCGATCATGCGACTTCTAGCGGTACGACGGAGAACCACGCGAAATGCCGTGAGATATTCCATCGTGAAGACAAGACCCTGCGTGCCAAGAAATAAATACCAAAGTATAATATGCACATTTCCAGTAATTTCTAAACTCTATTGTATTTGTGAGTTAAAGTGGTTCAAATTACTCCTGATGAAGTTTTCCGAAACCACAAAAGATTCCTGTGAAAAAGAGCTTCAATTTTCACATTTACTTAAACGCCATTCTCTTAAAAAACGCTTCAAATTTTTCAAAGAAATTTGCCATTTAGGACGAGGTTTTACTGTTCTTTAATATTCTTAAAATAATATTTCCGTTCTACTATTAGGAAAACGAAAAATTATAAAATGTCAAAAAATGTACTTGGGGCGGCGACGGATGGCAGCTGGCAAGTGTGGTGGTTCGTAAACCCATCCACCTCTCACCTAAGTTTTTACCTTTAATTCTGCAAATTAACTTCTGTTTTATTTACTTTTCCCTGGGTTGATGGCAGTTTACTCTCACCTCATTTGAATTTATTTATTATTGTAAGTTCGGGGATCCGCTTCCGTACGGAATACCGGCTAATAATGATCTTATCAAATTTATTAGGAAGGTTTATTTTGCTAGCTCTATTTCTACCTTGTAAATTTCATTTGTTTTCACGGAAATCTCATATTCAAGAAAACAACGATTCTAATTTTTGTTTTTTTTTTTGCAAACCCGAAACACAGAGGAATATCGGCTGTTATTTATTTTCTGTTTCAAATGTTAACTTTTTTTTCAAATAACAACTAAAATTCTTATATGCCTTTCCCTTTTCATCAACAATATCACCCTTTTCCTTCTGCCACAAACATTTATGAACAAAAATAAAGCACTAAAACACAAAAACACAGTAAAATACATTCACACTCACAAGATTTAGATATATATCAAAAAAGTAAACAACATTCATACTGTGCACATTTATATTACCATGGCCATTTATTTACTCTTTAAATAAAATTATGTTGCACATATTGTGGCCTTCAACATTATCTTTTATTCATTAATGTTATGAAAATTGCTCACTTCCCTTTTTCGTTGCACTGCATCAAAACTCGACCATGTTCCGTTTGCCTTCCATGCCGCATTCCATACACCATTTTTATATCTGCTGACATCCACTGAATACATTACCTATTCATTTCCTTCATGTTGGAACTATACTCCCGAATGATTAAACTCTCGTATTACTGCCTTCCGCGAGATAAACTTCATACTGCTAAACCCAAAAGATTAATTTTTTATACCGCAGACAAACACGTCTGTCTCTCGTGAACCCTCGACAGCATCTCTCTCGTTTTCCTATTGTTGAAGTACCTTCTTCCTGCGTCACAATAACAATAACGCCTCGTCCAGTTCACAATGATTTCATATTTTTATTTACAATTGTTTTAGTAAGTGTTTCGTATTCCCTATTCAATTTTGCTGTACTACTAGTTTCGAAATAAAATTCCTAATGAAGATTATGTCCCTTTTTGTTAATTCTTTTTGTTTATTTTAGCCACAACCATTAATTTTCTGCGACTCGTCACGCCGTGACGCCGTCGCCTGTCTTTACCAAATAAAGGCAATGTTCCTATAATTCAATTTATTTAACAATTTAGTAATTTTGCTTTTGGGAAATAGGATCACAAATACTCTTCCACTCGCCTCACACCGTTTATTTATTTAATCTTGCAGTAACCGCCATAACAAAGCGAATTTTAGAGTTTTTTCTCTACATCGCGCGCCATCGATTGTTTTGCTGCTGGTCTATATAACACTATCCCGATATTAAAATAATATCAACAAATTGTCTTTATTAAACGTCTTGTGACACGTCTGTATGGATCGTCACACAAGAGTTTGTATTAAGTCCGAATAACTAGCCGAGACCAAAGGAAAACTAATATATAGTATGCAGGCGCTGATCCAGAAAGTAATTTGGGGGGAGGGGAATTTTCTCTCACTCTTTTTCTCTAGTATATAATATATATCCTAAACATGACAAATAATTTATTATATAATATAACATAATATTCTATCTAAAATATTAAAATGATTATTTAGTGAATTACTGTATGTTGTAAAAATTTATTTATTTATTAGCAAAATCATTGAATTTAAAGTTGCTAAATGATGGACAATTATAATATAATTTTCCGTCTATCATTCAGTTGTGAATGTTTACGATTTAAATAAAAACACAACAAATTTACGTAAATATTTACATTTTATTTAATCATACAACATAAGAATATTACATGTTTTATTTTTAGACTTTCACAATACTATTCTATGGTTCCCCATTTTCGAAAATCGATCCACCACTTCTGGCTTTAATACGATATCATGGTGAATGTGTAATAACGCCAATCCAATTAATCTTTCCTGAAGAATTGTTGCTCGAAGCCAAGTTTTTAAACAGCGCAATGAGGAGAAAGACCGTTCAGAATTTGAGTTTGTGACTGGCAAAGTACTGAGAATCTGGAGAAAATTTTCTAATTATAGGATAAATATCTTTATCAAATCTCTCAAGAGTTTCGGGAGAAGAATCTGGAAGATTACAGTCACTTAAGGATTTTTGCAATTTCCAGTTACGTTGCCAATGTGCAATTTCGCCTTTCAGTTTTAAAATTTGCATGTCTTTGCCTCCTTCCAGTAAATTGCCAAATCTTTCAACGAGACAATTGATAACTTCTCTAATTTGTTCGGAATTCAAGCTAATTTTCAGGAAGCAGTAAAATTAACTGGAAAGCATCTAGGTACATCCTGAGAGAATCGTGATTTTAAATCGTGTATAACATTATCCAAAAGAGGAATATATGCAGAAATTCTATAGAAATCCTGGCAATCTTCTACTTCTGGATTAGTGCGATTTGTTTGTCGACCGCAAGTTCGGGGCTTTTTCATATCAATATTTAATTTTTCTGTCATTTTCTTCGCATTGTTAAATATTTCACAAAAGTGTTCCTCTACTTCTTGTCGACGGTTCTCCAGAGTTACAATCAATGATTGCACAATTTTCACTGCTTTTGCCAGGTCTATAGCTTTCTTTTGCAATAGGACGCTGAGTGGAAGCGTAAGCGATAATATATCACTAAGGCTAAAAAGCCCTATAATAAATTCACACGTGCACCACGCATGAACAAGAACTGATGCCTTACCAGTCGTTTCCTTATTCTTCCACTGACTAATTTTTGTAAGAGCCTCAATAATCTCAGGTAAACTTACCGTAAATTGGAGAACTGCATCATGTCTTTCTAGCCACCATGTATCACAGAGCTGAACAAGTTTTTTACCAAGGAATTGAACCAAAGCAGTGTTTCGTTTAGGTCTGGATGTTTTGAAAAAAAAATATCACTTCCCTTATAACGCTGCAAACAGTCATAGATACTTTTGATGATTTGGATATGCTGTTATTGAGTTTATGCGAGAAGCATGGTGTCATGACAGCATTCACAGCATGTTTTTGCTGTTTCTTTTACTGCTCTATGTTCTCCAAGCATGACAGGACACCCATCAGTACCTATAGCAACACAATTTTTCAAATTGAGATTCATTTTGTTAATTTCCTTCAAAACTATTTGACCTATTGATGCCCCAGTCAACGAAATTTCTTCCGTCGTATTCCCGCTACTGGTCTTGTTAGTCTGCATATTGTTGCGTGGTATGAACTCTTTAGTTTCAGCTTCATCTTCCTCACTTTTGTCTTCGTCATTTATATTCTTCCTTAATTCTCCGAAAGCATCAATAAATGTTACAAAATCTTCTCTTATGCAAGGTTTATCAGTGTTCGTGTAATCAACATATCGAAGAATAACACTAATCTGAGCTTTCCCTGATATATCCGGAGATTCATCAAACATGATTGAATCATTTACACGTTTCATTATTTTCTCTAAAATGTATATTCTGCAACACTCAATGAGCTTATCTTGGACAGATTTGCTGATATAAGTTGCACTTGATGTTGATGTTTTCAGATGTTGTTAAAGGTTTAAGTCTCCAGCGTCAACCCTAAATCTAAGCAGAGCTCTAAAATTGCCTTCATTCTTCGTTGGAGCGTTGGAACATTCACTTAATAGTGGTCCATCATCTCTGTGTCCACGTAGTGGTATATTTTGCTTTCCCAACAAAATGATAGTTTTGACAATAGGAATAAGTCGTTTCCTGTTTCTTGTGCCTGAGATAGACGATTTTCATCGAGGATATTTCTCATTTCCAAATTTGGGTTACGGTAGGTTTTTAAGAAATTTTTGGTCCTTGTGATAGGAATAAGAGCAATGATTTACTAAATCGCTCTTTACTCCAGTCACATTTTTTAAATTAGTTAACGGTCGTGTGACTAGAGCTCCCAATGGCACATTTTTTTGGTAGCCACCCTCATTGCGAGTTGTATACCATGGACAATACTTACAGTATAGACCCTTTTTAACATCTGATAGAACCAGCCAATCTCGATATGTTTGCAAATGCTTGTTGCTAACATAGTTTTTACAGAAAAATACTTACCCCTACTACAGGGTGCTTAGAGATTTTCATCACTCAACAAGTTTCACCAGATGATTCATAAATGCACAGAGAAACATTTATAGTGAATAAAACTGATATTTAAAAAAAAAATACCATACTATATAGAAACGGAATCAGATCGTCCGGTTATAACTGGAATTGTCATTAGTATAGTAATATTTTACCATACTTACAATAACATGTATTTGATTAGATGGAGCGCTTTATTTTAAATATCGAAATCATTTTTAATCGTCTCTTTAAAATTACCATACTTTATGACAATTTTAGTCATAAAGTCACGATATGATTCCGTTTCCATCCGGTATGGTAATTTTTTTAAAAAAATATCAGTTTTATTCACTATAAATGTTTCTCCGTGTGGTTTTTCCATTATTTAGATAACATAACTATTATATAAGATATTAGTCATAACACAAGGCTTAAACTATAGCTTAAAAACCTGTCACCATAAATTATTTTGGGTGTTTTCAGCGGGTGTTTCTTCAGACATTCCTCTGCAATATTTTTACGTTCACGATTTTTCCACAACATTTGGAACACAAGAAAAATTGACATATTTGACCAAATCTTAAACCTATCCTATAAGATAAGAAAACAAATATACTTATAATAGGATTAGGATATTTGTTTCTGTTATCGCATATTTTTCTCGAAACAACAACAAAACTTTACTAGTTGAAATATTTATGTTTCAAACGCCTGTGACAAATTAAAATGTACATTGACTGAAAAATTTTGGGGGGTGAAATTTCCCCTATTCCCCCCCCCCGTGGATCCGCGCCTGTAGTATGTGCCATTCTGTACCACCACTGGTTTCTTTCACGTATACATACGTTATACAGCGTAATAAACGTAGTATTGAGAAAGTTACATAATGCTGCGGAAAATCGACTTCGAGATTTCTACGGAAATACATGATTTGGAATCCCTTGATACCGAACAAGTGATTCTTTTCAAAACGTCCGTCCATCTGTCCGTGCGTCCGTCTGTCCATCCATCTATTAACACCACTACCGCCTAAACCATGCATAGGATTTTTTTCCAAATTGAAGAAACCCCTGTCCATTTGGCTCAAGTCGAAGCTTTGAGATTTTGAAAAACATTAATTAAAATCCGGGGGTCCTTTACATGAAGCCCCTTGACATTTTCAAAATTTTCTTAAAAACTACTCCAATTTTTTTCTTTAAACTTTCATGTCATTTAGTTATTTCTTTAAACTTATACTTGGGTTTATTGGCACGTGGGAGCTTGTCTTCAGGATAGCAATAATATATTATACGAAAAAGCATACAGACGTACAATTAATAATAATAATAATAATAGTAATAATAATAATCAGCCATCAAGATGACCCACTAATGAGGCAGGTCATGAAATCTGACCGAAGAATGGGAAACAGAGGCATTGTAAGTGTAGCAAGAAGCATTGCGAACAAGACTATGCAAGACACCCAGAATGACAGAGACACTGAACTTCTGATGCTCCTAAACATGAAGTGCGAGACACAAAAAATGTTAAAGAAATTGTGGAGAGACAAACCACTCCACGGACAATACTTGAAACGAATGGACAAGGTGCAGATCAATAAAGATCAATCATTTATGTGGCTTAAAAGGGGAAGAATGAAGCCAGAATCGGAAGCACTTGTAATAGCTGCCCAAGATCAGGCCTTGAGAACACGACATTATGATAAAGCGGTTCTCAAAAACTCCCAAGATTATAAATGCCGCATTTGCCAGGAGCAAGTAGAAACCATTGATCATATTGTCTCAGCTTGTCCAATCCTAGCAAAGACCGAATACCTGAAAAGACATGACAGGGTGTGTAGCTACCTCCACTGGCAGATCTGTACCGCCCTCGAAGTTCCAAACACATGCCCCAAGTGGTACGAACACTCACCAAAACCTAGTGACGTCTGTTGGATTGTGTACGATATTATACGACCAACAAATTCAAACAGATCGCGCGATAGCGGCAAACAAACCGGATATAGTTATCCGGGATTTGGCGAAAAAATTGTGTTTACTTATCGATGTTGCTGTACCTTGCGATCAAAACGTCGTTACCAAGGAGGCAGAGAAACGTCTTAAATACAAGAGTTTGGAAATCGAGATCAGCCGAATGTGGGGCGTAAAAGCACAGGTCGTCCCGATAGTTATCGGAGCTCTGGGATTTGTTCCGCAAAATTTGAGTAAGAACTTGTCTAAACTCCCTGGTAATTCAAAAGACTGGGAAGTGCAAGAAATTGCTTTATTTGGAACAGCCCACATTTTGCGCAAAGTATTGTAGAGGCACTGACAGTCACCGGATCTGCTCCTTAGGTAGCTGGTTGCAACCTGGAGTAGATTTTATATTCAGCCTACTCATAACAGCTTTAGTCGTGATGTAATGGAATAATAATAATATGGGAGGGATTTTTCTGACGAATATCCGCCGTTTTTTACTTTCCCGTATACTATACTTGCGTACGTACGTATAGTAAAGGGAAAGTTATGTAATACTGTTACTGTACTGTTATGTACACTACCAGATGGTATCTGTCGCACATTTCTTCGCACCCACTACACACGCATTTTTCACACGGTTCATGGAAGCTCCTTGTTCCACATATTTTGTGGTGAAACCCATGCACCGCCAGTCTCGTCACTACGTGTCTGAGTTCACATCCCGCCTCCGTCCAATTTCGGTTTATCATAGTGTCTGTTGTGTAGAATTCAGGCCAGATTTCTTCTTCCTTCTCTTTCCGTTCCCTTATCATTGCTTCTGATGCTTTTGTGCTGGGGAGTAGCATTTGGCACCGTAAGTCTTCGATCAGTAATGTGTCTCTCATTAGTACATACACTGGTCTTGTTGGTGTAGCACTCTTTTCATATATGTTGATTTTAGCTTTTCTAACATTTTCATCTATTTTTGTGTTAATTGCTGCCAAGTTAAGCTGATTCCATATGTGGCCGTAGGTATTATTTTTACCTCAAACAATTTCATCGCTGTTTCAATGCTCAGTTTTCTCAGGTGTCTTATCTCACTTATGCTCCTGGTGGCAGCTTCCAGTCGTTCGTTTAGGTGCATTGTAAAGATTCCTTTTGTTTGTATTGTTACTCCTAGGTATCTTGGTGTCTTCGTTATTTTTAACTCTTCTCCGTTACAGGTTATGACTTCTTTTGGTGATGTTTTCCCCCTCTTCTAAATATTGCTTATTCAGTTGCTGACACATTTATGGGAGCAAACAAATTTAGTTGCGTTTTTCATGCTCACGTCTCCTGGAACTTCTTCACTCACCTCACCCCCCCCAAAAAAACATGCACCACACGCCCCATTTAACTATTGGCCTTTATTTGTAATCTTCGTCTGTCCGACCATAGCCCGCTAGTATGCTTTAGGCATACTAGCGGGCTATGGTCCGACAGAAGGCTTTTGCCTGACCTGTCTTTCGTCTCCTGGACTTGGCAGACGACGCGCTGCGGCGATAAGCCTAAACCTGTCAACAGCGCAGCTGCAGCAGGAATGGGTGCAATTGTGTCAGAAGTGCGTGCTGATCGGAGACGAGCGTGAAACATCTCAATTATGTTGACTTTCAGGGCTCCTTTTTTTCGGTATTTTGGAATGAAAGATTTCGGTTCGATGTCGATTGCGTATTCGATCACACAATATTTGCATTTCTGAAAAGTTTTTATACTGCGTTTTTTCCACGAGCGACCCTCAAGGCCACTCAAATCCCATCTTCGCGATGGAATATGTCACGGCATTTCCCGTCTTTTCTCGGTCTTGCCGGTAGAAGTCGCATCCTCGCAAGCACTGCTTCATACGGTCGTGATCGTGCGAAATCTTGCGGAACGACTGAGAAAGACGCGGAATGCCGTAACATATTCCATCGCGAAGATGGGATTTGAGTGGCCTTGAGGGTCGCTCTTAGAAAAATTGCAGTATAGGTTTCCGTAAAACGAATTTCAAAATTTAGCATTTACAATATGATCGTTCTTGAAAATCACTTGTTTTAAGCAGTTTTAGGCAAAAACATATTTAAATGAGCATCAACCGACCTTTAAGGACATTATAGGCACTATTAGACGCTTTCAGTAGATCTATTCTCTCATGATTCGTAAACATCTGCAATTATTTTTCACCACATCCTAATTAGGATTCCTTTAAAGGAACTAAATAGACATTTGTCTTAAAATCCAAGGTCTAGTTATGAATAATGATTTTAGGCATGAAACTGTTTAATTTCCAAGTAAATAAAGTTTCAAAGCAAAATATAATTGAAAGAGGATGTATTAATAAGGGATATTCGAAATAACGCTGATTATCCCGCGCGTTTTGTAATACTGAACTAAAGCTCACCAATTTATTAATGTATGTTATCAGCTCAGGTTAATAAAATTATTGTTCGCTTAATTACTATTAATATTATATTTCTTCTCAAAATACAGAAACAAATAAATCTTTTATATATAAATTTGAAGATCCGCGAAATAAAATTAAATATAATCTTTTTAAAATTTGTCCCAAGATTGCCCCCCCCCCCCCTGAATCCCGCCTCTGTTGGCAATGAAAATCTTTTGAAGAAACTTTCGGATATACGTTGGGAAGCAAGTGTTGTTGACACGGAAGCAATACTTGATTCATACTCTCAAATTTTTAACGCGTTAGATTTTATCTCCAACGATTATTATAAAAAAGGAGGTACTAAGCGAGAGGCAAAAAATATCACAACAAAAATGCAAGAATTTGTGTTCGTTTTTATGCTAACAATGTGGAATGACATTCTACATAACTTTCATCGCATATCTCAAGGTCTTCAAAGTGCAGAAATTAATTTGAAAGTATGCAGTGATCTCTGTGAATCGTTGAAAAATTACTTGCAAGGTCTCCGCGTAGATTTTGACAAATTCGAACACGCGTCAAAATTAGTTCTGCCTGATGTTGATTATAAAGAAAACTCTACTCGAAGACACACAAGGAGAAAACGGTTTAATGATGGTCGAGCGGGAGAGGCCGTTTTAGAGCAAGAGACAAATTTCGGGTTTCAACATTTTTTGTGATCATTGACGTTCTGCAAGCTCAGATGAAAAGAAGAAATCAGGTTTATAAAAATCTGTCAGACAAGTTTTCTTTCTTGTTAAACATGTACTTGTATAACAAAGAGTTATCATCTAACATTGTCGCATCGTGTCCTGCGGATCCGGATTTGAATCTTGCCGGAGATTGAAACAAGTTCATCATTACATACTTTTGAAAATGAACTAAGATAAACGTATTGATGTTAATTACAATGATTTTATAGAAATCATTATAAATGATTAATTCCAGGCACTTTTTTTCGAACTTATGTATACATTTGGATAAAAAAAATTGATCACTGGGGCCCCAAAATATTTACTGCTTAGGCTCCGCGGACTGGTAATCCGGCCCTGCATATAGTATACGTGAAAGTACGAAGGCGATAATAAATTAATACTACAAATCGTAGAATATTAGTAATTTAATTAGTTTATTAGTATTAGAGTTATTTATCAACTGTGTATGATGTACTATGACTAACCGATAAACAAGTTGAAATCTGAACACAGATGGAAATAAGCGTTTTTGCCACGATTGATATTATTTGCCAAGCGAATGCACATAGTTTTGACAATGCTGTACCGGTACCAGTGCATTGCTTGCTTGGTTGAAATGGACATTTTCAAGTAACAGTTGAGCTGTTAGTAATGCAGCAGAAATTTCAGTATTCCATAGCTGTTTTCAATAACGCGAGAAAGTATGTGCTGTTGTAGCACTAGTTTTTTGTTTTTCTTAATAAAACAATGTAAAGGAAATATAAGGTCTACAAAATATCTAGTAATTGAAATTGATTTAAAAAGTGAATGTAATATATAGTAATTCAAAGAACATGACAATTCTATAGTACACTGATATATACAATCATTATTGCCAAATAAATATAATTATTATCATAATTACCATCAGTAAGTTATGAAAGTTTTGTGTGCATTCTGCAATCACTTTTAGGAGGCAACACTTTTATGAACCTACTTATTCACACAATAACACGTAAACTCATTTTATTTCTATTTAATATTCTTAGTCTGTATTAATACAAAATATACACAATGATTTATTTTTTATTATTATTTTATTACTTCGTTTTCTTATGATCCTGCCTTAGGTATTGTCCTTGTAGCCACTTTAAGACATCATCAGTTCCAGCACCTGTCATTGCACTGGTCTCTATGACTGTTATCTCTTGTGAAATTTCCTCTTTTAATCGAGACAACTGGAGCATTAGTAAGGCTTCATTTCTCATTTGCCGGTAAGAAACATCCATTTTTGATAAAGCAAGAAGTATCTGTTAATCAATGTAAAAAGTTTAAAGAGATAATGATGGTATCAACAACAATAATAATAATAAGATTTGGCTTCAGAAAATTATAAAATTTAAAACTATGTATATTCAGTATATTTTTTGTAATATGATAATTTGAAAGGCCACATGATATAGGCATACAATGAAATAGAAAAATGATAAATGAAATTAAACAGTCTCTTAATTATTTGTACAAATGAAGTGTATAATTAATACCTTTGTTTTCTTCAGGGAAGGTTCAGCCAAAATACTATACAAAAGTACACCCGCCGCAGCGATTTGACACAAATTACTGGTGTCCACGACGTAAACAATTTTATTGATTCCTTGATAGTAGTTTTTCCAGATAGGTGCCATTGCACCCCCTATTTCTCGAATTGTTAATTCCTTTTGATTTTCTAATTTAACCGTCACTAGGTTCGTGCCCACAGTGGGTACCGTATTCGAAGTGAAATCGATAGTATCTTTGTTTTGCAATTTTTTCAGCAACAGAGTTTTTCCAGATCCTGTTGGACCCAAACACAGACACATGTTTGACGACGCACTGTACGAGCAGTTCGATGGGGTCTTGCACTATCTGGTGTGACTAATTTAACATACATTTGTGTTTCAAAGGATTGTTGTCATGGTAACAAAGGTAGAACACTGCAGTGTATCATTACCAGATCATTACCATCATTATAGTTCCCTAGTTCCTGCCAGTTTCTACCTGGAAACAAATTTTATATCTTCTCCAACGGTGTATTCTTTTTGTAATTGTAGATTTGCGGATTGACTTCATACTTTCCAATCGCGTCCTATGAACTTCTGGGGGGAAAACACGACAAAACTTCCTTCTCGGCTAATATACGAAAAGTCTTCTGATTGCAAAGCGGGATGCGCAATGCATAAAAAGATAACTTGTGCGCATTGGCATTGCCATTGACTATGGAGCAGCTGGGTGAGGTAATCACTCTGTGTACAGGTGAGAAAGTATAGAAAAACCTATCAGTTTGTGGACTTTTGAGGAAGAAGGAAAAATATCCAAAACGTTCCCCAAAAAGTAATGAAGGTTCGCAACAGATTTATATTAGTGTTTTCAGCTAGGAATATTAACTTTGTGCGAAATAAATTGTAGTGAATGCCACATCGATCGGGCAGATAGTGGAATGAATCTAGTTGACGTTAATATGGGTGACAGTGACATAACCCACTTACTAATCATGTATCTGTGATATATAATACTTAAATAATTCTTAAGTATAGACATCCAAAGTGTGAGAAGTTCTTACTCTTTCATTATATAAAAGTCATCACATGACTCATTGACGTGGTGTATTGTGTAGTACACCTGCACTTCACATATATATCGAGACTTGGAAATTTAAGTTGTGTTTAACAGATTTTGTTGGTTACATAATTACAGTTTTAATAAGACCTCTCAATCTTTTGCAGATAACATATTATGGAATGAGTTGACAATAAATTTTTGATTAGTTTCAATACCTAGGTACTTATAAGTTGACAACATGTCAAACATCATACCTCCTATGGTGTCATCCACACCACCTCCAATGGATGACAATATGGATGATGATGAAGATGATGAGTTTGGGGATTTTGCGTCTGCCAACTTGTCATATGTTTCAGGTAACTATTGAAAATATTAAGTTCAAGTTGTTTTGATGGAAGTCAGTCAGTAATGGTTTTTTGTTTGTTTTGTTTGGTATTGTAATGCTTTATTTCTCATTTATTTTCATTTCAGATGTTCAGCCGTCCAATTCTGTTGCACATATGTCATGGGAAACTAACAAAACAATATCTTCATCACTTAACACTAATGATGCTCAATCTCAGTTAAGTGAAGAAGCCTGTAAAACAGTATTGAAGTCTGATGACAATTTAACTCCTGTTAAGCACAATGGAACCTGTGGAAGAGATTCAGATCCTACAACTACTGATGATGACGAAGAAGTGGAATGTCCAGTGTTCAATAAGTGTGATCAATCTGACCAGAGTAGAACTGGTAAATGTGATATTATGCGAGTCAGAGAAATCCAGCAAGATAACACTAGCCAGGATTCTGTTGTGTCAGGTACAACAGATTCAGGACTTTGTAGTGCAAGCCAGATTAGTGAGGGTACCTCACCTTTACCTCAAGGCGAAGAGGTGGACAGATTATCTCCAGTTTTAAATTCTACATCCAGGGAAAGAGTAGAAATTTTTGAAAAAGAGCCGTGTGAAAGTGACAAAATAATAGTAAAGTTGGGAGAAGATTATAAAAGAACGTTTAATGAAGAAAATGCTCTTCAAAATTTTCCTGCTTCGGACTTGAATGTTGTTATTTCTAACAATATTGCTGAAAATGTGAGCAATTATTTGATAGGTTCAGAAGCTACAGTTAGTGCTGGAAATTGTGAAGTTGTGTCTTGCAGAGCAGTATCTGCTTCAGATTTGGAAGAAATTAATGAGAGTGAAACTGTTGATGTTAGGGACCAAATTGGAACTACTAGAGAATTGGATAAAATCATAACAGATGATAATTTTGATGATTTCTCAGAATTTCAGTCAACTTGTGAAGAAGCTACAATACAAACAAATATGCATGTACTTAATATATCAACAAATAACCTTGAAGTGAGTGATGAGAGGAAAAACAGTGAGCAATTAAAAAACCATCCTACTGAGTTACAATTAGAGGGTGTTGCTGATGATTTTACAGTTGCTCCAGAACAAAAACATCCCATTGATAATGATAAGCATGACCAAAATGAGTTGCTAGATGCTGAAGTAGATGAATTTGGAGATTTTGAAAAAACTACAGAATCATATGGAAAGAAATATTACAATAACTTGGTAGTTAAAAATGATATAGAGGATTGTACACCACAACTTCAGGATATCCCTACTGACGAACATAGTGATGACGAGTTTGCAGATTTTGCTTCTGCCTCAGAGCCATTGCAGTCTTTTTTCCCAGAGTCGCAGACAGTAGAGAAAACAGCTTCTAGTAGTTGGGCTGATGTTCAAGTTCCAGATGCAGAAACAACATTAGATGAATTGGGAGATTTTGATGATTTTGAAACAACTGAATTTCATCCATATGAAATGCGTTCTTCTGATGATAATGACAAGGTACTCAAATATGAGTCTGCTAACAATCACCCCCTGAAATCTCAATACAATTTGAATTCAGTTTTCTTTGACAGTCCCTTCCCTTGCTTCTGGGCAATAAATGTAGATTTTGCCTCTCCTTAAACGTTTGAGCATAAATAAATGTTTCATTATTTTTGTATTATTCATTTGTTGTCACAAAATATTATTGCACATTCTGATATTTATAGAAAAATTTATTTTCTTTCTGTTAGATTAAAAAGAAAGTTATTTCTTATTTTCTAAATCTAAACTTTTTTTTTTCTTTTTCTTTTCTTTTTTTCCATTCTGCAATGAATGTATTTCCGTAAGTTATACAAAGTATGCTTTTTCCAAAATAATGTTCACTCTACACCTAAGTCATTTACTAATGACCATGCAGCTTTCGTTTTATGAAACATTGAGGAAAGGCACCTCAAAATGTGTGTAAGTTTTTTCCATAACGACTTTAGATTTTATGTTGATTAAAAACAGAATGTTACCTGAATGTGCACCCTATTTTGCAGAATTATTTGCCAGAAAAGACTGTTAAATATATAGCATTTGCTTATGGTGAATTTTGTAATAACTGAATGAATAATTCATAATCTGCTTTTAAGTTGGTATCTTTCATCTTTGTAGGATACATAAATGATCACTTAATAAATATTCTGTGGTGTGCAAATATAATAGAGAAAATGTATTAAATATTTGTGTAAAAATTAAACCACATAAGGACAATAAGTACAGATATCAAAATATTGTTGTTCCTTTTTGAATTGTTTACTCTATGTAGATTGAAAAATAGATTTACTTCACAGTCTTACTTATTGAGTGACTAATGTTGAGTTCATAAGAGCATGGCATTTATTTTGTATATGGGAAAAAAAAATCATTTGTGGTCCTGTTTTTTTCAGCTGCTGGAAAGGATAGAAAGTTTGATAAAGGATTTGTTTCCAAATGACATGGAAATGGCTGGAGGGGTTTTTCCTGTTGAATCAGAACCTTTAATGGAATATTTGAACACTGTTAGTCCTGTCTGGGACAAACTTCGTGTAATTGAGAGTAGTCATGCTCTTACATATCAGTGGTCGGGTTCAACAGCTAACAAGGCTTTACTTTCTTCTCTTGGAATAGATTCACGTAACATTGTAAGTTTTTGAGCTTCAGGAGCTTATGAGTGATTAATATCTGTACAATTATTTTGAGATTTTTATTGCACATTTAATGTACATCATTGTAGTTGTTTGGTCCACGGTGGAATGCATCAGTGCCAAGATTTGCTGCCAATTTGGGATTCAGTCCACTTGAACCAGTTCGTGCATCTGGAAATGGTGCTAATGCCCAGCCTTCATCATCTGTTCCATCTTCTTCCAAAGAGCCATCAAGGATCACACCCACAGAGAGTCCTGAAACCTCTGGAAATGAGGTACATGTAAATATGGGTTGTACAAAAGCATGTAACATGTGAACATATGTTTTGCATTGAATGCTTTGTAAAGCTTTTAAAGGGAATACATAAAAGTACATTAATATCCACTTGTTTATACGGTAACACTAAATAATAACCTTTTCAACTTCAAAACGAGACCAAACAATTTCAAATTGAGTACTAACACACTCAAAATGAGAATAAACACAAGCAGTTTGAGATGTAACAATTTCAAATCAAGAAAAACAAAATTGAATTGACTAGAGTTTCATTTGTTGTTAATAAAACTAACCTATATTTCTCATTGTATGGGTAAGGTAATTGCATTATAATGATTTACATAAAGAAAAAGGAAGCTGAGAGGAACAAAAAACAAATTTGTGCAGTATATAATAATAATGGAAACTGGAGAGGGCTCGCTAATACACTTGGAGTGAAGAGATCAACTGCATAGCAATGGGTAGAAAGTCTAGATGAAATACCACAACTACCCGATGGGCGAGGACGAGTGAACACTGGAATTTTGATGGTTCAGTACGTATAGGAAAATTCTAGAATTATATTAAAAGAACTGAATCTGTAAATTTGAAAATCAGCATCAAGTTATTGTTTCTACCAAATGTGCTTCCTCTCTGTGAATAAAATACTTTTTTTCATGGTGTCATCACAGTACAAAAAAGACTTTTACCCACAGTAGGTAGCTAACAAGAGAAGTTAGAAAATAAAGCTGACATTAATGGCCAAACAACTTAAATTTGACAATTTTAAACTCTTCCCAATAAGTGTTAACTTATAATTAACTATTAACACATAATTATTTCATAACTGTTAATATATAATGAAACATGTTGTAGCTCTTAACCAATTTCTTAACTGATGGTCAGTTTTTTCATAAATAAGTTTCGAAGTTTTTGTAATACATTAGATATTGCAGTGTTTGGAGACTTGAACAACTCCTGTGGAATGTCAGCAGTGCTTTTAACTATTTTAAATTCAGTATTTATAATCACAGTGTACCAGTTTTACTGTAGGAACTCGTATGAAACGAACATGCTTCACTACCGTATGTTGCAAAACCGGGGCCTTCTGTTATACAAATGTTAATGAAGGTTCTTTTCTAATAAATTTTGATGAGTAGAGATGAAACAAATCATGATTCATAATAGGAAAATTTTTATGGTTGAAAAATGTTTATATTTCATGAGTGAAGCTATTGTGTGTTTCTTGATCTTGATTGCAAGTTTTTTGCTTCGACTTATCACTCTCGGGGACAAAACTCTAAATCTCATTGTGCAAAAAACAGTAACATCTCACACTTAATATAAAGATAACAATTTGATAGTAACATTTCTCATTTTAGTTTCTTTTATAAACACTTCATCTTGTATCATGTTTCTCGGTTATCTACAGTATATAAAATATTGAGATGTACTTGACTGCTTTTGCCTTAGTGTGTGTGTCACATTTGCCTGGCAGCTGGCCATTGTTTGCAGTTCATATATGGGACTTCTGTGATTACAAATGTCTACAAAATAAAATTTGTTATTCATAATCATCAGAAATATAAACAGTTTTTTTATGTGGTTTTCAGCCCAATAAAAGTTTGTAATCAGATTTGTGCGAGACAATGAAACTGAAACTGGTAAAAAAAAAGAGAGAGAGATTAAAAACTCTTTTTTAAAACCTTCTAATACATGCGTTTAAGGTATTCTCTTTTGTTTTATTGAATGCCTCAGTCAAAAAAGAACTATTTATTTTCAACTCTTAAAAATTATTCCCTATCATTCTTGTAGAAACTGAACAAACCTTAATCACACACAGTACTATTTACTTCAAAGTTTTCAATAAAAAATGAAATGTTTTAACAAAAATATTGCAATAGTGGAACTGTTTCAAAACCAAATTGTTTTAATATTGAAAACTAAAACCAGAGCATTATTTAAAATAATTTGATATCTTGTATTTCTGTTATCACCTACCACATCGTGTTTTACCATTTGTTTCAACAAAAATTGAACATATTCAATAATTGCCTCATAAACTACATTTGTAAAACTGCTAAGAAATATGATGGACTTACACTTAAATGCTTCATGAACTTCCTATAACATCCATAGTAATATGTCATCATGGAGTCATTCTAGAAATCTTGAGAGCATTGCACCAGTTTAGGTGTCTCAATGATGTCACTGCAGTACCTCTGACCCAGATTAAATAGGGTTCCCGTCATGACGGTGAAAGAATTTTCTGCATTAGCTAAAGAGCTAGGTGGAATTCACCCGCTGTCCTGAGGAGAATTCTAGCGGCTGGCTGCTCTGATCAATAGTTTTCCGTAGTTTCTCCAATCGACACCAAGCGAATGCCAGAATAGTACCTTAACAAATGGGCCACGGACTGCATGCAATCTTTCATACCACTTCCTTGTCGTATCCTCTCCCCTTATATACACATACACTTATGTGCACTACACTACCACACGTGTTGGGAGTCCAGTCGGGAGCTTATAGCTTGTCCTGGTTGAGGTGGTTCCTTGCTGGTGGGATATATCTGGTTGAAACACCACACAAGCCGACATGTAGGTCAGCTCCAGATCTCACCATCCATGAATAAAAGCTCTTTGCTACCCCCCCCCCCCTTCACAATAAGTTAATGCACTACACTTATGAGATTAATTACCTTAGCCATTGACATGCACAGAAATGTTAATCAGTCAGTCGGGAGCATTGCTACATGATTTCTGGATGTCATAGCCAAAGGCCTTAACTTTCCCACTCAGCTAAGAGCATTTGCAATTTCTGTTGCCAAAAACACCTACTACATCAGGGCTTGTCTTGTTTATTCCTTACGTCATCTAAAGCTTAGAGGTTTCAAAAAAGAAATTGTACGTAGACTTTGCACCTTAAATGGCCTTCTACAATCCAGTTTTTGACATGCACTCAGAAGTCTTGTGATTCCATTAATGAAATCTGAAGATTTCGTTTTCCCAAGGGAATTTCTGGAACAACCATTGAAAACTTGACAAGAAACTTGTACTATTGCAGTCATTGTTTCTATAGCTGGAGTTTCATTTAAAAAGTCTCATATTTGGGATCCCACAAAGATATTTCTTCATTTAAGATGTTCTGATGTGTGGAATATTTTCAGAGATACTGGAATGGTGTGTAATTTTCCTTAGCCATTGCTATCACCAAACATTTAAGTAATCCATTCTTTATCTTTTCAATTACGTCAAGCGGGATATCCCATTGCAACATTGTAAACAAAGAAAACATATTTACACAGTAATGTTGATGTAATTGGTCACTTTATTAATTAATTGCCAAGTACTTCTCTATCCAAAGCTATTTACTAGTTTGAGGACCCTAAGTATACAATGGAGAATTAAAAATTAAATGATCTGTTGACAGTGAAGTGTAACTGTTCAGTTATTTGATGTTAAGTTCTAATATAGGACAACTGTTGCTTATTAGAAAATTCTCTTTGCCTACTTAACATTCCAAATATATATTATTGGGAAGAGTCAATAAAGAGCTTCTATTCTTGTGTTTTGTATACTTGTTCCAGTTGACTGAAGAGGCAGAATGTTATTGCAGAAAACTAAGTCTATCTACTGTAAAATAATTTTTCAAGTCAAGCTTGTTTGATAGTGGCAGATCCAGGTGTAATTTCATTTTTTTTCTTTCTGTGGGAATTTCTGGATTTTCCTGTGTCAGGAAAAAGTCTCTTATAAGAGCATTTATCTCCTGCTGATTCAAGATTTTTGGTTTTGCATTTGTTTCTGCTTATGGTATATTTGTAGGACAACATAACTTCACTTCATATCTTGAAATATTTCGGCTATTTCTGTGGAGGTTCTAGAATTGGTAAAAGCTTATTGAGAGAAACATGTCTCCTTACTAATAGCATGTTTAATTACACAATTTTATGCTTCTTCTTTAGTGAGAAACGTGCAAAATTGCAACTAAAGTAGCCCCCATGAATATCATTATTGGGCTCACAACATACCATTGGTATCACAAATGGAATTAAGTGATTTCATCTGTTCAGCTAGTCCCATAATCCATTCAAACATGCATGTGTGTAAATGTATTGTGGTATAAATATCATTGCCTTATCTCTTCTGAGATACCATAAACAACGTAGTTTCTCCCTTAGCAACAGCTCCTGAAAGGACTCCTATACTGTTGGGATATTTCACACAGCTACCATAATAAGACAGTCTAATCACAGCAGCTGTAAGTGGTAGAAAAATCTAAGGACAGTTTGGATTCAGGGAGTGATTAATAGTTAATATCGCTTAATTTTTCTTCTGATGAAGTTTCTTTATTGATCAAAATAAACAGTACAAATTTAAATGCCACTAGATAAAAGTTGTTTTCTCCTCTTGCTTTTTTCAAGACTGAGAAACCACTGCCGTCTTTTAGACACTTCCTCTTGTCAGCTGAGCCTGGCTAACCTCCAGGTACAGCTACCATAAAATTTTCATGACACCCCCACTCTTAACATCAAAGTGGCCCTTGGCCACTATGTACACCTATTCACATGCCTACATCACATTATACTGGTGAATTAGCTGGAGGAAGGAGCATGGCTGCACCTAGGAAGCACATATTTATGTCTCACAGGACAAAGAGAATGCAAGCAACCTGGTTTCACCAGCCTCACACATTTATCGGCAGGAGGCAGGTACTAGAGAATGGCCTGCCCATTTGTAGCACTTACCCAGATTCCCACACCGCAGGCAACGCCAGGAAAGATGGGATCATTTTGGTGTAGTATTCCATAGTGGACATGAATGTTCATAATGCCACATCACATCGATAAACATCTACGCCCATGCTGGGCTTGAACCTGCAGACTTCTTCCCAGGACTGCCATTGTACTCCACCCTAGTGATCTGAACCATCTGGGCTGTCTTGAATTTGTTACCAAAAAGTCTAGAAAAGTGCTTTCTAGGAAACACTGCAGTTACCAGCCATCCTGATATATCAGGACATGTCCTGATTTCTGAAGTCTGTCCTGACTGCCCTGATACAGTATAATATTGTACCGAAAACTTGCTCAGAGAGATCGTCTGAAGTGTTTGCATCTAAAATAGCATTTGTGTCAAATGAAACATTTTTTTTAAAAAAGCCAATTTCAAATGAAGTAGTTTCCATGTACTGTCCATATTGAAAATGCTGTATGGTTATGCTAATGAACAAGTAGGTAAATAATCATGTTTGAAATATCGATATTCATCTCATGTAATTAATGTGTTGTTACAGGATTCTGTTCCAGCTGCTCAATTTGATTGGACTAGCAGTGGTTTGGTTAATCCTTTGGATTGTAAGTATTACTTTTGAGTTTGAAGTTCTTAGTTACTTCTTGGCAGAAACAATTCTCTTGTAGTTCGTTATGTTGATAATATTGAGAGATTTACATGAATGAATCTATGCTGTATGGATTTGATTCCAGTGATTACTGTGAAAAATACTGGGCTTATTATTTCTTAATTAAATAATGTTTGGTTTTTCAATTGTTTATTGAGACCCACATTAATTTAATGATACAAACTGCTACAATGGCTTTACTTTAAAAATGAATATACTGTACAGTGTATAATTTTCTCTGTTCTTTGGAACAAAGTGCACTTTTGTTCTTTGATATCGCTTGTTCAGCACAATCAATGAGATAACATATATTCACTAAATAGTTACAGTAGTCTAGACTTTATTATTGTTTTCTTTATGAAATCTGTTCTTCAAATTTAGATCTCTAAATAATGTAAAGTACAATTTTTGGGAAGTATGAAATATATATTAAAAATAAATTAACAATATATTCCTCAAAAACTGCTCCAAATATTTTCTTTAATTTTTTAAATCAAAATAGAACATCATGCACTGATTATCATTAAAACTCTTGAAATTTTGTTAATTACAATAATTCAACTTTACTTTTAATGCTGTAGGAGAAGTGTTCAAATGGGAAAAGCTATATTGTGTATCAGTCCATTGCTCATGGACTCTAACTTGGTTCGAACTCAAGCCTAGGCAAATACTTTTCCAGGTTGGAAAAACTTTTCAAGTTCAAATAGTATTATAATATTACACAACCCAGGAAAACATCCATATATTCCAACCAGGTCTACAAATGAAGTGAGAATGTATACGATGTAGGACCACTAATATATTTTATTTTATTTTATTTTATTTTTTATTTATTTTTTTTCTTTTTTTTTTCCCCCTCTTATGTTATTACATTGTCAGTGTATTTCCTTATGAGGTATTGTTATTGATATTGTGCAGATTATGAGTAAAGAGCATCTTTTCTTTCACAATCTTTGAGAACTTTTTGTGGTTTTATATTTGTATAAAAAGAAAATCAAATTGAATGTTTACTTGCAATTAGTGAGATCATGCAGCAATATAAGGAGTAGAAGGCACTTTGAAGTCATTGTGCTTTTTTATTTATCTTTTGATTATTATGTGTTTAAAATTATCTTTAGGCTTTAAATATGTTTGTAATTCTCACATTTGGTTTTACAACGCTATGGAATTGTGACTCATTATGTGTCTTGATTTACAGAAATCACAAGGTTATCTTTTAGGCACCTTAAGATTAGTGCAGATGGTGTGAAGTTAGTTTTTTACCAACACCGTAACAAAACTAAAAATTGTTGCTTTAGCATACTTCACACTATACTTATAAGAGCTAGTACTAAGAAATTGCCTTTTCAAACATTTTCTAATCGATTAGATCCTGGAATCAATGGCTGAATTCGGTACAAAGAGGTACAGGTAAGAAAATGATTAGGAGCATTTATCTGCTAAACCTCGCTGAAGACCTTGTAATAACCCAGAGGTTCACAAAGTTCCTTGAATTTCAGATTGTGTGCTACACGTATCTTGAACAAACTTTGTTGTTCTCAGATTCCGAAATGAAATTCAGCTAGAGGAAGGCTATTCTTGTGAAAAATGTTCCCAGTCAGTTTGCAGATGTCTGTAATATGTGTGATGATGTTAGTTCCAACAGTTGTCCACTTGTTTGTCAACAGTGAGTACACAGAGAAGATATTTCTGTAAAAGTTTTTTTTTTATATATATATAATAATAGGTTCTTTACTTCTAACTGTAAGAGGAACTTACAATTGTTATAAAAAGTCTTCACAAAAACAATGGTATTCAGGGAGATAAATGTGTGTATGTTGTTGTATAATGAATTTTTAATCTCCTATGTAGTATATTTAATGTTTTTTGTTGTTGTTTTTTTTAATTTTAAAAAATAGAAAGTTGTTCATAATATATTAATTTATTCAATCCTTCCCCCCAAAAAATTTACAAATTTTTCATAAAAATAGTCTGCATTTAGTCCTGTGATATGTTTAAGGAAATTTGGCAATACTAGGTGCTAAGAAAAGTCCAGTCTGACCAGAGTTATTAATAAGGGTTCTATTTTTCCAATGAATTTTGTATAGGTAGGTAGTTTAATCATTATTGCTCTTTGATTTGTTGATAGAAAAGCTGCTAGTCTTTTAAGTTTAATGTTCATCTCACATCGAAAATTGTAACATTAATTGAGTTCTGAAGAGAGAATTGTTTCTGCCAGTCAATTTAGCAGTTTTTGAAAACAATTGTTGAGAATTTATTTTGAGTGTATATACATACATATGTTAATACTAGTATATGTTTGTGTCTGCTTTTTACTAACATCATTAAAATATTTATGGAATACTTGGCCATCCCAACCTGCTTGACTTGTGAGTCAGTTTAGATGAAAATTATGTGGTAAGTCTACCCTTCCAAACTGTATTGATGCACAAAATTTTTTCTATAGAATAGGTGATTTATATCTATTATATGAAGGACTTGAGGGATATGAAAACATTTTATAATTTATATTTGAGAGGATTTTGGGGTTTATTCTACCTCGAGCTGTACTGCTCATCATCTTAAAGCAAAGATACAGTGGTGAATTTTAAATACTTAAATTTTTTCATGTGAACCAGTTGTTAATGTTTAAAAATTTGTAAGTTCATGTACTTAATTTAAAGCTTTAAAGTTTGAGATCTGGCTGTTCTAAATTCTTTTCTTGTACAAAAACAATAGTCATGTCGAAATTTATGTTATAGTACTGACCCATTAGATACTGTGTTTTTAATTTTTGGTTATAAGATGTGTTTATTGCCTTTGCAAACAAAATCAATTGTGTGTTCTTTGTTTTTTTACTTACATTTCATTTTCATCGTTTTGTTTGAAAGAAACTTTAATTCTTCCAACTGTGTGATACTCCCCTCCTCTTTTTATATATATGTTAATATATATCATGATGAATATATTACTTCTGAGCATCTTAATTTTTTACATTGTGACTTCTCTGATTTTAAACCTAATAACACTCTATGCTAATGCATCACATTGTTATGTTGATGAGACCTAAAATAAACACAGATCTATCTTATCGTAAAATTACATCTCATTGCATAGGTCACTTCCACTGAAGATTTTATTTTCTATAAATAAATTAGAGTGTATTAAGTTAATAAGTTGTAATTGATTATTTCATATGAACTCTCAAAATAGATGCTTTTGCATACATTTTAGTCTACATTTTTAATCTTTCTATATCCCATAATATTCACCATTTACACATAGATACAAATAAACGAGACAAGATCTTTTAAAAGAAGTTTGCATATAAAATTACAATTACTTCAATTTTAAAACTTTTATTTGTTTTAGAAGCAGTAACATTTTATTTCATGTTTAAGAAGCCAAAAGGGGAATTTTGCACCCTATTTCATACCATCCTCTTTCATTAGAATTTCTCGTTTAAATATTAGCCATTGTCAAATTTTACATTTATTCTGCTACATAGGATTTTTTAGGTAAAATTCCAATAAAATTGTGGTTTTGAAAATTATAAACATTGATTGACTTTATTTCATTTTAGTCTTTGCTTTAAAGGAGTTTGCAGAAATTGAAACTGATGTAAGAGTTAAGTGAATATTCCCTTCAATTTTTTCATTAAAACTTCTCTCCAAACTTAGTTAGTGTGATGATAGCTTTGTATTTATTCATTTAACATAATTATCATTGTCTTATATAAGGTTGTGTTTATGAGGGCTTGTCTACATAACTGTTGTCCAGTCAAAGGCATCGTTATTCACATTTATCATTTTTCAGTACTTCACAGGACCTGAAGACTGCTGTAAATGAATTTCCTTTCTTTCTTCTTTTTCTTCATCTTTTTTCTGAGTAAGTTAATGTATGTGTACATTTTTATTTGTGTGTAAGACAGGATTGTACAAAAAGCTTTGTTTTTAAGAAAACAAAACTTTTTCCAATTTTTTGTGGGTAGGTTTTCTTATAGGAAATAATGCCATTTGTTCTGTTTTTGTTGTACTTTTACTTGTGTGCATCTATTTTTTGTGTCTGTTTCTTGTCTGTTCGTTCATCCTATCTTTCATTTTTACTAAGTCACATTCTTGACATATCACTAAGTTGAAAATTGTTTTGATTTGAAATTAAATTAATATCATTCTGATTTGCAACTAAAGTATTGAAATCTTTAAGTGAGGGATTTTTCAGTAAAGAATATTGCATGAAATATGAACAGCCAAAGAAATTGTATTGTTCACTGTTCTCCAATGGTTGTAAGTTATTTAAATATCAGTTCTCATGAGAATTCTTCTCATTAGAGTGGTCAATTATCCATTCTCTTGCTTCAAGATGTACCTGTAATTTGTTGATTATTTCAAGAGATGTTGCTGCTTGTTAGGGCTTATATTATTGATGTTGCGGCTTGTATTATATTATTATTATTATTATTATTGTAATGTTTGCAATTATACATCACAAGACAGCATTTTGGGAGTTGTGGGACAAACAACTGAGCCATCTTCTGTTACTAAACCTTTTCCTGTCCCCTCTACCATAGTGTACTCTGTCCTTTTGAAATTGATTTTTGACCCCTGTTTTTGATATTCCTCATTTAATTTCCATGCACATATAATGTACATTGTCTTCATCCTCTCCAAATATCACTTGGTCAACTGCAAAATTTAGTGAAAATAACATATCGTCATTTAATTTTATTCCCATCTTTTCACATTTGTTCTTCCAATTTTGTAGAGCTTCTCCTAGGTAAATTTTGAACAGGGTTAGTGCAATACAAGACCCCTGTCTTAGCCCTTTACTTGTCTTTATTTCTTTTGATGTGTTATTTCCTAGCTTGATATAAGCAATATTGTCAATATATAACTCTCTAATGACCTTAATATACTTGCCATTAATATGTTGATTTTCTATGGCCCTCCACAGTTTTGAAAAGGGAACACTGTCAAACACCTTTTGCTAGTCAGTATAGACTAGATGTGTCTCAAGGTTATGCATTAGCCGCTTATCCTTATGGTAAATATAGTTTCTATGCAGGATCTATCTGCTCAAAAACCACTCTGTTCTTCTATTTCATTTATTTCATTTTTCAATCTGTTTTTAATAATTTTGCTGTTTATTTTACCAAGGGAACTCAGGTTATGTAATGGTAATTTGGAGTATTCCCCCTTATCTCCTTTTTTAAATATATTAGAAATGTAACCTACTTTAAAGACTTCAGGTATCCCACAACCCCTGAGGCACACATAAAATAATTCCAAAAGCTGTTCAAATAATACTGATGGGGCAGATTTTTTTAGTTCTATATTTATCCTGCCAGGTTCAGGATCTTCACCATTTTTGAAACTTTTCACCACTTTCTTAACTTCTATTAGTGATAAATCTTCTATATGATTGTCAGGTGATCCTTTAGCTGATACAAAGCATGGTATTCTAAACTGTGCTCCTGCAGAAGTTCTTGATAATACGTTCCACATCTGTCTAAGCTTTTAAGCTGCAAATGTCCTTATCTCATTTCATTTGTTCTCATCTGCTTCAACACTTTCCATGCCTTCCATGATCTCGAGCCTGCAATGTTGTTACTAATTTCTTGACACTGTAGGTCCCACATATCATTTGTAGTTTTTATGATCATTGTTTGACTTTTCTACATATTCATGTATGTCTTTCTGTCTTCTAGATCACAGATTGTCAACCACTTTTAATAGGCGTTTTTCTTCTCCATTACCCTTTCTGCAGTTTTGTCAGTCTACCAATTCATCCCAGCCCTTTGCTGCTCTCTTTCAATTAGACCCAAACTTTCATATGCTGCTTCATGTACGTATTTGTTATGCCTTTGTACATTGCTTTCAGAGAGGACTTGTCCACGTTTTGCAACTCCCACTTAGCCTTAACTTACACAAAAACAGAATTGATGGGTCTTCTAGTAAACTCACTTTGTACTTTCTGTCTCTGGCTTTTCTTCTAAAGTCTTCCTCTCATACTTTTTCATTTTGGACGGGGAAAAGACATTTGGCTCGCAGAACAAAGAGGTCAGATCTGCACTCTGCACCTCTATATACCCTACATTCTTCCACTTGGGTCTTATTACTCTGTTTACCAGTAATGTAATCAATTACCGAGTATAATTTCTTTGTGGATTGTTAGTAAAATAACATTTAAAAACACAGTTTGGAGTAACATTTTGAATTACAAACCCTCATATTTTTCTTAGCATCTTTGAAGAATTCATGCAAATTTGTTTCAGGGGTTCAAAAGTTTTGTGAAACCACTTACATTCACTTTTATGTAATATAAGCTTTATGGTTTTTCCGATTCGTACATTGAAATTTGATATACAAACACTGGTGCTAAATTGGTTCATTTCCAAACTTCTGTGACATTAATTGCCTAATGAATATAAATCATTCATGAATGTTTCTCATTATAGAAAAATAAGATTAATCTTTTAAGAAAGACATCTTATATTCAAGAGACAAAGGGTAATCAAAAATCAAACCTTGAATAATCTTTGATTAGTAGAGCTGTATAAATGAAATAACTTAAATATAAAAGTTGTGATAATGTTTTAAAACATGAAAAAGTCCCAAACAGACTTTAGAATAATTCTTTCTCATTGTCAAGTGGGATATACATTGTAATACTATTTGAGGAAGTACTCTGTAATTTTACTTTGTTTAACTTTCTTGCCTTATGAATATTTTAACTTGTTGTATGTTTTCTTATTTATAATAGTATTTGTTCAGCTGACTTATTTCTTACCACTGATGACAGGAAAAAATTTTCTCGAAACATTTTTGGAGATTTAATGTTTATTAAGTTTTAATAATGTTTTAATACATTATTGAAACTTAATTATGGATTATTTCATTTATCCAATTCTACATTAGATGACCAAACTCTCAACTCTCTGTATTAATTATGAATTAATTATAGACAAACTCTTTATTTATTATCTTTAAACAATACAAATTTCTTTAGCTAGCTATATCAGTATTTTTTAAAGCATAGGTGTTAAGCTAGAAAATTTTAGAGAATTGTTGTGTGAGAAAGGACATCCAGCATCACTATTGATTAGTGACTTTTTTAGGCATTTTAGACTATCGTATTTCAAATGAATTCTGCAAAGTTCTGCATTTGAAACCTTGGGCAAAGTAGGTCTTTTGCACATGTTGAGTGAGGTTGTGGTTGACCAAGTTTTAAAAAATGAATGATTATACAACTTCTCAATATTGGAAGTGAAATGAAAGATCAAATCATCAAATTCACTTTTCTCCACAAGTTATTCCATTTTATTGCATTTTTTATGTTTAACTTCTTGTTGGTTACCTATTTTTTAAAATAATTTTGAAAACAAATAGGGCAATGAAATCATATAGCCTCTTTGATAAATGATAAATGACTAATGTGTAGAATATTGGTTCACTCACTTTACTTGTTCTTGTGTGTTCCAAATTTTGGGTGCAGTTTGCTTGTAAGTTAATGGTGGGAAGTCATTTCAGAATGAGAAAGACTGTGCATTAAAGAATAACTAATTTACAATACCCATCATTATTAAATTAATTAAAATTTGCTAGAAGACTGTACAACATTATGTGTTATTTCAGTTTGTGCTTTAAAATGGTGCTTTTTTTGTAACTTTCATTGTATATACGTTCATCAGAGCATTTCTTAAGGAAGAACAAAATTTCTCTATCTCCCTGTATATTTGTAGACTTACTCTGCCCTGAATAAATAATCATAGGGTTATTGTGAAGTATTTGAATTTTATGCAGTCTAGAAAAAAATGTCTTTGGTAATGAATGTTTTACAACTCCTTGCTCTCTGCTTTAGGAAATTAGCTATATATATGCTTGCTTCTATGCAGTTAAAAAATCCTTAAAAATGTTCTGATATGACGAGTTTCTATTGCACTAATAGCACCATTGTTTCTCTTCTTTTTTTCTCTTTGGATATTTCCTTGGGTTTGGATCTAACTTTGTGGTGGGTGGTGGTGGTGTGGTGGTGGTGGTGTTGCATTGACATGCAGGCACTCAATCTGCCCTACTCGACTTGGATTATCTCAACACGTTTGATAACTTTGCCTCCTCCTCTTCTTCCGTCGCTGCCTGGGAACTCGCCAGTGAGTAATCAAAGCAGGCTGCCTGTGAGCGTTGCTCGTTATGCTTCCGCTAGACACCATTTGGCCCATCCTCCGCTGCAACATGCCTCCCGCTCATCTCACTCTGCATCATGCAACCCATTATTTAAAAAATATGTTTGCTTACCTTTGCATAAGCCATAATAAATATTCAAGTTACATAAATATTTGCACATGCAACCCCCTAAGCTATAGCCTCTCAGAGATCTTGTGCTGCAAGTTTTCCAGGGTTCAGCAGATCTCAGAATAGAAGTAGAAAAATGTTAAGCTTTCTAATGCAGTAATGTGGATATAGTGCTGCTTCTTTAGTAATTCTGAAACGTGCACAAAGACATTAGAAAAGCATTCTGCTGAAAAAAGCTTTTATTAACCAAATAATTTCTTTTATACAAACTATCTTCTGGATGCAAGAGTCCATAGATCCATCTTATTAGTACACTAGTCACACCACTAGTGGTTTTGCTTAAGATGTTTATTTCTTAAAAAACAAAGAATTAATTAATCCTAGGGAAAAGTAGTTCCAGATGTGATTAATGAGTTATGACTCCTTACACTTGAAATGTGTGTATCCTGTTGACTGCTTCTGAATTTACTGTTCTTGTCTTTGAGCTGTATTTGTTATTAGATGTATTAGGCTTTTAGTTATCAGAGTTTTTGGTTACATTCATAAATGGAAATTGAATAGAGTAATATTTATATTATTAAATGAATCTATGAAATATTTATTGACATTGTTACAAATATAGCAATTTATATTGTTGTCAAAAAATTTAATTGTGAAGGGCTTGCAGCAAAGAACTTATGAGAATGTCTCACTAGTGGATTTTTATGAGTGATTCTTTCAGGGTTTTATTATTTAAAATTTACCAGTCAGTTTTCTCAATTGTTCTTTTCTCTTAGTGGACTATATTTAAAATGCATGAATGTGAAAGATAAGCTCGATAAAGAGCTTTGCCATTTCATTTAAAATGTATAGATTGTTTACAGTGCCATGAGAGGTTTGTATTATTTTATTAATTTTTGTAAAAATTCTTGTTGTTTAAACCATTTTTTTTATTTACCCATGAAATTAAAGAAAATATGTTCAGTTAATTCAGATGATACTGTTGTTGTTATGGAAGGCTTGGAAAAAGAGCTCCAGCCCCAAAATGAAGAATCCACACCAGGAGCCACTCAGCCCACTACACAAACTGACCAACTTGTACAACGGATCTTAGCAGCCAGCCAGTCTGTGCCCCTGGCCAGTGTTCAGCGTCGAGATGGACTCAGTCCTGAAGCCATAAAGGTCTTAGACTCTCTTCCAGATCTCTCTTTTCTCCGAACCAAGATGCTCATGTTCCCCGTGCATACACCATCTCCTGAGCACACTGTTAGTGCATCTGATGGGTGAACTCATCATCTGATGTAGGATAGTATTATTTAACTTTCCCTCCAATTTTGTTGATTTGTCCTTAACGTGTGAAATACTCAAACATAATTACATTCAGGAAAAGAATATGATATGTGATTTCTACTCTTGCAGTTATTTTTGCAATTATTAAAATTAGAGTGTAAGTGTTCAAGATTTGAAGTGTCTTATTTGAGTATTCAGAATAAGAGAAAGCAAAACAGTATTTTAAGTACTTAAAACCACTATGAAAGTTGTCTATTTTTCACTGAGATTTTATTTTATTTCATGTTCAAAAATGTCATATTAATTTACTTTTACTTTTCATTTGTTGATATTATATGATGAAAGCATCTTGGAACATAAATCCAGTGATTTTTTTTGTCTCTTTTATTGTATTTAATTCTTAAGAAATATTACAGAAAATACACATTAAAAATTGACAGAAAAATATGAGGTAATAATGTGTGTTATTTCTATAAATGATAGCTAAAAGAAATAATGAGTTGTATGTTATTTTGACATTCACATTAAAGAGTGTTGTATCTTAAAATATGGAATTTACATACCAGAGTAATTTTAAAATACATGATAAATCAAATATATTTCAATTTTTTGTATTTATCATGTGTGGAATAATTGAGCATTTCTTATATTAAGGTAATGGAAAATTTTATTAATTTATTAGTACACATCACACATGCCTTGTCCAAGTTGTCTTTTAATTTACATTTAGATGTACCATTTTAAATTTCTTCATCCAATGCTTTACATATTTGGTGTAATCTCATTGCTAATGCAATGATTATTTTCTGTACTTCAGAATTTGTGGAGCTTTATTGCAGTCTTGTTCTAGTCTTTTATGGATATAAAAATCAATTGTATTTTTACATAATCCTTTGTCATAAGATGAAACATTTAGGTAGAGGTAATATAAATGAATGCAAGATTGCTGCTGATATTTGTTTTTTGAAGTGAATGTAAATGTTTTCAGTTAGAACTCTAGTTATCAGTACATTAGAGCACATTTTTTTGCATTCTTGTTTTACAAATGTGTGTTTTGGACTGGGCTTTAAACAGAATCATACAGTGCATTTAGGTAAATATAACTATAAATATGTACATTTGGGTAAAAGATTCTTATAAATAAAATGTTTTATTTATTTTGTTTTGTGTTTTTGCTTTGTGATATATTTTAACCTGTTTTACCCTTTACTATTTGATCATTTCTATTGTATTTTTACGCCAAAATAGTCATTCAAATTACTCATTTTAAAGTTAAACAACAACAGTTAAAAACTGTGAAAGTGTTGGTGTTAATTTAAGTTATTGATTTTCGTTGTATTAAGAAATTAAAAATAGCGAACTATGAATTGAATAAGACGATTTACTTGAAAAACACGAAATTACGGTAACCCATGGTCAGAAACGTCTCTTTCCGTCTCTTCAAATTCGCAGAAACATTCATGTGTTTCTACGTTTCGATTGGCATTGATTTTACATTTGGTTAGAAATTTCGCCGCTAGATAGTGCTCACCATCAAATATTGTAAAAACAGTCATGGGATACGTATGTTGATACCAACGTAATGCAAATAATATATTTTTTTAATTGTTGTGAAAAGCAACCATTTGTCCGAAAATAGTCGATAAAATAATAAACTACTCACAAGATAGTACATTCTACTGAATCTTAACTCCCGATTATTCCTCTACCCTGAATATGTGATTTTCTTAGAACAGTGGTTTTTTAAATATTGGTAGTAGTGGTCAATAGTAAATAAATACAGAAAGCTATATGCCAGTTGCGTTACATTTGAATGTAATGAAAAGACGTGCAAGTTGATCTTGAAAATAGAATTCGGAATGAGGTGTAGTGGCAACTTCAAAGTATTAAGTATTCTGCAGTAATGGCGGATGAAGAACAGAATGCTGAACAAATATCTGAAGATCCTGACAAACCTAGCTCAACTGGTAACGAAACGCAGAAAAAAAGCATTCTCGAAGATGAGAAACCGGACGATAGGAAATCGGATACCGTTTCAGAAAAAGACGACATCTTTGAGCTTTTTGACGTCGATGCCCCCAAATCGGGGGCAGAAATCTTTGAGGAACAAGATGATGATGATGATGACGACAGTCAGGAAACTGGCCCACGCAAAATAACACCGAAACTATTAAAAATATTGCTAATGAATTGGGTCTAATTCATTTATGTTGGCCCCAGCAGGCTCCCGAGGAGTAAGTGGAAGCATTGTATTAGAACTGCTGCATCTCCAAACTATCCACATTTAATTATTTTACTTTGATTACAGTGCAAAAAATTCCCACCTTCTTACTACCAGAATAACAGCAAAGAAAAACTTATATTGCTGTATGCTGAAAATTTCAGACAGCAGTTTCATTTCATATTCCCTGATCGAAAACCTCTTTTGCTAGCAGCTGATAATGAATGTGGATTACAGGTAAAACAAATATTAAAGTACAGGCATCACTTCTCATTTGTTTTATTTTACAAAATAAGTCTAAGGTGTTGCATACATATTAAAACTGACATACTGAATTTTTTTACAATATGCTAATAAAAGCCAGACTACACAAGAGAAAGTGGAATATTTGTACACTTCAGTAGAAAATATAAACTGCAAATCTCCACACTTGTTTCAATGTATGAAATTATAAATATGAACTTTTATGAATATCAATTATTCACTTTTACACTTCCAGGACATAATATATCTATGTTTGTCATCAAAGACAACTAGGAAGCTCATCTACTTTGTTTACTTGTTTTTGGGCTGGCACCTGAATCATTTGCATGGCATACATTGATCAGTTGAAAAATTGTTTTGAAAAAATACTGAACAAGCTCAATTTCAAGTGACTAATGCATAGGTCATGACTTAAAATAAACTACAGAAATAACATACATCAGTCAGCATCAAACCATTTCGAATCCACAACTTTTTCAGATCAGAAATATATTGATAAACCTTACAATAAAAAAAAGTCAGATATGCATATTTAAATATGTTTTAAGGGAAGTTTCCATAACATCAAAGATTGAAACATTATCAATACTGAAAAAAAAATAATACTTAGGAAACAAGTGAACTTCAAACAATTGCAATTAAATAAAATAATGACAATTAGAATTTTATATCCATTTACTAGTTTTTTATGACTAAAGCAAGAACTGAACGTTATCACTAATCAGACTTTAAAAGTAAAGAATGACACAACAGTGATGTAATGTTTAATCAATATTATCACATTCCTTATTGCACTATCAAACTTGTGCTTAAGCATCAAAAAACACAAATCAAATTATTAATTTTTAAGTGCAGCATTCATTGCAGGTTATATTTCTCTTAAATGCCCCTTAAAGTACATCTCATTTTGAAGACAAAAAATGAAGCAAGTGACTGTCTCTTCAGAACACTGTTCAGTCTCCGTGTCAACACCACAAAGACATTTAAACTAGAAAATAAACTGCAAATGACAAACACATGTTATCACCCCTGAGATCAATATGAACATATTCTTAAAATTACAAGTGTTTAAATATTATGCTGAAATAAATGTAGAAATGTAACACATTCTGACTCTTATAACATACTAAAGCTTCTACATCATCAGTACAACATGACAAATCATCTTGTCTTGTACACTTTAAGAGAATGATACAAGCAAAGATGAAGCATAAATATGAATGTCTCATAACATAACATTCTTAATTTTAACCAATGCATAATTTGCAATACATTAAAGTAACATAATAAATATAATAACATTCTGTAATAACTTTGTTTTGTTCTGAAGAAAATGGTATGCACCACGATTCGTCCAACAAGACTGCCCTACCCCGAGCTTTCAAATTGGGAAGGCTGCGCACACTTTGTTGCAGATCACCTGGTCTACGTGCCATTGCACAAGCCAACTCGGTTTGTAAGTGCTAGCATCTGCTTATCAAAAATAAACAATAGCCTCTATTGTAGTGACTATTACATCAGCACTGACATAAGCTTCTTGCACTCTGTCTTCTTTCAAACAGTCTATTGAATGTTTATAGTTTCGATTTAACAGAAGCTGTGTCTTTCCAACACAGTACATTCTATCAACAGAAGCACTGGTCACAATCTACAATGTATAAACAAAATGTACAGTACAAAACAAGATTCAAATGGAATATGTTTAAAGCTTGATTACAACCTGCATGAAACACTTGACTTTAAACACTACTTACATTAGATTGTTTGGTAACAAATGGTATACAAGTACATGGGGAACGAAGGGAGGCGGGGCCGGAACCCGTCTACTTGCGGCGGGACCTCGTCTTGGTCTTGATCTTGTTGGCCCGGCGGTCGGCACACGCCCTCACATTATTGAGGAGGTACCTAAACTGCAGGATCTGGCAGGCGGTGACGCTGGGGTCGGAGCAGCACTCCAGCCAGCGCAGGAACTTCTCCCCGTGCGTCACCGCCTCCGCCGCCGTCGCAGGTGGCTCATCGTCCTCGTCGTCGTCCGACTCGTCCAACTTCTTGTAATTGTTGTTGGTAGCGGCCAAGGGGCTCACGTTGTTATTGTCCTTCGCGTTCAGCAACACACTGTCGAGCGTGGACCGCACCTTACTGGAGGCCAGGCCGCCGCTCGCGTACCCGTTCACCTTTTGCAACCCGCCGGCGGACAGGTCGGTGCCAACCTTGTCGGCCAGGGGATCCGGGTACTGCGTGAAGCCGTAGCGCTTATACCAGCGCCAGAACCAGCCGGTGCCGTCGCCGTTCCCGTTGCTGTCCTTGTCGCCGGTGACGGCGGCGGCCACGGCGGCCGCGGGGTCCAGCAGCTGCGTGGCCGCCACTGCCGCCGCCGCCGGCAGCCCGGCCACCTGCTGCTGTTGCTGCTTGAGCCAGTACCAAAGGGCCTCGTCCAGCTCGGGGTGCGCGGTGGAGCGCGGCGTGTGGGCGGCCGCGAACGCCGGCGCCACGGCGGCCGACGCGGGCTGCTGGTGCGCCAGCACCGTGTTGGGGCTGCCCTCGTCCAGCCCCATCCGCAGCCGCTTCAGGTCGGAGGGCCCGCTGTTGTCCAGGTCGACGCTGAGGTCTTTCTCGCCGTCCGACTGCTGCGACTCGGGCGAGCCGCACGAGCGGGCCACGTTGCGCAGCTTGTCCTCGCTCTTGCACCAGCCGCGCAGCGTAGACTCGGGCACGCCGATGTCCCTGGCCACCGACGCCTTGGACTCGCCGCTATGCACGCGCCGAATCGCCTCCAGTTTTTCGTGCACCGACAACTGCCGGATGGGTCGCTTGGCAGGCAGCATGGTCTCCGCGGCCATGCACCGGCGAACGGGCGCGCACGGGCCGACGCCGCACGCGCGCTCGCACGCACGCACACGCGCGCTCGCGCGGGCGGGCACGCGCGCTCTGCAAAAACAGTCACTCCACACGCGCACTCGCTCGTCTACAGTCGATTCAAAAAGGCTGCGAATAATTCGATAGCTCCACCCACGATATCGTATTGGCGCGCAACGACGACCAATCACAACACTTTTTACCACACACACTTTCACTCGTAATGTATAGAGCAAGTTATTAAAAACTTGTAGATAGAGCGCGCCGGCGGCGAAAACAAAAGTCGAAAAGTTTCCGAGCGCTCGAGTTGCGCGAAAGTGCGCGCGACGTCGTCGTTGTCGTCGTCAGCGCCGTCGACGCGCAATCGCTTCGGAAACTTCTGTCTCTGTCTCGTGTGCAAACGCGATGACACACGAAAAGAAAAGCACTCCGCGAGTCAGTCGTCGGATTCACTGCGCACTGTTCGTGTCGACGGTCCACTTCATGATGACGGTCAGTTCGGACACTGCTTAGCCGGACGAAAAGACAAGCGGAAGGAAAGGGAAGAGGTCCTTTGTGTCGATCAATAACCCCGTGCCCACACCAGCAAGCCGCCTCCGCCTCCGCTGCTGCCGCTTGCCGCCTCCGCGCAGCCTGCCCTAGCCTGTTGTGATGTGCGTGTTCGTTGCCAGCGCGGGTCGCACGGCTCTGGCGGCCAGGCCCCGGGTTGGGTTGGGTGGACACTCACTGCCCGCGCCTGCCGCGCCCGCGCGCCGCGCGCGCGCCCGCCCGCGGGCGGTGGAGGCGGCGGCGGTGGCGGCGGAGGCGGCGGCGGCGGCCAGGGGGACGGAACCGGCGAGAAGGGTCGCGGTTGGCGGGGGGAGGCCGGCAGGCGTGGCGGCGGCGGCGGCGCGGCGGGGGAAGGGAGGATGCGGTGCGGTGGAGCGGGCCCGTTACTAAGCAACGTGGTGGTGTGAGGGAGAGAGAGGGCGGCGCTTGCGAGAGGGACGGAGGACGCGGCGGCCGCGGAGGCGGAGGCGGCGGCACGGGCCCCGGCGGCGGCAGCTGCCGCCACCGCCGCGCTCGGCGGCGGCGGCCGCCGCCTCCGCCGCCGCCGCCGCCGCCGCCGCCGCCGCCGCCGCCGCCGCCGCCGCCGCCGCCGCCGCCGTCGCCGTCGCCGCCACCGCGCGGCGCAGCGCCGCGCCGCGCCTCGCCGCGCCTCGCACCCGCCTGCCTGCCCACGCCTGGCTCGCCGAAGTCCCGAGGATACCACTGGGGGCTTGAACTTTGCAGTGCAACCTGTTTTCTACTCCAGCTACACTTTACACGCCTTCATACAATTTATAGGTTTCTCCCTCTTTTGCTTCGCGCACTTTGCTTGTCGAATAAAAAAAAAATAATAAGAAAAGGATCTTCGTTGCAGACGTTTATCCTGAAAACAGAGTCTTTTGTGGGGCTCAGCTTCCATTCTTCATCCCGTTCGCCTCTCTCCTCGTTTTTTTCGAGTCGTAAATGTCTTCATACGTTCATTCATCCGTCCATTCACGTGAGAGATCCGAGATGCGAGATCGCCTCCCCCTCGCAATCGCTGCTGTTTCTGTTTTCATTCGCGCCGTTTGTGGCGGCTCTACGGCGCACGCGTTCGACGCACTCGTGTGCGTGGAGACGAGCACTTGCGCCGCCGCAGGGAAGTGCATTTGCCTTAAGAATGTCGACGGCGGCGCAGCGCCACTACTAAACCACGTGCTTACTTTATAACAAGAGTACTTCAGTGGGATTGTGCGCGGCGCTCGGGGCGGGGAGAGGCGGGACGGGGAGGCGGCGCGCGTGGGGAGGGGCGGCGAGCGAGCGAGCGAGTGAGTGAGTGAATGGATGGATGGAGAGGAGAGGGAATGGCAAAAGGAGTTTGCGTGGCGGGTTTATGATACAGTCGGCTAAATGGATACGTACTATATATACAGTTGTGTAATTTCTGTAGGTAACGGGGTCAAGTTCAGAGAGGCCACGAGAGCTGATACGTTTGTTTCCTTTGCACTTGCGGAGACAGCGCAACTTTGAAAACGCACAGGCGCAGACGGGCAGGGGCGAGCGGGTGCGTGCTTGGCTAACACGCCCGTGCTCGCAGAGAGGGCGGGTTTTTTCGCATCCTCTTTCCTCTCGTGCACGTGCCCACGCGTCCACATCACCGTTTCCGCCCGGTGGCAGACAAAGGCGCCGTGTGACGTTTTCCTGGGAAGTGCACTATATTTTCGGGGGCGGGTGCGGGCGCGGGCACGGGCGCGGCGAGGCACTGCGCGTCGCGGCGCTGCGTCGCGGCCGACAGAGAGGGTCGGCGGCGCGACAGAGAGCGAGGAGGGCGCGAGGGCCGCGCGAGCGAGCAGCATGGCGGAAGAGGCCGCGGTGGGTGGGGGCGGGCGCGCCTAGAGCGAGAGGGCGGTGGGGGCGGCGGTCGACAGAGACGGCAGGCCCAGGGAGAGAGAGAAAGAGGAAGGGAGCGAGCGAGCGAGCGGCCACCGCGGCGCCTGGCTGTGCAGAGCGGAGCGGCATGGCGTGGCGTGGTGTAGCGCGGCGCGGCGCCCGCGGGGGGAGAGAGATTAGTGCGGTGGGGGCGCGAGCGGAAAGGAGAGCGCGGACGGAGGAGGAGAGGTACCGCGCGGGCGAGGCGAGGCGAAGCGAGGCGAGGCGCGCGGGCCCTGCGTCCCTCGCAGGGCGCCGGTCGTCGCCGCCGCCGCCGCCTCCGCCGCCTCTCCGCTCTGCTCGCTAGGGCCGCGCGCGGCTCGGCGCCGCGTCGCGACGGAGACGGCGCTATCGCCCTGCCTGTTGCGTGGTCGCCGCGCTGCCGGACCGCCGGTCGGTCGGCGAGGCGGGTGGCAGGACGCGGGCGGGGAGGGGGCGGGTAGCGGCGGCCGGCCGGCCGGCCGGCCGGCCGGCCGGTCGGTCGCTCGGCCTGCCTGCCTGCCGGGCAAGCGCGCTCCGCTCCTCCTCTCTTGCACGTCCTGTCCCTCGCTCGCTGCTTCGCCTCCGCCGCCGCCGCCGCACTTTTGTTCCCCGCGTGCGCTTCGCGCGCGTTCGGCACCGCTCCGTCACGGCGCCGCCTTCGCCCCCTGCCCCGCACCGCGCGCCGCGACGGCCCGCGAACGCGAGGGCGTCGAGAGAGAGACGAGCGACGCGCGGCGTTGTCGGGGCGGCGTGGGCGACGGCGGAGGCGGCGAGAAAGAGGACGCGGTGGAAAGAGGCGCGGGGCGCGAGTTCACGTGATCGTCCCCAGGTGTCCGGTTTTGCTCTACGGGTCGTCGTTTCGGCGCCGTTTTACTGGCAGCCCGGTAGACGCGACGAGACGAGACGCGACGCGTTGGCGCGGAGACAGGCAGGCTTGGGCTTCGGCAGCGGTGGTTGCTCGCCTCTGTCGATGCCTGGGCTTCGCCTCACCCACCCGTCCGCCTGGCCGACGCCACCGCGGCGCGGCCGCCCCCGCCCCCTCCCCCGCCCGCGCCCCGCGGGCCGCGCCGCGCCGCCGCCAGCACCGCCCCCTCCGCAGGCCCCGAGCGCGCGGCGAGGCGCGGGCGGCGCGGGTACCGTCGCTGCCCCATGACAAGGGAACCCGCGAGGGCCGCGCGGCCGCGAGCGGCGGCGGCGGCGGCGGCGCTGGCGCGAGGCGAGGCGAGGCGCCAGGCGCGGCAACGCGGCCCCGCGTTTCATAACGCGCTGCGTCGTTAGGCCTCGCGCCGCGCCGAGCAGAGCCGCCCCGCGCCGCGTAACGATTGGAAGGGCCGCTGCCGCCGCCGCCGCGGGCGAGGGGTGTGGGGTGGGGCGGGAGGCGCGGGGCGGGGCGGGGCGGGCAGGGCGCGGCGGCGTCGGGACGGAGCCTCCGCGCGCCGCGGCGCCGCGAAATTACTGGTGGTGGTGCCGCGAGCGAACGAGCCGAGCCGACGAGGCCCAGCGCCGTCGCTGCCGCCACTCTGCTGCGGGAAAGCCCAGCGCCCTTGTGACGCTCGCCTACGCACTCGCGGATTCTGCGAAGCAGCCACACAAAGACAAACCGGAGGAGGAAGCCCCACGTGCGGCCAGTGCATGCTCTTCCTTCACCCTCGCACTTTCCGACTTGCGAAAGTTTTCCAACGACACTACCCCGTGTTTCTCGGAAACTTTTGGCTCCAAATCGTACTTTCTGAAGATCTCCGATACTGTTCCATGTTGTTCATTTAGGGAAAGCTCGTTTTCATTGAAGATTCGTACTTCAAAATTTGAAGATTGGATAGTTTGTAAGTCCCTTCTCATTTATCTTTGATTGTACGTTTCATTTGAACGTCATGCATCCTACGACATCGGAGGTCGAGGCAAAGAGGCCTCGTTGAGCTGCCCCTGGCGTGCCGGGCTACTTCCCGCCCAACGGGCTGTGCGGCGCGGCGCGGCGCGGCGCCGCGCTGCGCCTGGCGCGCACAGGCGGCGGCGGGGACGGCGGCCTGCGCTCGCGCGGCAATTAACGCCGTTATCTGGCCCGCGAGGGGGGGCCGCGGGGCGGACCGCGGGGGGCGGAGAGCGCTATTGTGTAGTCCGGTAGGGGCAAGATAACGTCGCGATAAGCGCATGACCTTCCTAGAAAGGCGCGCGCGCGTCGGCGCTGCCTGGGCGTCGCGCCCGCCGCGCCCGCTGCGCCGCGCCACGCCGCGCCGCGCCGCGCCGTCGGCTGCGGGGCTCGGCCGCGCCACCGCCCGCCACCCACCGCCCCCTTCCCCCCCTCCCGACGTCGTGAGTCATGGCCGCCGCCGTTGCCGCCTGCGGCGCCGCGGCCGCCGCCCGCCCGCCCGCCCGCCGCCGTCGGGGCCGGGCAAACAGGACGCCCTGGAAATTTCATTCCCGCCCGCGAGGCTCTGGGAACGCGCCTCCGCCCCCGTCCCGTCCGCCCTCGCCTCCTCCGCCGCCGCGCCGGTTGGGCAAATGGCGCCCGCGTCCTCTCTCGTCCGTCCCTTGCACGCCCGCTGGGAGAACATGCGGGATTCTCAGTTGGCTGGCAGTTCTTCTTTCTTGCTTCAGTTGCTATGTGTCTTCGTTCCACGTGGTAATTTAATTCTCTCTTTCTTCTTCTTGTCTTGGATTTGCTCTTCTTCGCCTCTTTCGTCGAATTGAATGCTTCGATTTTAATAAGAGTTATAATTTTCTCTTTTTTTTCCTCCTATTTTTCATTGCGTCCCCCGCTGTTCTCATTTAAGTATCGCTTTAATAGATTTCCTTAATTTTTCTTTCAATAACCTAAAAAGTGTTATAATTTTCGTCTATATGAAGGGGAAAATAAGTTGTTGACTAAAAACACAATGTTGTTGACACAAAACACAAAAAACAAAATGTTGCTGAACATATTTTCACCACTGAAACACTCGTATTATCCCTCTTCATCAATTGCTTATGGTTTCGTTTCTTTTCTTTGTATCAAATTTTAAAAAGACATATCGCAACTTTTTTAATCGCGCAAGTTTATCACTACTTGTCTCCACTTACCAGGATTTTTATTGATAATAGCTACGAATATTAGTAGGGGACGGATTTTGAGGGGCAAAATGTGGTCGTAAAAGGGGGGGGGGGAAGGTTCTGAAAATACAAACAAAAAGATGCTGCTGAAACAACTATATTAAGGTTTAAACCAGTTTCATGAACTCGGTTTCTAGAAAATACGTATCATTTTGCACCAAATTTTTCTTCTCAGTAGAGCCCGTAAGAGGCATCAGGTCATAGTCCTTTATCCAACACTGTAGTATAAAACTGTTAAAACAATTGTCAGTACTGACTAAACTTATTTTTCCGCGGATCGCAAGGAAGAATGTACTTTGCAGGCGCGTCAAACTTCGTCGGCACGACTACTTACCCACGTGCGAATCTCAGTGCTTTTGAGGGCATAGGAAACTTCCCCTGACTCCCCTCTCCTTTCCCCTTCAAATTCATAAGCGTTGCCAGTGCTCTTTTAGTACTGACGGAGATAGCAAGGGTAAACATTTTACTCAGGTAGCAGACAAGTGGATTTCTGTATACTCATTTAAATGTCCCGATTTGCCTGTCTCGGCAGCACCTTAATTTCAGCGGGAAAGGGTTAATCTGTTGCAGCAACACTTTTGAAATTTTAATTTGACTTTATAGATGCCTATTAACCATTATTGATGGGATATAAATTAATGGTGGTTTACGGAAATGATATTTTAAAATTGATTTAATATTGTTGACTTCTGATTAATTGAGATTTTTAAAAGCTGTTCAAGAAGAGAAACATTTTTTCTTCTGTCCAATCGTTTAAAAATGCATAAAGAGAAGCATGGAGAAAGAGTGCTGAAGCATAAAAATAGAGGGAAGAGGTGGCAAAATGTAGTAATCTCACGAAAAGGTGCAACAAATTGTGTTCATTTCGCTTCATTTTATCCCCCCAATACACATTTTAAACTATTATATAAACTGCTATATTTTTGAAAAGGTGCCGCACCTTAAAATCCTTTCCCTAGATATTAGCACTCGATAAATGCACTTTTACAACTTAGAGCACAAACCTGATTTCCATCAGCGTCCATGAGTCTCGTTCCGTGAACGAGTGGTAATACCTAAAGTTTTTCTCACTTTACACTATACTGGGACTGTGTATGAGGCAAGTTCATAATGTGTTTCAATAATGAAATTAGTGGATTCCCCTACGTATGACATAATTGGGAATGAAATATTTTAGTTCCTGACTGAATTAAAATTGCCTTACTACGTATACTGGTTTTTAATTTTTTTTGTTGATGGTAAAACAAATAATTCAAAGCTAATCACATTTTCTTCTCTCTTATTCAGCAAACGATGCGTTTGAAATCTGAAGTTGCGTAATGACTCTGCGAAAGAAAATGAATGCCATACAATTAAGCCATAAACAATGCTGCGGAAGTGCGAATAGAAGAAAGTTCTTTAAACTCTTAAAGGGATACGATAAAACTGTTCTAAAGTGAACTATCACAATAAATGAGTTACCTGGACGCAGGAACATTCTGGGTAATAGGGCTACGAGTCTTCAAATCACGGGGTTGTCAATTAAGATGTATCCTTTTCTTTTTCCTTGTTCTAGTCTCTTTTCTTTTGCTATCTTCTCCTCCTCCCCCTTCCCTGGAGCATCTTTGCCGCAACTCCCGTTTCGAGTGAGCGGTGTTCTTTCGCTTTCATTCAATCTCTGGCATGAGCATACATTAAAGAGCTCGTAAGCTCGCGCATTCTCTTCAAAACCACTTTCAATAATCGTTAGGGGGGCTCGCGAACGACACCATATCAATAGTCATTCATTGGCAAGCAAACAGCGGGCTGAATTAACCACAGAATGCCTTTTGTTCGTCGGTGTATAGCTTTCGTCGCGTCATTCATCCTTCGGCGGACGCCCTAGTTGGAGAAGTGCGGAGAGAAGGATGGGTGGGAGTTCTCAAAAGTTTTCCTTTCGTCGCTTCCCCGAGAGATGAAACATTTTCGCGAAGCACACCAAATCGAGTTGTAGCTCTTTAACACCTGTTTAGGATGTAAGGCGGCATGCGAGCTGTTTGTGGAGGATTGCTGAGGTTAATGTACCGCGCGGAGAAAGAGAGAGCGAGAGCGCCAAAGAGAACGAGAGAGAGGTGCATACTCGCCGAATTGAAAACATACGGCGCAAGTTCACGGCAGGGCGGCGCCTCGCCAGCTACGCTTCCCGTTCCGGAGAAAATAACCCGACTTATAACTGAGTCTTTGTTTCGTGATCAAAACAAACTGTCGGCGGAAAAGAAGTGGTAGTAATAGTAGTAGTAGTAGAAGAAGAAGGAGAAGAAGAAGAAGAAGTTGTGATAGTAGTATGACTGAGAGGCACTCATATATATTCGCGCGATTATGTATCTTCGGCTTTTAAAAATGCAATAAAACAATTGACGTTGCCGTGTCACGGTCACGAGCTCTCGTCCGTAAAAAAAGAAAAGTGACGACTGTTTCCTGGCTAATCCCCAAGAAGTTGTTTGACTTTTATTCCCAGAGCACAGCCGTTAAATTAGTCACGAATTTCAAGTACAGGAGACTACACCAATGCTGCTTCTGAATGCACAGTTCACATTCATTTTACATCATTGTTTACGTTGTTGCATGTAAGCATTCTGATGCCTACTAAATAGTTAGTAGGTCGAAAAAAAACCCTGTGAAATACTTGGAATATTCATTATATGCGCCTAGGTGTAGATAAAGGAAGCCCTGACACTACGCGCAATTAGATGGGCCGTTTTCTGCTTGGGCGCATCACGCGCCACAAGTCTTTTAAATTATTTTGTAAAGAAGAAAGTAACTTCAGTCCATAATTCTGTTTACAATCTGGTACTAATTTGAACTGTTGAAACTCCCTCTCTCTTTCAAGGTCAATAATGGAGTTACATTCGTGCAGCGCCGGCTGTAATACAAGAGCCGCTTACCACACTCATTTAGGATCATTATCTTAATGTTTATCGCCGTATTTACGAATGCCGTGCTTGTTCCCGTCGTTTTGCTTCTGTAAATGTGCGCGTTTATTCAACCCGTGACTTCGAAGGATCGCGCATCTGCAGACGCTTCAAAAACCTGTCTTTTGATATTGCACGCGCCCCTAGGATCGGCTGTAGAAAAAAGTGACACATTCTGAAATAGTTGTCCAATTACCTCTCTCTTTCCGGCTGCAGAAACAAGAAGGTGAAGCGTCACGAGGTTTACGGAAGTTGAATCCCATTCACAGAACTTGAAAGCAGAGTAGTCGACGAACAAAAAGAGCAGTCAGAAGCCACAGAGCAAAAAAGAGACTGCGGTGTTCTGATTGTTCGAAGCGATCCTGCCATTTCCTCGAGAATACTTCAGTGACAAAATTGTTCTTGGCGCGATTAAACGTTATTAGTTACGTGAAAATTGAATGGCATCTGGTCACCAATATTTGTTACACAAATCTTCTAGTGAGATAATGGACCGTATCAATGCATTGATGGAACGGGAAAAAGAAGAAGAAAACGTTTGAAATGCCAATCACTTCTCAAGACTGATGGATCACTATTCGTAACGATAAAGCTTCATAAATCTTGGATCGTATCGTTTTTGGGTGAAAGAACTTATAAACCGGTTGTTACTATTATTGAATGAAGTGCTCTTTCCTGCTTGCCTCATTCTCTTTCATACACTGTACTCAGAATGGGGATTATTCTTGTGAATAGTCGTGCTTTGCATATCTATAAATCTGGAAGATATGGTCAGCACGAACAGGTTTTTTTCTTTCTTTTTTTTCTTCTTCTTCAGAGCCAATACAGGGCATAAATATTACTTACATTGTTTAACAAAAAATTAACCAGTGACTGCCCCAATGCCACGGAAGATTCGATCGCATAATTTACCTACAATTTTACTGTTTTTGAAAAATATACTCTTACAATAATTTCAGTTTAGGAACGTTGTTATTTATGCAATATTTCCGAACTTAATCTTTTAGCATTACTGTCCTTTCAGCACCAACGGCAATTATTTTTTCAGTGAGTTAGATAAGAATGATCCATATTTTATCTTGAGAATACCAAGTAACATGTTACGGTCACACATGAAACAGCCCACGTGTTTCTTTAAGAATGGACTCTTGGCTAGGCTCCTCTCAATAGAACGAATTGCCAAGTTCTCAGCTGATGGCGCAATCAATCGAGAAAATTAAGTCCCTACTCTCAGGAGGAAGAAAAGTTTTCAGAGATTACGTAAAGCCATGGTTGATAAACGATTTTAGCGTGTTAATAAATTACTTGTATGTCCAAGTCGTTTACCGAAATATCGGTAAACCACTTGCTCACTACTTTGCACAGCTTGTTATTCAAAGCTTCAGAAATAAAGAGAGCAATTAGTACTTTATTATAAATATTTGCCGTGAAGTACCCTGCGTGTCGCATTATGAGCGACCGAGGTCATTAGGGTGATTTTGGATTGTGAAGCACAACCTGTCGACATGCGTATAGAGGACTGTCGTATTAAAACACATGACTAGGTACTGTTCGGTATTTTAAAAAAAATGCATGTTAAGAGTATTTTTATTTATGTTCCATAGCTGTAAACCTGACTCAGTCATCTGCTGAATGTCGTAATGGTGAATAAGAACTCTTCTCTTCACGTAATACGCTAAGAAAAGATAACTGTTTTGTTTGATTTATGAAGTGCCATCAAAACAAATCTCCGTGGATGTACTGCTGTCTAGAAAATTACCTCCAGGGAGCGTCAAACAGAATAAAAACGAAAAAAATAGAATTCTCCAGTTTAAATAACAGATACATATTGAACCCACGACAGACGTTACACTGTAACTCATAAAGCTAAAGAACAGTGCGTTCTAGACCCCTGCGAACCGGATTGTCGCACGGGATATGTTTCTTAAGCTGTAACATGCAAAATAAATCCTATTTGAACTTTAAGTTATTTATATTTTTAGGTTCAGCTCTTCTGGATAGAAAGAGTTATAAGGAATGTGCAGAATCTATTAATCTATGAGAAATTGAATTGTCTGTTTGATATTTTACTTACTTTAATTGCGCGGATTTAAGTATTTTTGTTTGTTAATCAATGCTTCACGATATTAAAATGTTTACACAGGCGGTACTAGTCATGTATGCTATAACGTCCAGTTCAGGGCTTAGTTATTCGAATTTGAGGTCCAATATGCAACTATTTTCACTTTTAAATGAATGATTTACTAAGTTAACAATGTTCGCACGGGTCCATCTAGTGATACATAATTATAAACTATTGATACATTCTTCAAATACATTCAGTACACAACTCAGTCAACAAAACCAAATCAACTGAATAAATGGAAAATGCATTTTGTTGACGGGCGCGATTCTTGTTCGTTGGTTTGCCCGTCGCATCGTCTTTGCGACCGCGTGCAGAGAGAGGCGTCAGCGGAATCCAAATACTCAAATAATTACGCCTCCATTTGCAAATCCCATTATATTAGCGAAGATTACCGCACCTTTTTTATAAATTCGTGTGCTACAAGAGTAGCGCAAATGAACGTTTCTTTCAGTTCCATAATGCGCCGCCAAAATTAAAACTTCTCGAGGCAATGACAGTACTTTATTAACTATTTATTTATTGTCATCGACATAATTAATTATCGAAGTTATTAGAAAGTATTAGGATACACTTACTATTTACAATTGACTTAGGTGCTTAATATGCAATCAACTTATGTTGGTTTCCGCGGAATCGCATCGTGAATGTACGCACCCATAATTTCTTTGAGACATTTTATCTCTCTATAACCACTTAAGAAAGCGTGTATTTATATTTCTAATGTTCGTCGGATGCCGCTGTACGCCAGCTTCACACGTGTGCTGCGTCAGCATGCGCCTGAACGCGGCCAGCCGCTCCGCGCCGCTCCGCGCCGCGCCGCCGCAGCTTCCGAGGCGGATTCACGCGCGATCAAGCTGCATTCGGGGCGATTAGTCGTCTGTCAACTGCCCCTCCGCCCCCCTCCCCGCCGCTCCAAACGCTCCGCTCCACCCTCCCCGCCCCGCCCCGCCCCACCTCATCCCGCTTCGCCGTGCACTGGCGGAGAGAGCGTGTGCTCCCCCAACCCCCTGTGTGCTTCGAACTCATTAGCGGTTGCGTAGCAGAGATGGCCACACCTCTTTTCTTTCAAAACGACGAATTATTGATATTGAAAATAGGTCGGGAGATGAGGAGTAATCTTTCAGCTATTGATATTTCGATGATTTATTTCGCCTTATTCGGTTCTTCAAAATATTACAGTAATATTAATAGAACAGAATTCTCTTATAATTTCTGAATAACAAGCATTTACAAAACATACACAATTCATTAGTGTGTAGAGAGAAACGGAAATACTTCAACCTGAGCCATAATCATTGAATTGTAAAAATTTTAAAAATGTCAGCACGCTTGTTGGCGACGCACCGCCTACAGTATTGGTCAGACGCAACGGTCTCTCTCTAGAAGAAGTAGATCACGATTGAAGAAATGAATAACTAAAAAACAAAACTGGAAAACAAACCCCCATGGTTGTATAGCCTATATTTGTCCAACGTACGTACTATGTATGTACGACATAGGAAAATGTATCTCACTCCCTTTCGCTATGTTCTTAAAATAACTGACCCGTATTCTGGGGGCTACATGCTTTGGGCGAAGAACAGCACTCCTTTCTATTGTATTATTGAAAAAGGAGTGATGCCTATAAAATATTGTAGAAATGTTTAAAACATGGAAATTTGTTTGTCTCTTATTTCAATTGATGAGTTATGGTGCAAAAGTATTTAAATATACAATCCATATATACAAAAGAAATATTTCCTTTGGAAAACTTGCGGTCTTCAAATTTTGGCGCCCAGGGCCAGGGTCCTTGGGAACCATGTGTAAATGTTGCACTATAAAATAACATCAACTCGTACTGTAAAACAACATTCTGTCATGCAAAGATAGCAGTGACGAGTAGTTTGTTGATCGTTTTGTAAATTGCTGCAGGAAACACCTCACCATGTTTTGTTTCGGAAAATCTGCAAAGAAAATGCGCCTTGAGCTAGGGACCCTACAGTTGCAGCAAAAAGCGAAGTATCAAACTCATACCCCTGAGGTTGATGCAATTTCTCATTTATAGAGAGAGTTGTATTGTCGGAGGTAGAAACTAATATTAAGTTTTGTGGGATCCCAAGAATATGGAAACGGTGAAGTGAATCGCAACTGCCTGAATCACTCAAGAGGGTTGTCACTCATATTTATGAATGATGCTAATACCGATAAAAATTGTTATATTTATTCGCTTTATCTGATTGTAATCACTGAATCATACTTGAATCTTAGTTAATTCAAGAGTACTTACATTGGCAGAGCATATATTGATTTTGAGGAAATTTAATGGATTAAACTTCTTTCATTGGTTACAACTTGCCTATAGTGGTGAACAAGCTTGTTCCATACACATTACACTGTCACATCTACTACTTTTTATTTGTTGCCATTATGCGTTTATCGGAATTTGGAGATCCACTGAAACAAGTTCAAAGTAACATCGATTTAGACTTAAACAATAACTTTTATAAAATAGTTTTTAAAATTATCCTGACTAAAGACTGGTCCTTGAGCCCAGTCCTTCTGTTATGATGTGTCTATTTGTCTGACTCTCTCCAGATTTTTTTTTAAATTATTATTTTAACTTTCACTCTCAATTACACACGCTTGTTCTTTCTCGTTTTCATACTCATAAGGACTCCACAAACTGAAAGAATGCTATCATGCTTGACGGATTTGTAGCACCTTGATTAATTGATTGATATTTAGCGTTTGTGTCAAATACCACAAATACCAAGGTCATTACTTCCGTAAGTGTATTGCATTCATATCCTGGATGTTCTTTCCTCGAGGGGGGGCAGGGTACCGTGGCTCCCCCAAGAAACCTAGAGTTTTCGTTTGTTACCTTCCTCATTTGGCAAATTGATTTAAATATTTGTATATGTTAAAATTATGTAATTATTTAAACAATAATATTGTATAGTATCTTATATTCACTACAAAAATAATATACAATATAATAAATATGTTTAATATTTAATATAAATCTATAATCCCCCCCCGGCTGGATCAGCCCCTGGGTGCATGGAAGTGGAAGTGTGTGTAAAAGGGGAGAAGGGAACAAAGACGACGGAAAATCGCGCGCGGCCCATGGCCCTTTCGTTACTCCGGCATTCGCCTGGTAGCTAGAATATTCCCCTCAAGAAAGTGTTTGAATTCGACCTAGCTAATAGGGAGTTTTTGCACCCTCGAACGTTAAGTTCTATGGATCTTCTGCGCATGCGCACAAAAGTGATGCGAAACTTGAACTGCGCATGAGCAGAACATCGATAGTGTTCACCATTCGAGGTTGCAAAAACTCCCTATTTAGCTACAACAATATCGACAATTCGCCACTGTCAGGACTCGAACCTTAAAACCTCCCCGCCAGCAACGCTGCAGAGACAACGGCAATGCTGCCACCGAACCATCGCGGCCTGTGGAGCGCCTTGAGAAACCGGCCAATCGTGTCGGTGGAAGCGGTGCTACGTCGACAGGGACAAGAGCGCGCGCAACCCGCGTTCACGCGTGGAGAGGGCGAACATTTTTGTTTCAGCGATTTCCACCAAACCGGAAAGAACAAGCCATCACGATCTGTGTCATTTGATCCGCATCGGTACGCCCACGGCACACAAAAGCAGTTCAAGGTTCCGGCCGCCTTTGGGCTATCGGCCAAGATGACACAGGAGGCTCATAGTGAATCAATGCCTCCGGCACTCAAAAATCCAGTAAGGGATTTTCAACTTTTGGGCCATCGCCTTAATTTTTTATGGTAATGCCGAGTAAAAAACATCGGTAAAACTGTTTGGTCTAAAGTTCGTTGTATTCTGAACACAAATCGTTTTGCCTGACGGCAGGAATACAGCCATGACATGAATCTTTTTTATTACTCACCAAAGGACCAAGGATTTTAGTTTCCGTGCATTCAAATCGCGCACACGATTCTAACATTTTTTAAGAAATCTGTCTTAATCTTTGAAGGAAAATAGTATTTGTTTCCAACAGATAATATTGAATTTCAATTTTTCTAAAGTTTCTCCCCTTTTACACACACTTACACATGCACTACACTGCCACCAGGGGCAGATCATAAAGTTAAAATTTGATCATAACGTGAGATGTTTCCGAAGAATTCTTAAAAGTGATCAAGAAGCATAGTTTAATGTTTCTTGAATATTTTTTGAGAGAAAATTTATCTTTATGAGCTTATGAGCCTAGGATTGCACAAGGGGGATGGCGTGGCCCCCTTGAAAATTTCTGAAGGGGCCACGTAGCCCTACGTAATAAAACATTTTATTCAAGTAAATATGATCAATTCTCGATTTCCAATTTTTTAAGCTGACAATTTGCGGTCTTGATTCACGAAATTTCGGGAAAAACTCTCTAAACCACATGGCGCTTGTTTCATGTGTCTATCCTATAAATGGATCAATTTCAAATCAATTGAATTTATTCATTGTATCATTAAAGTTATAACTCCATTCTACTTGTAAGTTTTATTTATTTATGAATAAAATATGTCATATTCAAATAAAAATGTTTAATGGAGAAGTGGGCACCATGGGGTTCAGAAATGCTCCCCTGTTGTTTTAGGCTGCGCAGGTCTGTGTTTATGAGACGAATTTTTCTTTTTTTATACTCTCGCTCGATGGGTAGTTATATTTTTTTACTACTTTCTACGTCATTTACGTGATTAATATTCTGATTAAAAATGTTATGAGTTTATGTGCATGTTTTCGACTTCGACATTTTTAAACATTTGTTCTGCCTACAATTAATTTTGTAAATAAATCGCCTATAACATTCAAACCATATTCGTATTTTAAAAATTAAATTAGTGTTGGAAGTGTGGTATCCCTGTAGTGAGTTTTTCCATGGAAAATGTGTCGCATAATGTTTTTTGGGGTGTCGAACCAGGGAAGAACGATCAGAGATTTTCTAAATGCAACTAATTTAATGATTTGCATCTTGTTCCTAATTTACGTTTCCTTGCTACGAACGCACAATTTGGAAGTTTCGAAAGTTTAATGTCACACTTGATTTACTGTGGCTGACGAACACTGTTGCGCAGGACCCTCTTTCCGATTGTCCATACTCTTTCCTATTTCGAGACCGGCGACTCCTCTTACGAAAGCTACAGAAGTGGAATAAGTACGCAGATGAGTGGCAAACATGAGTTTGAAAGCGTCCCTTATTTTTACTTGGAAAGGCCTAAGCAGATTAGGGGAAGGGTGGGTAATGCGGTGCACAAAAGCATTCTTTCTCCGTTGTTCAGTTGCGCTAAGCCGCCGGTGACTGTTGGCGGACGGACATCTCGCCTTGGGCATTTCGAAAGCGCTGACTGGGGAGACATGCATTTAGACTTCGAGAATTTCTGTAACACTGGTTTCGTTGAAACTAAAGTTGTTTGCATCATAAACATTTAAAAGAAGTATTTTTATAAAATAATATTCGAGTAGAGTGTACTTCTATTTTCAATATCGAAGAATGCTGTTTTCCGATGAAACAATTCTTAAATGTTGTTCACTTCATTTCTTTATTCTGAATTCTGCAAACATGTCAATGTTTGTCAAAAATTTCATCCTTTATTGTGGTTGATACCTCCTTATCCTTGAAATTCATCATGGAATACCACAAAATCTCAGCTGCCACCACAGAGTTTTACATGTCAATGTGTTGAGGCGTCAGAAATCAAAGAAATAAAATATAAAGGCCTTGCAGAATTATTGAGTTCTTCAGTTATTTTGCTTCAAGTTTCATATTAATAACCATGTACGGGGAATATAACTCTGTCATGGGGATATTTGAAGCTCCAAGACAATAATTCTATGGTCACAGGGTAAAAGCTCTTGAGTCAAAAATCTTAGTTTCGAGAAAACAAGGGCTAGATTATTGAGCCAACGCTTTTTCCTATGCTCAACGCTATTTCCCAACGCCTTTTTCTCGTTAAGGAAGCAACATGTGAATTCGGTCTTTTTACTAAAATAAAATATAGATATTGAACTTGTAGTTTCAGTACTCAACTCAATTTCGCCAAAAATTGACTCAACAACTTTTACCCGTGACCACAAAATTTGTAACTTGCAAAATCATTAGAGCATTTAACCTGTTCAGCATTTATACTTAGTATATGGTTATTAACATACATGAATATAGTATATACTTAAGGCGTGCATAAAATTACGATATTCCGTCGTGTTTACAAGTATAATGTCGTATCAAGTTCATTTCACACAAGTTCATATAGATTTTTTAAATATATTTTTTATTATTATTATTTAGTGGTCAATGGAGATTCCATGAGTTTGAGAAAAATTGTAATGCACTGAGAAATGTGATTTCGTGGCCATCATTCAAGTTGGCAAAAGCGAGATTTTCGAACGAAAATATCAGTAACATCCGCTGCAGAAACGTGTTGCTTGGGGTTGGGAGAGCAGAGACGCTTTTTTTTAGTAGTAGCGAAAAAAGTCGCGTAGGCAAACGCGAAGGGGATGCGGGCGCGCCCACCGCTCGCGTTCCCCGGCGCGCGTCGCGACGCTCGCGTCCTGAAGTCGTTAAAAGATGCAAAGTGGCGCATAAAAGACGCTGATTGGCGCGCGACGCCTAGTGACGCCCAGCGCCCGACCCGGCGCCGCCGTCGCCCGCCGCCGCCGCCGCTCGCTCCGCCGTCCGCGACCGTCCGCCGCGCGCCTTCGTTAGCGCTTTGTGCAGGTCCCCCGGAGGCGGAGGCGGAGGCGGAGGCGGCAACGGCGGCGGGTGCCCGGGCGCGCTGGCCGGGCTGGCGGGTGAGCGGCGGCGCAGGCGGCGGCGGCGGCGGTCGGGGGCGGGCGAGGGCGAATTCCAGGGAGGAAGCGCGTCGGGGGGCGCGGAGGGAAGGCGGCTCGCGGGCGATAAGGCCCCGGCGCGGCGGCGAGGGGGCCCAGGGACCGGAGGGACGCGGATGGCGGACGGCGGGGCCCGTGCGCAGTGGCCCAAGATGACATGTGGGTGGGCAGACGACTCCCGACTCTAGGAGAGACACAACTTGCAAAATTCATTGACACTCGTTTCGCGCAGACGTCATTATAGAAGTACATTTCCCCTATGAAGAATTCTCTCACGCGGGAGTCCGAATTTTTCATTTAATTACTTTCTCGTGTACTTGACAAATGATACTTGTCAGTATGACTCAAATACCGGAAATCAGCAAAAATGTCTCAATTCTTTCACGTGAAAATATATATTTAGCTTTTCTGACCATAAAAGGGAATACAAATCGATAGAGTTCCAAAAATATACGACATGCTAATTTATATTATTTTTCTAATGTGCGTGGATAATAGTATAAAAATCTGTCTTTGTATCAACCAAAATGTAGCAATTCATAAAAATAATTAGAAATGAAAGTATTCGAATATATCTTTCCCCTCTTGGAGATAATGATTATTTTGGAGGAAAACGTTCAAAGTCGAAAGAAAAATCATTCCGTTATATTCAAATACTTTGGAGGTTATTGCTTCGGTGACGAACCCTCCAAAACAAAAGTGTGTGTCGGTACCTGGGAGGAGACCGGTTAGTCTGGCCTTTTCAACCACTGTGCGGCGGAGGCTTACGGCCGCGACCGGGTGGCGCCCGACCGGCGCGAGCTGGCGGGCGCGGCGCGGCGCGGCGCGAGGCGAAGCAAGGCGGCGCGGGGCTGCGAGGCGAAGGCGAGGCAAGCAAGGCTGGCGCGGCGCGGCGCGGCGCGGCCCGCGAGCAGCCCCGCCCCTCCTCGCCCCATCCCGCCCCGCCTCACTCCCGCAGCGCCCCGGCGCTCCCCGCGTTCGCTTGCCACCGCGCCGCCCCGTCGAGGAAATGGCCGCCCCGAGCTCGCGGAAATTTCCAGAGCCGCCTCCCCCTCCTCCCGCGCCGCGACCGGGCGGGAAGGGGCGGGGCGGCGGGGGCAGCGGGTGGGCCGCGTGTGGGCGGGTCGCGGTGGCTCCTGGCGCCGCCGTCTCGCCGCGCCGCGCCGCGCCGTGCCGCACGCAGGATATTGGTTCGCGGAAGCGCGGCCGCGCGCCTAATGAGCGAAGAGAGGAGAGCGCCTCGGCCGGAGGGCGCCAGCCGCGGCTACGAATCGCCCCGCGGACACGGCCGCGCTCGGAATTTTTCTTTCGGGGGCGCTGCGCCTCGACAAGTGAATGTTACAACGGAAAACATGCGAGGCCTTGGGCGCTTACGGGGAAGATACAGATTGTGAAATGCTTGGGTGGACCGGCCAGTTTAGCAATAACCAATCTGGATTCATTTCATTTTAATCGTCTACAACATTCAAAATGTAATAAATATCGTAGTTAACGACACCAAAATTATCAATACGAACAAAATATTGTTTTTCGAGACCTTTTACAGTATACCCCCTTGGAAACACAACAAGGTTTATTCACTGGTTTAATTGACGTAGATCTTTTAAGTTTTCACCAGACATTTCACGTGCTGTGGTTAATACATACTCGAGTACGAGAGGCTGAATACTGTACTTAATATTTATTCTGGAAGTTTTTTTAGACAGCGGTACAACTAACATTAATTTTCTAAACATTTGTTACTGATAAACAACATTCCTAAACAAGCTGTGCGTCACAACGCCCGGAGTTTATTTCTTTTTCGGGATGGATTTTAGTCTTTTTGCCCTAAAATCTGGCCCCGTCTACGTGCCAGGTAGGCTAGTGGAGAACCGTCGTGCTTCCCTGCTTCAGAAGCTCTGGCAATGTTTCAATCATGTTTTTATTTTTATTTCATTTGTCCCTTTGAAAGCGCAGCAGCAGGTGAATTGCAGGCGCAAGATTTGTCTTCTTTCGACTTGATGCAAAAAATAAATTTTTATTTGAGCATTCACATTCTGTGATTTTCAATCATACAAACTTCTTGTTTTCGGAAAACGCGATTGTCCGGGTACCAGAATTAGAAATCCTCGCTCCTCTTTATTGTGAATCGTAACAGAAGCTCTATTTCTTTGAATTCACTTTCTGTTCTTAGAGACGTCTCACACAAAAACAGAATGTGTCAGACGAGGGATAGAGTAACCAAGATGAGTAACAAACACGATCGTGGAAGTGTTGTGTTTTCTTTTGTTTTTATCTGTAATACAAAATAACAGTCTATTCTGTTGTAGAGACTGGCACTCCAAAAAGTCTGAAGCACTGAGTTAGTGAAGTAACTACGGTTAACCGTCTCATTGGATATGAACTTGTAACTTATCCCAAATAAATTCCTAAACGTTTGGCTATCTTGTAATGAGTAGTAGGGTCTCTAGGAAGAAAGAATACTTGAACTTTTCACGGGTATGCAATTTCTAATTATTTACAGATTATTAACAGCATGTGTTTTGTGTTCCCCATTTCTATTCGTGAATAAGATTATCTTCTCTATCTCACGAAAGAATGTTTTTGAATGAACCTAATACGGACTTACTTTTTCATAAAGATTATTTAGAATTAGTAAACAAGTTGTGATGTAGTCTCACATTTCTATCGAGAATCAACTGTTTGAATTTTGTGTCATTGTAAACAGTCACAAAAATACGAGTATCATGTATTTTAATTGCTAGCAAACAATATATGTGTCTATAAACACCATTCATTATTACTTCAGTCATTTACATTTTATCATTGTTGTAGGACACTTCATTTCATTTTTTGAGAAGTGCATCAGAACTAGGATGATTTGAAAATCGTTTTGTAAGCTAGTAAAATATATTGTTTTGATGTTTCTTTAGTGGAAAAGTATATTTTAAGTTTAATCTTGTATTGAAGATGCAAGTGTTCTGAAGAGCTTCACTGAAGAAATGGCTGAAATGAAAAAAAAGAAATGAAGAGCTGAAATAATGGCAATTAATGAATTACCATTATACTTAATAATGCGCACTGAAATTTTAAGACAGAAGATTAATGTGTATTAACTAAAGAAAAGAGGTGACAACTTTTCCAAAGTCTTGATACAAATGCTGCATTCTTCCTTTCAACGCAGGCGCACGAAGTATTCCAAAACATTCAAATTGGAATCATTTGTGAAAGAATACACTTGATTTTCGTACCTCTTAGCTCTACAGACTGAATTAGAAGTAGAGGATTGTTGGCGTCCTATGTATGACATAACTGTAATCCAATGCCATAAGAGGTATGGGACGAGATCGCGTCGAAATAATAAAGACGGTTCCTCATTTCGGGTCCTGAAAAGAAGGACTCACGTCCGTGAAAATTTACAAACTGTTCCTGCCGGCCGGTACACCGCGGTGCGGGAAACCAGAAAGAGTTCCGCGCGATCCCGCCTCCTCTCAACTTTGGCGCGAATGATTTACGAGTTTACGACTGGTTTACTGGCACTTTGTGGCAGAATGCAACAACGAGAGTGCGCGGGGGTTGTCTGTGTGAGGACGTCTTTCAGAAACTGGCGGGGCAGGAAATGAGCACGGAGGGTGGGACAGGTCAGGGCAGGGAGGCCGGCTTCAAATGCAGGTGAGGCGCCACGTCGCGACGGCAGCAGACATGCACGAAGGTCTTGGTCGCTCAGGGTCTTCATAAAGCACCTCGCTCTTTACTGAATGAACTATTATTTTCCTTCCAAATGTTCTCACTTTCAAAAGGTTTGGAAATTATTACTGTGGACTGAACCCGTTGTAGAAGTGCATTTTATAAGAGGGAATTTGTCTTGAAATCTGAAAGATGTTAAGATAAAACCTATACTAATGTGAGTAGTAACTTCAATAGAAAGGTTGAAAATGGCATAATTTATGAATTACATAATGAATTCTTAAAGTAAAACGTAAAGTTAGTTTTAAACAGTTTAAAACAGTTTTATGGATATCATGAAAGAATTTGCACATTTTGGAATTAAAACGTCAAGTTAGTTTTAAACAGTTGAAAACCGTTTTATGGATATGATGAAAGAATTTTCACATTTTGGAATTAAAACGAAAAGTTAGTTTTAAACAGTTTAAAACAGTTTTATGGATAAGATGAAAGAATTTGCACATTTTGGAATATTTTTTAAAACATAACAATCATTTCAAATAAAGCTTTAATAACTGTGCTAAAATAACTAAGTTAAGTGCTAAAATTTAATTGAACCTTAATACTAATTATACGGATAAACGCAATAAATATTTACTTGTTCAATAATTTAGATCTTAATCATGTGGCCCACAGTAAAAGGAATAAAAGGTGGTAGTTCATATTACTATGATGATGAACTTGAACGTGAAAATTACCTGTCTATTTTTAAAACACAGCGTGCCTATAATTATTCTTATTGTAAAAAGGCTGTATAAAAGGTGTTGCGACGAAACGGATCTCCTAAATGTCAGAAAGATCTGGCAATAAATATTATATGTGTATGTCAGTGGAACATTTGTCTATTTCAATAATACTTAAATATGTCTACTTCGTCAGAAATTTTACCTTTCTCCTACAAAGGTGAATTTTCGATGTTTTTGATTAGTGCCACACGGCGCTGAGAGACAATTTTCGTTCAATTGTAATTGACATAGTTGTTGGGTGCTGTATACTATTAACAAGTTAGCGATATACGAAACATGGAAATTAATTATAATCTATTTAAATTAATGCTAACAACCAATATGTAATTACTTTTATTAAAGAATCGTAGACATACTCGTGTATATAGTAACCCTCGTTAGTACGAACTCGCTTAACACGAATTTCGCCGTAACACGAACAAAACTTCGGTCCGGCAAGGGATTACGGTAATATGGACATTTATAATATTTGGATAACACTAATTTTTATGACAGGAACTCCGATTGTTGCGGTCCCTTCGAATTCGTGTTAATTGGGATTTATTACTTTTTTTTTTTTCTTTTCATCATCGATTTTTTGCTGTAGGGTAGCATTAAGCGAATGGGGGTTGTAAGTTACATTTCCAGATAAAAATCCAGATTTTATGCGACTTCACGCAAGGGGAGTCTATGCAGAGCAGATCGAGATTGAATGCGCAATTCTTGGAACCCTGGTGACACATTCCGAGACAGCTGATCCCCCCTCAAGGTTTGAGGATGAGGCGCCCTCCGGAAGGCACGTGGACTGGATTTGGATCCGGTTCTCCATGCAGACGGATCCAGTTCCGATGGGGGATTCCCTTCCTGGAAGGCGTTTGTTTTTCATCCCTCCCCTCGCCCTCCCCCGCTCCTTGTACGTCTGTCGATCGCAGCAGCAGCAGCCGACATTCGCATTACCGCGTCACGTGCGACGCTCTGTTCTTTTCATTCCTGCTCCACCGTTTGGAACGTAAACACGGCATTCAGTGTAGGCACTCGTCGGACAACCTGTGTTTTACTACAGGCTGCCCAATAAAGAGGTAAAGCCAGCGCAAAAGGGAGAACCGGACTCGGGCGGAATGCTACAGTGCAGTTATTCTTGCTCGCGCCACTACATCGTGTGTGTTTATTTGCGCTCTCATCTTGACGGATGTTTCGAGAAGATGGGTCAACACAGAAAGTGGAGTCGAGGAACCAGAGCTGTCGTTTGCCGGAAGGAGTTGTCCTCGATCGTTTAACGCTAAGCTATAGGCTGTTGTCAAACTGATATCTGTCACTGGGGAGTTCCATACAAAGGAACGGTAGAGAGGAAAGTGATTCTTTTCGTGGCCTCGAGCAGCCGTGTGCAACGTTTTGTAAACGACTCTCTTTCTGACACTTGTCGGAGCATGACAGCCATTGTGTGTCAATGGGGCTATATAACCAGTTCGCTGTGCTCGTGAGACATGGAGAGTGTGTGTAGTGGATCGCGATAAAACAGCTCCCGTCAGCCGGTTTCTTTGAAACGGAGGCGAACAGAGCAGCTCCAGGTGGATTTATAGACTCATTGGAGTTTTGTGCGATGCACTTCATGGCACAGGCGAGCGTAAATGCTTTTTGTGCGAAGTAACCTTGCAGGTTGCTTCGTGATTGTTCCAATGGGCTATAAGAAAAACAATAGTTATGCAACACAATAACAACTATGCAACAACAAAAGTTTGAAAATAAGTCAAAATATAGGTTTTCGAATAATTAAAATGAATGTTACAGTGGTAGAAATGAACATTCATTGGCATTGAATATTTTATTATTAAAGCTAGAGGCAAACAAAAGCACAGTGTCTTTTTACTGTATCACAAAAACTAAAATGCGAGCGTTGTATCTCAGTCCTATTAATGTCATTAAAGTACTGGAATTTGTTCCTATTGGTGCAACGGAAGCGGCGTCCACGACGGTGTTTTATGGCTCGAATATACCATTAATAGGGAGGTCTCAGGATCGACCCCGGGAAGGTGCCAGACATTTTCCTGATGCGTTTAATATTGGCGAGTTTGTGGCGCCTGCGGGAATCGAATTCCCAGCTCGGCTGTTCTGATCAGTGGTTTCTGTGCTTTCCCTGTTCACTTTCAGGCGAATGCCGGAGTAACATCATCGACAACGGGCCACGTGCCGCGCGCGATTCATTCTCATCATTATAATTTATCATCATTTCATCGCCGTCCCCATCCCTACTGTGGATCCAGCCGATCATTTGGGGTGGGTTCATCGAAGATTTTTGTCAGATAATAAATGTATTTGTTATTATAGTGTATGTTATTTATGTACTGTAGATATGAGTCTGTACAATTTTGTTTAAATAATTACTTAATTCGAACAGAAATAATAATGTACGTCAATGTTGCCAAATGACGGGAGGTAATCGAAAACTAGGCCTTGTGTGGGGTCCATGGCCCCCATGCCCTCCTCTCCCTTGGATCCGCCAGTGGTCCCGAGTGAGGTGCCGTGGGGAGTGAGTCCCGTCCTAACCCACTGCGTCATAACTGGAATACGCCGTCGGGGAGGCCTTGACCTTACAACTGAGCGAGACAAACGCTAAGAAAAAGAAACGGATTTGGTACCTTATACTATCATTAAGAGATTTCAGACAAAAATTACCCGCGTCGCTGGAACTGCCCGAATCTCTCTATTCTTTTTTTTTTTCCTCTTCTTCTTCTTTCTTTTCCGCTTGTTGCCAGCCGTGACCTTGCTTCTGCGTGGGCGCATTACGAAGATTCCTCATCGTCGTCATTCCCCCCCCCCTCATTCGGCGTGCTCCTGCAGGTGGACGCGCGTCTTGGAGGAGCACGGCGCCGTCACTCACTCATCAGGCTTTTTGCCCCGCCCGCGCCCCCTCGCCCGCCCCCGCCGCCGCGAGACGACCGCTGCGCGGGGGGATTCGGCGAGGTGCGGGCGCGGAGCCGGCGGGGCGGAGCGCGGGGACGGCAAAGGACTCTTTTATTGCTCCCAGGGGACCGGCCATGTAGGGCCCATTAAACCTCCGCTGTTGGAATGCTCCCTTTGGAGCGACCGGCGACTTCTCTGCGGTTCCCGCGGAAGTCTTCCCTTGTCGTTCTGAAACATTACCTTCTCTTCTCTGATGATATACGCGTCGTCGGGCGAAAGAAATTGGCTCCTGTTATTGGACGATTCCTGCCCGAGTGTAACTTGGCCAGGCTAAATGTGGTTTGTTGTGCCCTTGAAGAGGCACACGCTTTTGCTGTATTTCTTTGGTGTCGACTTTGTATGCGGTTCATTCTATCGTCGGAGTGCATGTTTCTGAATGTTGAGGATAGCGTTGAATTGCTGAATACAGATCCAAAACGTAATTGTGAGGCTAAGACAAAAATATCTTCTCTATTTGACATGAATTGAGATTAGTTCTTCACAACAATTCCTGAAAAGAGTTAGTCACAAAATAAAATGTGTGCGTACCACATTTCTCTACGAAATAGTTTGCAAGAAAGAAAATGCATTTTATGAAGTATCGGAAAATATTTTTTTGATACTTTAAATAACGTGAATGTTCTCCATAACATTGTCTAATTTCATTCATTAGATTAATCTCTAATTAATTTTAATAATTGTATAACGTATCGTTTAGCTTGCGTGTATGTTATATAAGCTATTTAATTAACCTACTACCCTACTGGATAATACCGAAATGATATATGGGCAGTAGCTTATATGTTACTCTATAAACTGCTTTACAACCGAATCAGGTCATTTATTTAGGAAATGGTTTGTGGGGGACAACCCCATTGCCACTCACGTTCGCCCTCCTAGCCTCTCTCCCTTGCGCTGCGAGGGCCTCGGGCGACGTTGGGGAAAAGGAGAAGTGACAGGCCAAATGAATAATGAGCGTAGAGGCAACATTTGGGAGAAGGAAAAACTTCTATTTACCTTATTTTTGTTTTTATTTGATATTTATTGTCTCTCATTCATAACTCCCACTCATAAGTCTGATTAAACCAGGCTTAGATCGTGACAGCAGATGTCGTTTGTTTTACAGAGAACACCTTGTGTGATTTTCCTAGATGATAAAACTACTTCTCCAAGCATTTGAGTTGACGGCAACTACATAAACATTTTAATGCATTTTCATTCTTCTTTGCTGTTAGCCATTAGTTTCCTAATAAAAGCGAGGTAGTTGTATGCGTCTTAATGAAGTCTGTTTCGCCAGTAAGGTATCTAATATTTCCGAATACAAGTCGCACCATGAAATCAAAATTGTAAAAAGTGAGAAAGAAAAATTTCGACTTGTAGTCACAGCTCAAGATATGGTGAGACTGCAAAGATATTTTTGAATATGATAACATATTTTAATGCTCTGTCTTTTGTTTGCTATCGTGTGTTTAAAAAGTATGGTCCGCGTCCATTTCCCTGCTGTAGTAGTACGTAAGTATGTAGTACGTTTTTAGTGATACTATCATTCACACTTGTGCAGACTTAAATTACAGACATATGATAGATATAAAGTATATGTCGTTATTGCAAATTTATTGTGAAATAGGAAATAAAGTTGATGCATTATTACAAAGGAGTGTATTTGCGAATCGCTTTGATAATGCTTACTTCATAGACGAAAATAAGTTGGAAGGAATAAAGATTTTTGCAACTAATATTTGAACGAAAGGAACACATTAATTGAGAAATACATAGTACAATAGTCTTCGTTGCGTCAAGAGACGCAAATAAGTGCAGGTGTAGGTGTGACTTTAGTTTTCAATTTCCCCAACCCGTATCCGTAGCGAGGCAGTAATTTATTTGCTTCAGGGGAAGTACAGATACGCCGCGCGCCGCAGCAGTACTTGGGTTTTGCGGCAGAAGTGAAGAGAGAGAGAGAGAGAGAGAATACTCATTATTTAGCTAGGGCTAATCGAATAACTAACGTTTAGCTAGCAAGCCTTACTACGTACTACTAACTTACATAAAGGATTGTGCTTTTGCCATCTAAACAATGCTAACTTTTTAAAATGTGGTTAAATTTGATTCTTTACCCCGTCAGTGTGCCAGTTCACACTGCATGTGATTGAAACGCGTCCCATGCGAGCATATGAGCGGGAGGCGGGAGAGGAGGGGACTGGAGCAGGGACCACCCGTGAGCAGGGGCGGCTCGGGAGCCGGGCGTGCGGACGGAGCGCGGGGGCGCGCGGTCACCGAGGCTGCGGCGGGAACAAGTGCATATCGGAGGCGGCAGCGGCGGCGGGCTCTTTATTGTTAAGTGGATGTAGATCCCGCCCGCAGCGCTGCTCCGGCGCTGGGCGGCTTTGAATGGGCGTGTTTTGTTTCTTTTCTTCCCCGCCGCTCCCCGCCCCGTCCCGCCCCGTCCCGTCCCGTCCCGCCGCCCCGCGCGTTGTTCCTTTACAACTGCCTCTCCTTTCCTTCCGTGAGAGAAGTTCGTGTTACTACGTCCGCGCGTGTTGTGTTCTTGCGTTCTTGCCTTATTCATTTCGCGTTTAAACGTTCCATTGTGGCGAGATACTGCAAGAGAGAGCAAATCCGATAAACGCCGTTGTACTCACCCACTCGTGCCCGGAATGAAGGAGAGGAATTTTGTTAAATGCAGTGAACGACCTCGTCGCTTTTCCGCGCTCTCACGACGGAGAACAAGCGCGTTTGTCAGCCAATTATCATCGTCACGAGGGGCCGCTCAATCTGCTAAACTTTTCATTAAGCGCTGTAATGTATCGTTAATGTTTTTAGAGTGCGTTTCATTAAGTGCGGCAATAAAAGAAAAAAGAAAAGAGATTAAGAGTTGGAAACTTGGAGAGGAAATGGGAACGAAAAGTCGAGTTTGCTTTGGCCTGGAGTTATTCTTTTTTCGGTACTTTAGAAGACTTTTGACCTGTAATCCCGCGGAAAAGTATTTTCGTGCTGAGAACTCGGAAAGTTGTTTCCATTGATACCTGTATTTGATTAAGGCCCATTTTACATTATCCCCAAACCAGATAAAAGATTGTAATAGGTGCTTGGCTGCAAACAGCCGCCCGACGATAATTGCACATTAAGGAGCGAAGACAAGGAAGGAGCGGGAGCGCGGAGGGGGCGCTCAAATTGGGAATGGCCGGGCGGGGAGGGGGCGGGGAGATCCTTCCCCTCCCCGCCCCTCCGGGCACCACTTACCTATCACAAGCGCGGCCGCCCATCGCTCCATTGACGCAGATAAAGGCGTTTTATTTGCAGTCGCTCTCTCGCTCGTGCTCCGGCTTTATTTGCGCGAGCGAGTTGGGCCTTTTGACCTTGCGGCTGTTAAAGCGTGATGTAGCAGTTCCCAACGACATGTGTACGCGATGAGCAGTAATCCGTGTTGCCGGCCGTGCAAATTTATCGCCGCTTATGGCTTGTTCTGTCTCCCTCTCGCTCCCTCCCGTGCGTTTTGCCCCTCCCCCGGCCCCCTCGCCCCATGCCCTGCTCCCGCTCCCCACTCGCTTGCCGGCTTTTGTCGATCCCTCGGCGCCGCGTCGGTGCGTAACAAGTGCGTAGAGTGCGTGTGGTGGCTCGCCAGACACCCCCTCTCTCCCCCCCCACTCGCTCGAGCTTCTCTCTGCGCCCGCCGGAAGGTGGTTATTGCTAATTTGCGGGGGCGGCTGTGGCTTTTTGAGCGGAGGGTCATTGTGGAGGCATTCCGAGGCGGGCGTCTTGGCGGCGAACAATGCAAGCACACCGACGGCTCGGCGCCCCGCTCGCCCCCTCTCCCGCCCGCCCTCCTCCCCCTCCGTGCGAGGGAGCCGTCTTTGACAGCTGCCGGAATTGAAAGCGAAGCCACAGCGCGGAGGGCGCTCCCCTCTTTATCAAACACGGACGGCGGCGGCGCGGGTGCGAGCGCGATTGCGTGAACTTTTCCGGTGCGTTTAGCAGCTCGCGCGCGTCCCCCTCTTCGCCCCCCCTCGAGGGGGGAGTGCCCCGCGGGGAGTTTCTCGATATGTTGCTCAATGTCACTCGGCCCGTTTGCCCTCGCGATCCTTTGCGGTCTTTTGTTCGCCTCTTGTCCCGCATCTGTTCCCCCAATTCGACGCGTCCCGTATTGACTTGGAGAAGTGACAGACGAAACGCCGATCCGCCTGACTGTTCAAAGCTTTCTGTGCATAAAAGACGGTATCGAATGAAGTGATATTTAATACTTCTAACAAAGAGCACCTGTTGTTTTATTAATACTTGTGGAGTCGTAACTGTATAATAATGTGCAGTTTTACTGTAGAGATTTTTTTCATTGCACCTCCGCACGTGTAAGTATTATTTTGGATGATAAAGTGAATGTGTAGTGTAGTTGACCGGGAATTCCCTTTATCACAGCTTCTGAAAGGAAAGATGGATACTTGACGTGGAGGAGAATGAGGAAGAAGGGGAGGGAGCGATTCATGGCTCGTTTAGTGGGGTCGCTTTATAACTTGACATGACAATGGCATTGTATGTTTTGTGTTGCTGCATCAAACGCCGAGGAACTCCAGAGCGTGAGGAAATGGCAAAACAAACAATCTCGTTGAACATATGCTATCGTTGGTTAATGAATGAGAGAGACGTCCGAGTTAGAAATGGGAAATAAACAACGCTGAGGAGGGGAGTACAGCACAACATTCGGGAAGGGGAAGAAGCACACGCTGCCGTTAAAAAACTCGTCATTCATCAAGTCGAGCATTGTCCGCAATTTTCACAAAATGCAGCCGAAGGCTGAACAAACAAAGCTCGCAGAGGATCAATCAGGGAACGTATCATCAAAAAAGAGTGAAAAAAGGAGTTGACAGGGAAGACAGTGTTGTATAAAACCAGTCTATAATAATTTATTTAACTTCGGTCTGGGGGAAGAATTCACGAACTCCGCAATAGTAACGGACAGTGCGAAGCCACAAGTTTCCGCAATGGGAGACTGCGACAGCACGTTTCCGCTGGGAATTGTCGGCATTCGGAAGTGCCTCGAGGGAGATGCGAAATGGTAGGTAGAGAAGGAAGGGAGAATCAGTTGCCGCGCGCACCCACTTACGATGTTTGTTATGAAAGCGAAATGTGCGCGAGAAGTGCCCTGCGAACTACAAACGTCCACGCCACCGCCTCCGCGCCTCCACGTGGCGCCATTACCTCAAGAGCAATAACAACACGAGTCCCTTTGCAAAGCGCACGTACTACGAGGTGCGCGCCCGACTTGGCCCAGGAGAGCTTCCCTGCAGAGTGGTGTGTGTATGTGTAAATGTGCATGTGTGAGTGTGTGAGTGAAAGAGTGGGAGTGATGGAGGGAGGGGGGTATCTTGTGGCGTTGCCCTTGCTGCAAAACGACGCTGCGTCTCAGCTGATTCTGCATAGCGCGGTCGCTGTCGAGTTTTGTAAACACACGGGGAATTCGAGCCGAGTTTATCGGCAGCGGTGATACATCATTGACCCGGAGGAGAGAAGAGTTCGCGTTGTGTAAGCTGAAGACTGCGCTGTCGCGATTCCGCATCGTCGCATCTGGTTTCTTCTTTCCCGCTCTATCGCTTCCTGCTCCGCGCGCTGACGTTGGCACCTGTTTATCGTGGACCCCTTATCGATAGTTTCGTGAAATGAATACACCGATTTATTTCCCATCTGGGATCCCGGTACGATCGACTTTCCCGGAACAGGTTTGCGTATCTGTCATTTCTCAGTCCGAGTCCTGCCGTTATCTCAGACTCATAATGGAAACTCTTTAATTTTATGTTAAAGAAGCCAATGATGCGTTGTTTCACCTACAGCAGACCAAGTGGACATTATTTAGAAAGAAGAAAAAGACAAACGTGGTAGGCATAATGTAGCACTGAACATTCTTAGAAAAGCTCCATGCGATGAATTCGAGCAATTAAGTGAGCTGGGAATCGTTAATTGGGGTAATTGAAGAGTGTACACACTTAACTATTTATTTAGAGGGGTATAATTGACAGTAAACCTTCCTAAGAGTCTTGTAATCCCGAAACGGAGCCGTAATTGATCCTGATTTATGTGTCAAATTTTTTTATTCATGTTTTTAACCTTCGGGAGAAAGAGAGAAAGACAGAGTATTATCTCATTTACACGAGTTTCATTCAACAGTCATTATGGATGGAGCAGCCCTTTCAGCTTTACACTGAAGATAAATGAAAGAAGCAATGGCAGACTACTGAAGGGAAGAATAATCGAGGTTCCATGTCTCAGATTTCAAACTTCCTCGCAGTCTGTGGTCATCTGTAAATGTGTTGTGTTTTGTTTTATGACATAATTACTTTTTTTATAGTCAATTCGGTTTTATTGTGTTTTCTACGTACTGTATAATGTTGATGTTTTGCTTTGAAATGGAACATAAGTAACAATAAACAAGTATTAAAATTAATTATTTTTATTGTCATTTTTAAATTTATTTTGGAAGCAAATGTGAAAAAGAGTAAATGAAGTTACCAACGGTACAGAAACATCCATTGTATCTCTTGAGCGGCGAGTCAGAACAAGGCATCCACACATTATTTGAGAACACTTGAGCTCTAGGGGTCGGCACAAAAGTCTTGCCGGCGCCGCGGGGCGTCAAGAACAATCCCCGGTCCCCTCGTCCCGCTGGCCACAGTTCGGCGCTTCCCGCCGGCGGCAACTGGCAAATGGGCGTCGGGAGGCAGCGGGTTAAACTGATAGCTCGTTCTGACGAATGGCAGCTGCGCGTGCGACCGCAGCCCGCAGCGACACCGAAGCGCCACCTTTAAACGCGATCACTCGCCCAACCACCCACCCACCCACTGGCCCGCCCGTCCGCCCGCCTGCCTGCCCATCGCCCTCCCGGACTCTTCAATGTACCATTGAAACCTGATCGAAGCGGGTCGGGCGGTGGCGATGGCGATGGTGGCAGCAGCAGCAGCAGCAGAAGCATTAGCCGACATCACTTGGCATAACAGCCCGGACAAAGACTATAGTCAACACTCAAACGCCCATTAATTACCGCGCCACGCGCGCCGATTGGAACGGCGCGTCGCGCGCGTCGCTTTGCGCTCGTACGATTAGCCGCGCTGCGACGCGTCGCCGCCGCCGCCGCCGCCGCCGCCGGCTGAATGACGGCCACGCCCCCCTCCCTCCACCCCGCTCCGATTCGCGCTGTTTCTGTCACTCGCCGCATGCTGGGGCAGGTCATGGTCGCGTGGGGTCGGCAAAGGTACCGTCCGTAACAGCTGACGTTGCCCTGGGAAAAGGGCGTCCGGGCGGAAAAACGGCTTCTTTTCCGTTGTCCGAGATACGATTTAAGTGCGTTTTTTTTTGTTCTTCGAATGGAATCTCCTTTATTTTATGCCGCGAATTTTCAAGGTGGGAAGCTTCAGCTGATCGTAGTTCATTGTCTTCTCTGCAAACTGAGTAATAGGATGTTTTATGTATTAACGTATTACGTCGTAATGCTGTCTTTTTATTGCCTCTTCGCAGTCAGGACTCTTGAAATTCGTTTGCAGCTATTTTGCTTTTTTCGAATTAAAATGTATAATTCAGTTTTGGTTACGGTTGAGAATCCATGTTTTTTAAGGCGGCAAAATGTAAAGTGCGACTTGAAAATTCATTAAATTGGCCAGGTGGATTCGTCGTCTGAGGAATGTGAGAGTAACAAGCGTATCACTTTAACATTTCTTATAACGATGAACTAATGGAATCACATGCTGATTCATTACTAGAGATTTCCCGCGCACAACGGAATAATTAGAAAATAAAAACACACACTACATTTGTTTTTAACCGAGGAACTAACTGTACAAGCAGTAAACAGTTGCGTCAAATCAATGCGAAGGTCAAGTATACTTGCTAGTAAGTTGCTATAGCAACATCGTGACTTACGTTGTAATTCTTTCCTCAATTCAACACAAATTGCTCTACTTCTTCTGTACGAATGTTTCCCCTCGGAACGAGGTTTGTGTTTGAATTGGAAACGTTGCTTTAAATCTAAGCAGGAGTCAATTATTGTCTACACAACCTTCTTTATACAAAGTGTTCCACGTAGTAGATGCAAAGGAAAACTACAACTTGCACAGAAGTTTGGTGTCGTTAAGAAGTGCAGTTCCTCCTCCGCCCGCCTCAATAACTGCTGCGGCGGGGGTGGCGGGGACGGCGGGGCTGTCTCGTCGCCACCGTGTCCCCCGGGAGGGCGGGCGAGGGGGCGGGGGGACGGGTCCCCCGGCGACGCACGCCCACGGCGAATCAACAGGTCTAATCGTCAGCGGGAAGGAAAACTTTCGGTTACGCCTCAGTACTCGCACGCTGTTATCCCGTTATCCCCTCTCCTCTTCCCTGGCTTTGCATTCACGAAACATTAGAGAGGTGAAATGTGGAAATTGCAGATGATATCTCTCCGTCTCTCTCACTCTCTCCGTGCTTACGGGTTGATTAAATTCTCGCGCTTCCGCGGGGCCGCTGCGTGCTTTGACCCGGCGACGAATGCGCTGTTGGAGGGGCGATCTGTCTGGCCGTCCCTCACGCATCGGCACGTGCGAAATGACCGCTTGTTTTACTTTCCGTTGGTGTAAATATTTCGCATAATGCTGACTCCCTATACAGTGAGTTTCATTTGTGTTAAAGGTTCTATATCAACGGACGTTGAATGGAATGTGTATTGATGTTATCTCTTTACATGTTTTGCCAATTACGTCATTACGAGCTTGAGTACTGCGTGTATAGATTGAAAACAACAAGTCATTCATAATCGTCCGAGAAACTGCCTGTTATTACTGTACCCCGTTATTGTCCTCTATTTGCTGGAGGCAAGCTTCAACGAGACTGGAATGCGCCGTGATTCAAAGCAGCCTCTTGACCTATTGTGTGGGACTCGCACAGCGGAAATGTCGCACGCCCCGGGGCTCTCTCACTTCCCGAGGGCTGAGGAAGTCGGGCTGCGGAGGGCGGTTGGAGTGGCAATTCCTCTTTAAAGTTCTCTGACAGCGGACTAGCCAACTTCTCTCTCGGACGGGTTCCGAGAAGAAAGAACTTCACATGAGTGGAGTGTGTGTGGGTGTGCGGCGTGCGTGTGAGTGTGTGGAGTGAGTGCGGATGTGTGTGTGTTTCGTTCATAAAAAGTTGATTTCAAACTTTTAATTGATCCATTGTTCCAGATAATTTATGGTACCAATATAATGAATGGGCAATGTTAATAGATCACCGGTCGCTTTATCTCTTTCCTCGTACCCATTCCTCCAACCGATTACGTTTCGTTATTATTTAAGCTACTTTTCCCTTTAATAAACCGTTTAAATGCAGTTTACAACGAAACTAAAAGCAATGTATCTCGACCGTGCTCCCGCTTTCCTGTCGAAAGAGATAAATGCTCTCGCTAGGAAAACCTACGGAGAATTACTGTAGGTGTCGTGTAAATTTACCGTCATTGTCGGTAGGAACACATTCGGGATGCCCGCGGGCTGCTCATCTCGGGTGGAAGGCTTCGTGCGTATTGTGTCCTGCCGGTCCCGACCGCCTTCTGCCTCACTCGTTCTCCGTTTCCTCGTCGTTTTGTCCGCCTACATGCTTCCCCGCCCGCCCGCCCGCTCCCCGCCCGTCCGGGCCGCCCGTCGCGAACTTTTCGTGAGTCACGGAGGAGCGGGGACGCCGGGGGCGGGGCGGGGCGGTAGAGGGGCGGGGAGCGGCGGGCGGCGCGGCGGCTCCGCACTCGCCGTCGCTTCTTTCTCCCCGAGGCGGCTCAAGTGGTCCCTGCAAGTATTTATTCGGGGCTCCCGAGTCTGGAGAGCTCTCGTCTGGTCCCGTCTCGTCTGCCCCGACCACCCTCACTGCGAACTGCAGTAACGGCGCCGCGCCGCGCCGCTCCGCTCCGCTCCACTCCGCAGCCGCTATAATGCCACAAGATAACATGTGTAGGTAGGCGGACGGCCGACAGAGACGGAGCGGCGGGCAGGCGGGCGGGCGGGCGGGCGGGAGGGCAACCGGCATTGTAAAAGAGCTCTTCTCGCCCCGTCTCTGTCCCTCTCTGTCTCTTTCTCGCTCGCTGCAGCGCGGAGCGGAGCGGAGGAGAGAGGAGAGGAGAGGAGAGGAGCGGCGCACAAGATTAATTCGTTCCACCGTAATACATCACGGCTCGGCGGCGGTGCGTCTGCGCTGCCCATTCAATGCGTCATTCATTGCTTTTCCTTTTTTCTGCGCTTGGCGCCCAATTACGTCTTCCCGGGGATTAACACATAAACCAATAGCTCGCAGCGCCGGAACTCAGATTATCTCTCCCGGGGGAAGAGAGAAGGAAGTTTAAAAACGCCGACAAAAGAACGTGGCCGCGCCGACCTTTATGCAGGCCGTGTAGAAACAGAACGCGCGCCTCATGCAACCCGTCTGTTACTGCGTCCGGAGCATCGCGTTTCGCGCCGACGTGTGCTGAGCTGAAACAAAAGCGAAGGGCGCCGGGCTTGCAAGGTGTGCTCCTCCCGCACGCCACGATTTCCGCCCACGAGCAGCGTGAATGGCCAAGCAGTTGTCGGCCCTTAGTCGAGATCCGCTCCGCGTAATTGGTTCGGTCGGGAGTCGATCCCGGCTCGCCGGCGATGTCGTGCGCCTCGCGTTATCCGACATCGGTCTAACGGCGTGAGAACAAAGTGCCGAAGGCTGACACTCACGCTTTCACATTTCGACGCGCGCGTTTACGATAGCGGCTCAAAAACAGCACAACTGGGCCAGGAAAGATTTATCGATATTCATTAGAACGAAGACTGACAAGATTCAGTATCTTTACTTGAATCTGTAAAGAATACGTTCTGTGTTCCTTGTTTGAGACAATCGTTTCTGGAGGTAGCTTCATTTTCCTGGAGGACGTGCTTACCTTGTCTCTTGCGCAATCCAAATCCGGTTAATCGCGTGTTGTTCGCCATGGCCATTTCATTATCAAGACTTTTTTTTCATAAAAATGCTGAGTAGATCCACGCAGTTTGTCTTCATTACAGATGCGTCTGAATAAGGGGTTGCCAATCTTTTTTTTACATCGACCCCTTTTCAAAATATTGTTTGCTTCATTGACCACCTTGAATTTTTTTCTCTATAATATCCAGCATACATCAAAATCATATCAAAAAGAATTGCTTAAAACAACATACAGATAAGATAACAAATCGTGTACCAGTATTTTCGTAAATATATCGATTTTCAATGATCGAGATTTTTCCGCTTAAATTCTGATGTTCGTTGTTGTGAAATGATGACAGAAAATGCAGTTTATGTTGAACTTTTTTAGAACTGGCTGTTGCATTTCTTCGGTGCGTATTGCGAGAATATTTTCTTGTGCGATAGAAAAACGATGTGAATACATACGTTTAATCTTGAATTTTGTATACTTCCTTAAGATGAGCAATGAATACAAAAGAAGAGGAGCTAATTTGTAATTTATTATTAAATGTTTTGTAGCTTTCTAACAGTAAACACTTAATTATCAGTCATGAATACTTTTTTTTATATTCAATGGGCTCTTGATTATATCAGTCACCAGTTCATTTTCAGCTACTGACCCCAGTCGACCCCTTAATCTTCATTAGCCCTTTTAAAATTTCATCGGACCCCAAGGGGTTGATACCGACCTCGTTGGGAATTTTGGTCTAATTGAATGAAGAAAGATAAGCTCTATCTCTGTATTATTGTATTTACTCCCAAAACAAAAACCTTTGATTTCAATCTCAGAGACGTTGTGGGTGGTGATTACAAGTAATTAATTGGTTGTTTCTTGATTTACACATCTTCAGAAATGGATAAAAATTAATGTGTATAAGTGAAGAACAAAAATGATTGTTTTCCCTGTATCCTGAATTTTCTAACATAAAAATACATTTTACAGATCACAGCAAACAAGGAATGTTGACACTCGTGCGCTTGGTGAGCTGATCTTGAATAGGTGCTTAGGGCTCGTCCATAAATTATGTAACGCCAATTTCCGAGTATTTTCAATACCCCTCTCCCCTTGTAACGCACTTCCCTATCTATGTAACGCAGCGTAACGCTGTCGCAGACACCTCCCTTCCGTCCCCCTTTAGCGTTACGTAATTTATGGATGACCCCTTAGTATGTGGGTAACGTGTTCTCGATTTTATGGGATGCCGAAAAACAGATTCTTAAGTCGGCTTTTCGCATGACAGATGCACTATTGAACAACATAATTTCTCAGCTGTTATAAATTTCCTCAGATATTTGTCACGTCTAGCGGCATTATCGATAATGATGACGATTATCATTTTTTCCTGTTGTATGTAAACAAATTACGCTAATGCCACTCCACCACTGATTTCCGGCAAACGCTCGTCTTTATACAACAACCTCAACAGGAAAGACAGTATGTACTAACATACTATTAGAGATAGTTAATCGCTTTTGTAAAATTTATGAGGTAAGGTCGACTAAATGAGCAAATAAAAATCCCAAGAAGCTGAACCATTGAATGAGAATTTTAACAGGGCATTGCATGACTTGAAGCACATTTGCTTTCCTCCGAAGATAAATATCTCACGAAGGCCGTGTATTTGAATGGATGTTTGTGTGGCATTTCTATTCAGTCTGCGATGGAGTTGTATGACATTGAGGAAATGTAATTATCGTGTTATTACGGTCGTGGAGGGATAAATATGAAATAGCTTGTCGGAATGGCGAGGTTCGGGTTACAGCCTGAAATAAATTGATCTGACTCATTCATTATCCACACGTTAACTCCTGTCTCTGTCTCTTTCTGACTGGGATTCACTCTCCCTCTTTCGCCTGCCTGTTATTTCTTTTTCGGTACTCTGCAACTACTCTGTAACTAATCTCTCTCTCACACACACTCACTCACTCTCTCACACACACACTTACTCTCTCTCACACACACACTCACTCTCTCTCACACACACTTACTCTCTCTCACACACACACTCACTCTCTCTCACACACACTTACTCTCTCTCACACACACTCACTCTCTCTCACACACACTTACTCTCTCTCTCATACACACTCACTCTCTCACACACACAGTCTCTCTCTCTCTCTTTCCTTGCGAGGAAAGTCGCGCATCAGGACGCGCGTGTGGGGCAACAGAAAGGGCGGGCGGGGGAGGGGGGGTCTAGCACTAGAAACGAGCAGCAGGAAGATCAAGCGCATGAAAGTGGACAAGGCTCGCGCAAACAGCCGCGCTCCCGGCACCCGCCACCTGCCCCCGCCCACATCCCGCGCCGCCGCCCCCGACCCCGTTCTCTCAAGGCTCCTAATTGCAGAGCCTCCCGCGCCCCTTCATATGTTTAAGTCATTGATTTCCGGTAATTGATTTACGCCTCCGCATTGATTTGGGAGCGGATTCGCGCGGGGCGGCGCGGCACGGCACGGGGGGCGGGGAGGAGCGGAGGGTTTTGGCGCGGCACGTCGCGTCGCGTCGCAGGCGGCCGTTGCAGGAGCCTGTGCGCTGGGCGACGCGACGGCAGCATTGCTTCGCGCCGCGCCTCGCCGCGCCGCGCCGCGCCGCGCCGCGCCGCGCCGCGCCGCACCGACCGGTTCGCCGCCCCTTACACCACCTACGGGCTCGACAATAGGCGGCCAGAATTAGGAAGGTTCGACAGGGCCCCGAAATAGCCTCGGGGGCGTACTTTTCCGCGAGCGATAGAGTACTTGGGGCGGGCGGGGAGGGGCGGAGGGACAGGGAGAGCGGCGCTGCGGCTGCGGTGGCTGTTGAGAGGGGGCAGCGGAGGGGCGGGCGAGGCGGCGGCCGGCAGGCTCGCGAGCCAGCCGCGGCGGCCGCGCGGCGCCCGCGTTCTTTTGTCTCGGCGGTGGCGGCGCGGCGCAGGCAGGCAGGCAGGCAGGCAGCGCCGCCCCCGCCTCCCCGCGCCGCACCCGAACGCGGCCCCTCCCCCAGCGCCCGACCCGCGGGGCTCAGGCGGCGGCATGGCGTGGCGCGGCGAGGCGCGGCGCGGCGCGGCGCCCCGGTGGCGGCGGCGGCGGCGGCGGCGGCGGCGTTGGCGGCGGTGACGCGGGGGCCGCCGGCGAGGGGGGCGGATGGGGGCCGGGGGGGCCGCTCCGCGCCGCTGGGCCGCGCGAGCTTCGCGGAACCAGCGAGCCGAGCCGCGCCGCGCCGCGCCGCGCCGCCCCGCGTTCCCCCCCGCGGCCCCCGCGCGACGCGGCGCGGCGCGGCGCGGCGCGGCGCAGCGCCGCGGCAGCCGACCTCGCTCGCGGCCCGGCCCCGCGCCTGGCGCGGCCCGCCGCCGCCCTCGCCGCCGCGTGGCGTTGCCACCTCTCCGCGGCGCCGCCCCGCCGCTTTCGGCCCTGGCGCTGCCGCCGACGCCGACGCCACCGACGCGAAGGCTGCGGCCTGTGGTCGCCGCTGCACGGTAGCCTCCTCACTCGGTGTGCTCGGTTGCCTGGCTCACGACCTGGGCTTATTTCTTCACGATGTCTTTACGATGCTTGTTATTTCAGACATCACGACTGAGATTAGATCAATAAATCGCCTCTACGTTCTCTACTATCTCTGTACGCTCGCAGATACATGGAATCACTTAATACGTACAATTAAGCAACAAACTACTTTACAAAGAAGGAATAGAAAAATAATATAATTAGTGTTGAAAGACTAATTATTACCACATTCTTGTGTGGACTAAAATGATTTCGGCTGATGTTGGTCCGCTGCTCGAGATTTGATACAAATAAAAACGTTAACATTTTCATTCACAGAGTTGGGACACTAAATTATATTCGATCTGGAATGTCAGACGATTCGCGATTCAGCAGTTTACTATTTACTTTGCTTCTGGAATGGAGATAATTTGATCATATTCCCGCGAAAATGGAGCAAGCGCCTAGTAAACAGAGCTCTTTAATAAACATGAACACATCTGTGAATCCTGTGTTTAGATTACAAAATTGGGTTCAGTGAACTCTTTCAATTTAGTTCCGCCTTGAGAAGAGATTACATCGATTCATATCCGCAGAGACCTTGAGTGATTCATTGTTATCGAATTGTTTGGATCAAGTGAAGTAAATTTATCTTCTTACTGTAAAAGGAAATACAAGTCTTTTTTGCGTGTATTTATCTTAATTAAGAAAAGCTATTCAGGCACTGAAAGATTACATTCCTTGTTATCTGACAAATAACCTTTGAATTGCTAAAATTCCTCTTTAAACAGTGGCGATGTTTTACGTTTATGCTTTTTTTTTGTTTACGGTGTTGAAAACATTTCTAGAGTAGATAACGGTAATTCCTCTGGCGATAATAAGTATTTCTACACAAATCTGATAGTGTTTAGTTATTTTCAGGGATATTTTGTCCTTCATGGAGAAGGTCGGAAACAGATAAGAACCTTCATACATTCTGTACTGCCCATTGCTCGTCTCGCAATCAGTTGAAGGCCAACACTAGCCATGTCTCTCTTCTCAATTAAGATTTCATAAAGCTATTACCTATGACATAACAAGAGATTCAACAAATTATTCATTACGCTAATGGACAGAAAGTGATTGGATTTTGTCTGAGTGAGGCGAGTAATCGTTTTGTCGGTCGGTGTGGTTTCTTGTTCCTAAATTAATGTTGTGAAACTTAAAACAACTTCTTGTCAGGTGCTGCATCTCAACACTCGTACTTTTTAACTCTCGACTTACACCGCTTCTGTTAATGTGTTTTGTCTGGCTTGTTGAAGGCAGTCACTCCCCCTTTCCCGTGTCTTCCGTTCCCTTAAACGCCTCACGAGCGAGGAAGGAGGCGGGCGGTTTGAGACGAAGCCATAGTCGGAGGGAGCGAACAACGCACATCCGACATGGCGCGGGGGCGGAAGGGGGTGGGAGGGGGAGAGGAGGGGGGGCCTCGCCCGTCGCGAGCACGAGCGCGCGCGCATGACGTCAGAAGGCGTGCGATTGCGCCCTGCCCCTGCGCCGGGCGCGGCTCTACGGCCGATACGATATCGGCAACAGGCGGGGAGCGCGCTCGGAGGAAGGGGGGAGGGCACACGTTCTAACGAGTTTTAACGACGTAATCATTTACTCTAGAGGATGGCTCACGGCGCAATGATGTAATAACGAGGTGATACGATAAAGTTTCCAACCGCAAAAGCTTGCCGCTTCTTTCATTCACAACAAAAACAAAGCCCTGACTCGGGGGCGTAAAACAGGTAATTTAGAATCAATTTTTTTGGTGTGAATTATTGCAATGCACTGGATACACCCTCTAGGAAATAAATATTCGATTCGTGTCTGACCGACTGCGTTCAGTGGGCGTATCAGATCGAACCAGTCTTTTCTCGTTTTCAGTTAACGATTTATGTATTTTTTGTGACTTCCTTCCGAGAGCAAAAAGTCAGATCTTCCTCACTAATAATCGTGTTGCAGTGACAGGTACAAACGTACAGTCATGTTGGTGGAGAACCAGCACGTTAATCAGAGGCACCAAATGATGATGCAAATCATTTCATTGTTTGCAGAGAGATTGCAAGTAGATGTGTCTGGTAAGAGAAAAAGTAGCATTTGTCTCGGAAGTCAACCGGAGTTACAGACAATGCTTCAGTTTCATTGGACGTCCGAATATCATCATTTACTCGTGAGTTTCTGTATGTGCTGAACGTTTTATATTTAAAACTAGGAAGGCAGAACTAGAAAGATGCCGGGAATTTATTCGAGTTTCCCAGTTGATGCTCTCAGATAATTTTTTTTCCATGACTCCACGAAGCTGTAAAATGCGTGTCTTTTTACGAGACTTAACTAGAGATATAAATCTCTCCTTTCGAAATTAAATGAGCCTAAGTTGACGTGAACCAAAATAAATCTTCATGTTAGCTTCCTTTCCAGATTACTTGCGCAATCCGTCGTGTTCGGGGGCAAGATCATCCGCAAAACAAGTAACATGGAATTCGTGCAGAGGGTCAGTATCTGGGTGCCCCACGCGTACACTTGAAACACCTGTTACTCCTCCGTCTGCCCCAATCCGCGCGTCTGGGAGGGGAAGCGGAGGTAGAGGGCGGGGGACGTGGAATCTTCCGAGCCGCCGAGCGTGTCTTCATGGACATTGAAACTAATGGTTCTGCCGAGTCATTCGGATCTCCATCGCGCCTCACGAAAGAGAGTGGAGGGGGCGCGGGAGGCGGGAGGGCACGGAGACTGGGGCAGCGGTCTGCCAGCCTGCCTTCTGCCTTCCCAGGCGGCGCAGGAACGGAAGCGTTTCCGCCCTCCCGCCGTTAGGCGACGCGTTGCCACCACGGCTCGAGGAATGGGGGATCGCTCAATCATTGGTACCGTCGGTGCGTTTTCAAGCGAGGGCGTCAAGAAACAAAGTCACAAAAATAAAAATAAAAAATTTAAAAAATGGTTCATTGTCTACGACATTTATTGGATCTTACTGAATGTAATACCACAATAGATAATTACAATCTTTACAGTAATGTGATTGATATTCTCTGTCCAGGCCAGTGGACGATGATTTAGACAGGCTCTAAAAAAAATTGCTCGTCGGTGAAACCGGTTGACGTGGCTCAAGGCGTCAACTGATGCCCTTGCTGTGCATGTGACTGGGAAGTCCCAGGTTCGAGCCCCGGCGGTGGCAGGATTCTTAGATACTAGCTAGAGAGCAAAGGTCGAATCCAGACGTTGTTTGGAAAAGAATTCCAGCGGTCGGTTACTCAGATCGGTAATTTTCTGTGCTTTCTCCGATCAACATCAGGCGAATGAAAGAGCACTTCCCTAACAAATGGACCATGGACTGCACGCGATCTTTCTTATTTTTCCTTGTCCTATCCTCGCCCCTTATTTACACGCCTACAGTACCACATATGTCAGGAAGACCAGTCAGGAGCTTTCACCTTGTCCTGGCTGGAGTGGTGCATGGTTGGCGAAAGATACCTGGATGGGAAAATCTCGCAAACCGACATGTAGGTCGGCGCTGAATCTCGCCCTCCAGTGCAGTGGGGGAACACCGCGAGCTCACGTGATAAAAAGCATGCACTATACTTACAGGGCTGATGACAATAAGTTGACTCCCCTGGAAACATGAAATAATCAAGCAACCCATCGCCGAAGTTCGCTTTTCTCTACAAAATACCAATTTCCCATAACGTCACAAAAGAAAGAATATTTTACGAATCCATGCAATCGCATCGAAAAGCAGAAAATTAAAAAGAATTCTCTGGTAAGTTAAAGGTGAAGCCATGCATGCCCCAGGTGAACGGACATCGCACAATCACCAGATATCAAAGAACCCGTGCTTATTCACTGTTCTCACGCACTCAGTTAAACTCGCTACAGGCCAACTTTTAATCGAAGAATAATCCACGAAAATGATATTTCTTTAAATAGAAAGATTGCGAGACGAATTTGTCTTGAATTCTAGCCACATAAATACATGTTTTCAATACGAATTTTCACCAGTTTCCGAAATGACAAAAGAATAGGGACTTCAGCTCCCAGCACAAGTTCACCAACGTTCGTGAAATGAATACTAATCGTTTCTACGTGTTACTTACACGGACGACATCCTCTAATTGAGTTTGGCATTCCTGAGAGTCAAAATATTTCATCAGATGACTGTACCGACAGTAAATGTGAATTGCTCTGAACGATGGTTTCCATGGTTTCCCTGATCACTTCCAAACAAAAGTCGAAAAGCACCAGTTTTAAGGCGTCACGTGACGCTTTAACTTCCCCCCATCTTGTTCTCATACTGAAACTTAGGGCGAGCAATGGGCCTCCCTTTTCATGTTGCCCATCTAGAGACCTAAGAAAATCTGTGACAAGCATCGGAAATCCGGCATGCAGCGATCTATAAATTACTGTCTCGTGGTAGGTTACCCTAAATAATTAATTATTAAATGTGGTACATTAAAATGATATCAAACCGTGTTAATTATGGCTAACCTTGAAGGTTTATCAACCTGCTTTATAAGTCAGGGGTGCAACTACTTCCATTTGCACGCCCCTCGCGGCGACTTTGGCTCAATCCCTACGTCTGGAAACGCGCCAGGTATGGCAATTTATTGGGAATTGAGAAACCGAAATTAGCATTTCTTCTCGACGGCGAGTGTGATTGTCTACTTTCATCTTTATTCCAAATTGCAGAAGTCGAACGGGCGGAAATGAATACTCTGACATTGTAGCGTGTTTTGCAAATTAATAGACATAAATAATTTTAAAATAAAAGTAATAATTGTGATAGGTATTAAACAGTGTTATCATAATGTTAGATTAGACGAAATGATGGAGCTTACTAACAAAGCATATTTTGCGTACCATCATTTTCACAGATCGAACTGGAAGCTAGTTTCGAAAACATCTGTCTCTCTGTTAGCGATTAATTCATTTTATCACCTTTATTTGTTTATTAATTATTTATTTAATTTGGAACTATTTTAACGCCTCACATTACATTAATTAGTCATTGTATTGCCATTACATTAATTAGTCATTGTATATTTTGTATTACTATTGCTCACGAAACCTTCATAGTACAGAAGCCACATATCTTAATAGCGCACTTAATAAGCTGAATATCTTAATTGTATTTACAAGCAGGGGCGGCTATTCAGCGGAAGTAGGTGAAGTGGCACTTCAATATTTTGTTTATGAATTGTATTTTAAATATAAATACTATTTTAAGGCCGCCTTTTAAAGCGTCTCAACTTCCAGCACGCAGATTGACTTGGTAGTTCGTATGGCAACCGTGAAAGTTACTGCAATACGAGCGTGGACTTCACATCAATGCTGTCATGCCAAAGAAATGCAATCCTTCCTTCTCGTTTCAAATTCTTTGGAATCGCGCTTCTTTAATTGTGCGTGTCAAGTATGAATACTGTTGAATGATATAGTGTATATCATTAGAAACGCCATTTTCACTTAGGAAACTACTAAGAAAAGAGAAAAGTTTAAAGTTGTAGGCGCCCTATTGAAATCTCTCTGAAAAACTGGAACAAAAGTTAAACTTTCAGGAAAAAACTACAACCTTGGTTTCAAACCGTGGTTGTGTTCCTCTCCTACTGTACAGGAATTGTTTTGTTGGTCAAGTTTTTTTAGTTATAGAGGCAATGTTTGGAACGGAAAAGGATTTGTCTCTCTATTGAATATAACTCGATTATTGTGTAAGCCCGGCAGATCACATAAAATGCATATAAATTGAATTAATCGAGTGCATTTCAGACTGTATCAATGGTTTGGTGCAAACAGAATTTGCAAGTCTGATTATTTATGTTCAGGTATATGATACGACAGATCCATGTACTACACAAGATACGCAGTTGTCTCAGTGTTTCTTTGAAGAATATTGTAGCTCAGAAGAAACTTCTTCTGCAATTAATGAGGAAACAGACGAATGAAGACACCTCAGACTAGTTCGCAGCTTTGCAGGACAGAAGGATCGATTTGGAGTACAAGAAATAAGGATTCCAATTATTAAGACAAGCATATGTAAATTTATACTTCTCTTCTGGCTCTTTACCTAACCTCACAGCCACAAGCCACAACTGATTTCAAATTAGTTTAAGTATTTATTTTGTTTTTAATAGGGTAGATAGAGAGGCGCGAAATGTTTTATCTTCCAAGAGCAATAGGACAAGGAATAATTGTTTACCGTATGCTGCTCCAATTCCAGTGCGTTTGTGAGCATTCGAGAGCCCGCGAGTTGGCACAACTGGTGGGCCTGCGGTGACTGGTAACGTGCTCTCGTTCCGTGCCGGCGCGTGGTGGCCCATTCGGGTCCTCGCGCGGTCCAGTCAGGGTAGTGCAGATGGCACATTTGGCTGTCAACTAATTGAACAAGATGTCAATAGCTTCTATTATGGCCGTTATACGAGTATTTATTATTTACTTGTGAAAGGGTTCCCAGTCGCTATTATTGTTTTAATCAATGCTATAAACATATCTAAATGTTATTGTTGTGTTTTGATTATATTTTATCTAAATCTTATTGTATTAACTTATTAACATTTCATTATTACCTATGTTTGTAAATCATCTGTTTTATTCAGTACAAATTATTGCACTTATTCCTTCACTTTCCCGATGAACGAAATAGTAACTATCTTTAACTTCAAGAAATTAGTAATTCTTTATCTTTTACTTAAAGAAAATTTTTCGAAACAAATACTGTAAAGTAGCTATAAAATATTAAAATAATTACTCAACTAAAGACGTTGGGTAGGCAGAGGCATACAAATACAGTATAAGTAAATAAAGAGTGCAAAGAATAAAGACCACGTCTGGGAGACCGTAACCTACTGGTTTCGCCGCCACTAGCAGCAGATGTAATTGTAGGATCAATCAATCAAATAATAATATTCAATGTTGCTGATCGTCGAAGCAGGGAGCGGTTAGTCGGGATACATTGTTCCAACTGAACCCTTCAGGGTGCGGGCGCTATTTCTGTTTAGCCCACACGTTGACTGTGTTGCCGGCAGACGAGGTGGGAATGCGTGTCATATTACTTGTAGCTGAACAAATGTTGAAGAAAGCAGCCCGTTTTCCCTTTTCGCGTTGTTTGTTTTACAAGATCTGACACCAGATGTAACATCACTTCTAAAGAAGGAGAATTGTCATCAGGTCTCTCATTCCTAATAAAATATCATACTGTTGATTTGAATCATATGTGCCACATTTTCTTTTAAATCTGAAAGATTCTTTCTGGGCTCAAGCGAGCACGCCAGTGCTAACCTAGCGCTCCCTGCATCGGCTATCAGCGACATCGAATAGACCAACTCGCGGCTCCGAGTTTGCACGAGATTTCACCAGACGCCGCGTCGGCAAAGAGCGATAGTGCGATTACAGTAGGCATGCCCGCGGTGTGACCGCGAAAGCTTGCGCGGGACTGCACATTCGCCCGCTAGAGCGCGGGCAGTTTAGAAGGAACAACCTGGCTTGGAGGATGGCAGGCATAATGAGTTTCAGGATATAGACATTTCAGGTTTAGCAGGAAACTTACAAATCATATCAATAACAACGCAGTATTTTTATGACGATTATGAAGTTTGGTATACTATCTTTTTATCACCTAGTGATGCTAGATCCGATGTCGAGCCTTGAGTAGCTAAGTGAAAATTGGGAGCGTATTCTTTCATCGATCAGAAACGCAGCACCTTTTCTTCCTCCGCCCGTGTCGTCCATTCCCTTGTGAAATAGAGATCAGTGGAACAGTCTGGGATACCTTGAATATGCGTGAAGCCTAAGGACATAAAAAGGGTGCGTATGTTGCGGGCATAGTGGGGCTCTGGCTAATTCCAGAAGTATCCAGTTAATGTTCACATAAGAAAATGGCTCCGAGGAAGAAACAGGTTCAATGCAGACTTCGGATTTTAGCTGGATGAAGTTGACAAAAGCCAACACGACATGGCTAGGGTAGGCGAAGACGTTAGCGTGACGAACAAGATATTCCTTCTGGTGGAAAGTCTCTAAGGCTTGTGAGAGATAGGGTATGAAGTTTGGAGTCCTCTGGGTCAATCATAAATTTCTATTTATACGATACACCAAACCTAACCTCGCTTCAGTAGATGTTTCGTTACGCATTTCCAAGTTGTCGAGGAAGCTCCTGCCTTCCGCCTTCGCGATTTACATAAAACAACCGTGAGCCTGGAAACCCATAATTTTCCAACTCATTTTTGTGCTAAAATACTTCTTGAGAATACACAAGGAGTCTCACACTCAGGCAATAACATTACTTTAGAAAATGTCCTGTGGCAAATGCCAACGTTAGTCCGATGAAATTCATAATTATCCGTTATCCAAATTATCGCCATTCTTACTGCTTTATCCAAGCCGTCTGCTTTTTGTGCGATTTCGCCGGGCGTTCCTTACATTAGCCATGTTTTGCTCTTAACTCAAGACATGTAAACGTAAATAGTTCTTGTTAGGTATGTGGTTCTTCTCAGATGGTATATTCTGTGGCTACGAACATTTGTTGATGTTCCGTTTCAAGAAAAATTTCTACCACATCTAGAAAAAATACAGAGACACTTTTAAAATTCTTTGGAACAATGTATTCAACCAATCGCTTTTAGTATTGAACGGAATGAATGTGGGCCCGCCCGTAAATCTTTTGCCCGGGCCCTCTTTATGAAAGTGTAGAGCAAAAACAAGTAGTATTAGTACCTTAAATAGTAAAAATATCCCCTAAAAATAGGCCCTCTTTTACCAGGGCCCGCCCGCATTGCAGGCCTTGCGGGCCAGAACGTTACGCCACTACAATTGACCTCATACATCTTTGCCCCAGCCCAGTCCAGTCGTGCCTTTGAACTTCCTGACAGTCCATGCTGCGAAGTCGGGTTACGCTCCAAAAATGTAATAGAACGTCCAAAACGTTTTCATTTTGTAGGTTATGGCACAAGAAACATAACACATGTTTCACAAGAGATGAAAGCCAGATATTAAGGGCCTAGGACGCTTCTTTTCTGATTTATTCATGAGGGTAACATGTGTTGTGAAAACCATCGTTCTTTTAGCGTATTATAAGGAGAGGGGATACTATACGTTTTGTTTCAAATGTTACGAAAAAACTGTGACTTCGTTCCTGCACAATGGCACAATTACATCATTTTACAGTAAACTCGGGATTATCAGTCTCGGTTAATGAACGCCTCAGAATAACCAAGGCAGTCTTTAGAAAAGAAACAGCAAAATAAACCGTTCTAAAACGGAATACGGAAGTATATAAATTAGTTACTACAGTTGTAGAGAGCCGGGGCGTGCCCAGGAGAATGCCGAGGGAGTTTCTTATTCTAGAAATATTGGGAATCTCTATTTCTAATTTCCATTGCACGCAGAAATTGAAAGAAAACTATGGAGACTTCAGGTATGTTAGAGGAGTCGATGGTTTTGTTAGACACCCAGGAACTCGGGTAAAATACAAAACTAATGAAAGTTTCGAATTTGACTTAAAATGCTAAAATATTTGATTCTCTTATTCCGTATATTCTCATACTGCACTTACCGACTGAATTCTCATACGCAGTGCATCGCTGCTTACGATGATGTAGTACAAAACGTACTACATACACCTGACGTAACATACGACTGACGTAATATAAAACCAAGATTCCAAGGAAGAAGTCTTCCGCCATTAAATATTTGCTGTACACATGTAAAAACAACATTTTTGATGTTCTTGGTATGGAAAGAACTGTTATACTGTGTATTCATATATATTATGATATTGCAGTGTATGTAAAGAGTGTTTTCTTAAATATTTAGTGTAATATCGTGTTGTACAAGAGCGTTTTGTTTGTTATTCTTAAGCAGTGGATGTACTTCTTTTTGGAAATCCATTTTGTCCTGTTTTTACAGCAGCGTTTTTGCAGCTGCAGACTACTTCTTTCCCCGAATTCGATGATCATCGGATTCCTTCCCGAACATTGAGATTGTCATTAGCCATTGCCTCTGAGCTTGAGTTGACTTTCCGTGACTGCATTATTAACATTGTTACTCATTTGTGTGGTATTCTGTTATTTATAATTTTTCAGTGAATAATCGGTATAAAAAATGTACACACTCCTTGACCACATTAAATCTGGATTATTTCAGTTTTTCTGCATCCAAGGAAGGATATTAGTATCATTGTACGTCGGATAATCGCGAGACGTACACCCAAATTTTTCGTGTGCAAATTTGTGGCAATGACTTACGAAAACAAAACAAACTAAAACGTTGAATATCTCTCTTTACAAAAACAGAATCCTGTTCCATATACTTCTTGGGTAAATCCACCTCATGCAGTTAGGTAGAAGTATGTTTTTGCGAAGGAAAGCAAACTGTTTTTTTCTCGCGTGAACCTCGCTTATAAATAGCTTTTGCTTCGCTGATAGGCATTTATGCACAAAAGATTTACGGGTTTAGGCTGTTTCCCTCGTATTTCTGCCGTTACGCAAGCCTCTCTAATGACGCTTTCAGACGCGTGCTTTTGCATTCTCGTTGTTATCGCCGGTCGCCAATGTTCTGTTGTGATGTTGAACATCAAATAGCCCGCGGGTGTGTACAGTTATCTTCGAATCGCAACATGTTCTTAGGGCTGCATGTTTCGAATTTTGTTACAATAACAGTGAAGCTAGCGTGTTTTGCGTGTGTATTTTAGCGGCAATGTTTTGATCTCAGGTTAACCTGCGTTCGAATAACCTGAGCTGTTTTTCCTGCTTTCAATAAATAAATAAATGCACTTCAGGGAGAAAAAAATGCGAACTGTAGGCTTGTAGATGAGATAAACATACGGGAATAACGCAGGTAAACGAAGATAACATTATTAACTTATTTATCAAGCGATGCGGGCTATCACGACTCCGTTGTGGGAAAGTTTAAAGCTTTTAAAGAATTTTACTGTAAAATAAAATTAATGTAAATTTAATATTTTCTGACATCAGTCATTGTATACAAAATGTAGGAAGCTATTGAAAAAGAGCAATTTAAAGCAAGTATAGTACTATTTTTCCTGCCCACACCATTAATATTCCTTTGGCATATTCTTTGTAGTTCCCCTGTAGAATATTCACCATTATTTGTGGAAAGCTTGTTCGTACAAATTGTCATCTCTTCGTTTTACAACGTTGTACAGATACACTGTTTTTGTTCTTCAGATCACGAGCTCGTCTCAAACGTCATTAACACACCTGATTTCTCTGCGTCAGTTGCCTTTCCGAGGACCTTTGTCCGTTCTTGACACTTCCTTCCCCCCGTCCCGAGCGTTTCGCGTCCCTTTTTATTATCGCCCTATCTCGTCGCCGTCCTCGGTCGCCGCTCTCTCCCTCCCGCCCTCGCCCCGGGGCTCGCGCGGGGCGAGTTGATGACAATTCATGGCCCATAAAGAGCGCGCGCCCGCTCCTCCCCTATTTATTGTATTGTGTTGTGAGTGCAGCTCCCCCCCGTAGCGCCTCCCGCGCCGCCCTCGCCGCCCTCGCCGCCCTCGCCGCCCTCGCCGCCCTCGCCGCCCTCGCCGCCCTCGCCGCCCTCGCCGCCCTCGCCGCCCTCGCCGCCCTCGCCGCCCTCGCCGCCCTCGCCGCCCTCGCCGCCCTCGCCGCCCTCGCCGCCCTCGCCGCCCTCGCCGCCCTCGCCGCCCTCGCCGCCCTCGCCGCCCTCGCCGCCCTCGCCGCCCTCGCCGCCCTCGCCGCCCTCGCCGCCCTCGCCGCCCTCGCCGCCCTCGCCGCCCTCGCCGCCCTCGCCGCCCTCGCCGCCCTCGCCGCCCTCGATCCTTTGTTCCTTTTATTGTCGGCTGTCACATTTCCCCACTGCCTCCTCTTTTCGCGGCATCTCGCCGGTTATCCGTCTTGATCTCTCAGCTCCGCGCTCCGCCTCCTCCCTGGCCACACACTCGTGTTTACAGCTGATACGGAGATGAACGAATGCGTGGGATGAATTGAAACATCAAATTTGCTATCAGTATCTCGTATTTGATTGCATTAAAAGGGCGTGGTAGTGTCTGGTTGAATTGTTCTGAGCACTTAATTGACAGTGTTTATCGTATTACATTGATGATTAAAAATGTGATTTTTGAGTTGTAGAATTAAATAAACAAACTCTGTATATACCCGTATGTTTCGAAGACATCTAATTTATTTCTTAGGTATCGGAAAATTACTGAAATGTAAAGAATCCGTTGAAATTTATCTTCCTAGTTTGTATTTCGAGAACAAGTTTCTTGTTAGTTTCCAACAAGATTGACAATCATTTTTTTAACATTTAAATAAATAGAAATAGAATTTACGAATTATTTTTAAAAGTTTTTACCTTAAGTGGCTTGGTATTTTTTTCTGCCATGTGGTCCCTCCGGTAGTAGGTTGTAGTTAATCATCTATTAATTCCTTTCGTGTTAGCACACATCGTAATTCTTGCGAAATTGGCAATATTGGAAACCATTTTGACGAATTTGAGATGACAGAAACCCAACTTTACATTTTCCGGGTTGAAATCAGTTTTATTGGTTTATGAAAGAAGAGAAACTCTGCTGTTGCCTCTTCGTAATTTCATGTTTTTTATTGTTTAATTTATTATTTGTTGATAATTTCATTGCTTTATAATCGTCATCACTATTTCATAGTCAACTAAATACTTTCTTCGAATTGGTTGGGAGGATTTCTTCGTTATGTCTCTGAACTAAATATAAATGCATACAAATAATAAAATTATAAAATAAATAAATTGAAACTATTTGAGTTAGCTATCCGTTTAGCCTAACGGAACTATAAATCATGAACTATAAATCATTTCCATGAACAAAAATTACCCAAGACGATTCTGAAGTTCACCAAAACACTCTGTAAACCAATATTCCAAATGGAACATTACATTTTTGCCACCTTATGTGTTCCATTTATGAACTTCGTAAAACAAACGATTGCAAGTACGAAGGCTTACATTCTTTGATCTTCAGTTAAACCTTCACACAACAAAATACAGAAAATTGATCACCTTCATCACAAGTAATAGTGCTTGCAATAAATGAGGACTTCACGTAACGCTGTGATTTTCAAATGAGAGTGCAGTGAAGCAATTGCTTGTAGGCAGTTATTCATTGCAAAGGAACGCTCTCACAATTAAAAACTACCATCAATACACGGAATGAAATAACATAACCTTGATACAATTTAATCGTCAAATGAACATTTCTTTCTCTGAAATGTAAATGGCTCGTACATTTCAATATCATGAATTCTTAATTTTCATTGAGAACGTTTTCTGCATCATTAGAGAGCACCGATTTTTTTTCTTTAACTTTTGAAGTTTTCGAAAATGTAAAGAATTCTTCGAAAAGGAAACATGCCCTATTTTGATTTGCGTTTTTTATTCTAGCCGAAAGAAAAAATTAAAAATTTGGAAATTTGAAGCCCTTTTGAAAAATTTTGGAAATGATAATACTTTATGAGAAGTTCCTCTCAAAATCAAAATAACTGTTTCAGACTGAAGGGGCTGCAGCTTCACACAGATCTATCAGCAAATATCAATTTTGGTGAAAATTCTGCCTACGATGTAGCCGCTAGCTTTCATCGTACACGGACCGCCATTCAGGACGTCAGGTCTTGTCGTAAACAAGTTTTTTGGTATTACTCCACACGACGTGGATTCTGACTATACAACTTGTTAGTTGAAGTATTTTACTACATATTGGGAGAAAATTAAATATAATTTTCGGTATCAGGGCCTCCAAATACGGTCGTTTTCTTTGCAGCGGCAAAGAAAACGGCCATATTCTACAGAATTCTTATCTATACTATGCAAGTAGTAAGCAGGAAAGCAATAACAACTGCTCTAAAGAACATTTTTAACGTTGGAGATCTGACGTTTTATTAGCTCACCCATGCACATGCTTTTAAAAGCTTTATTAAAATTAATGTTCTTTAACACTTTCAGTACTCCCTGAAAACAAGAGATTTATGCCAATCGCCGGGGCAATATCTTGGTCGTTGCATCGTACTCGACGTTCAAGGTCGTTGCAATTTCTTGATTCTATTCATTGACATGACAGCGAAATTGGAAACGAAATGCATTTATTTACTTGCTTATCACAGCTGGTGAAATCGTATTACGTTGTCGATATGCGAAATCTCAATAAAAGTTAAATAAATAATATTACATTTTTATAGCTATTCCTAGTGTCTCTGAATATTACGACCAATACAATGAAACCACGATTATGGAAATCTTCTGAACATATCAGGTTTTGTAGAGAGGGATAAATGTTCCCGTGTAAATTCCATACAAACTCTCCAAAAATATTACTCATCTTTTTTAGTTTTGGGACTGGAGTGATTGCGTGTATGTGTGTGTGTTGCTTGAATAAGTTCGGGAAAGTTTGTAAACAATGTATAAAAACTTGTTGACTTTCGAAAAGAAGAAATGAACTTCTGCGTAATTTGTTTGGCAGTAAATGAGAATATCGAAGTACTAACTACGAAACAGCAGGCTCTTTTTCGAAAGGTGCGTGTAAAATCAGGAAAACAAATGTTTTCATTAGTGGGATCTGTTTCAACTGTGTCAGTTTTGTGCTTTTGACTGAAAATTCGAAGCCAAAACCACTAATCATTTTATCACACAATTCGTGTTATGATCTCCCCGTCAAGTTCATTCCCTTTTATGTCCCTGATGAATGATGACAAAGACTTCTCGGTACACCCTGGTAATTTTGAAGGTCCACTTATACCAAACCACTTATGCTCTTTTGTAAATCTACTAATATCACTTACCGCCTGCGCTTATTTGCATTAGTTAGTTTTGTATTACCTCATTGTCATTGACTGAGAGGAACCGAGTCACGATTTACAGCATCAGTGCATGTCTTCATATGGAATAATGTTGTTTACAGGCCTTTGAAAGAATGTATAAGAAAACAATATTTAAATAATAACTATTTAAACACATTATTAAATTAATAATGAATGTTTTATTAAATAATGTTTTATTTTGTTATTGTCTTTACATTTTTTCCTTTGTCAAATGTGATTGTGAACTTATTGTGAGAATTTTGTAAGCTTGATTTTTAAGACTTTATACTGACACAGTATAAATATTTCCTACCGTTTTTGGTTTCGTGATTTCGATTATTCATTAAACTGAGTTTGTTGAAGAAAAGAATGTTATTTTAAAATTTCACTTTTTGCGATATATTAGTTTTTTTGATAATATCAGTTAAAGTATATTCATTAATATCTGTTTAATACAGATATATCGTTGCACTGTTTTGATGTGAATCATCTCGCTGCTATTCATTTCCTCTTGTGTACTTGTGAAGGTATACACGTGCCGCGTTAATAGGTCATCGAGGCATTGATTATCTTACATTTGTCATTTAAGTGTATATCACGAAATGACATGTTGTCTGAGTGCTGATCGAATAACTGTCACATGCTTACAACGACACAACATGAAAATGAAATGAGCGTCAAACGTGAACGTGGCAATTAAGAGACGTTCTCGAAAGAGTTAGGCTGAAAGAGGAGCTCTCGCCGACTCCTTTTACGCGTGCACGGGCGTAAGCGAGTGCCGAGGGGAGCGTTGTGTTCCCTTCTCACGAGCCCTTTGTGGGCCGCGGGTTTTCAGGATTACTGCCAGCAGCACAGGGGGCTCCACGCATCAAGAGGCCGTTGAGGCGGGCGAGCTCTTGCGTCGCGTTGGCGCGCCGCGCCGCGCCGCGCCGCGCCGTGCCGGGGCGGGGTTGGGCGGGGCGGAGCGAGGCGGCGGCGCCCGACTGGGGCGTCGAACCCAGGATCTCCACGCGAGCCGCCTTTTCACTCCGGTTTGCTCAGATCTGGAGATTTCTGTTAGATTCGACTTTTATGAATCTGCGAGAGCTTCTCTGCCCAGTTATATGTGGTTTCTGTTCCAAGTGTTTTATCCGTTTGTGAAATAGCCGTGCAGGTAGTTCGACTGTAATTTGGTTTTTATTATTTTCTTATTGTTAAATTGAGTAGAGATTATTTTGAAGTACATGTAAGATTTGTTTTGTGTGTGTCGCGACGAAGTACTTTGGTTAGAGTTCCCGCAATTCTTGAGAGAGATGCGGCTAGAGAATCGGATTCTTGATAAAGAATATTCGATTAAACTTTTAGACCGAGGGAAAGTGCAACAATATGTCGAACATTACACCGTGTTTCAAACTTCGTTCACAAAATCTGTGCGATAAATCAAAAGGAATGCTGGTGATCTGGCAAAGGCACATACCATCACTAAGGGTCCCCAAACATTGTAGAGTATTTTTTGTGACGTAGCCACGTCTGGAACTTTCTGTGCGTATTTTATAAATTACAATCATTCAAAATAACTTGGTTAACAAAAGAAAGTGATCGTTGATGCAGTATTTAAGCCACCCGGTGAGTGTTCGAATGCGGGTCACTCTTTGAGGAATACGTCATAGAACGCGTTCACGGACCATGAATCACGGTGGTCTTTGTCAGAGATGCGCTATTCTTTTCCTCCTCTCGTTTCACAACAGTGCAATCATTACTCACGCTGTATAATTATTGATCATTTATTAATTTATTTACTCGTTTAATACAATATTTAAACACCTATGGGGTAAAAAGTAGTCAAAATGACAAAAATGTAATCAATTGAACAATTCAAGGACACACTTGTCAATGCGGTTCATCTGTTTTTCTTTCTTTCGTCTCGCCGCAAGATGTAAAATGATGAGGCAAACCCGCGAAAAGAGACGTCTTTCACACATCAAAACTTAATATTTTGTATTTTCACGGTAATAATACTTCTATTGCCAGCTCTTTGTGATGTGCATTATCAAACATCGTTCACCCACAAATGCCTGAAGAAAAATTGCTTTTAAATGAAGTGAATAAGGTGGAGTTCTAATCAATTATGAGGCACCGTACTTTAAAAACACTTATCTTCCAAGTTAACATTGCCAAGTTAGATCGCTTGTAATTTGTAGTCATTATGACTATGATTATGTTAATCAAGACTGAACAAGCAGAAGATTCTGGTTTTCATCCGATATTGCCGGGTTGTTGAGATTTCCGCCCTCCCGTTTATTTGTTATAATTATTAACACAATTTCAATAATAAATTATCCCACGTTTAAATTATTGCACATTTGAAAATTGTTGAATGTAGAATAGATTCTTCATTGTAGATTAGTAATGTAATTATAACGCAAATTCATCTTTTCTTTTAATGTGTTTAACAAAAAATAAGGAAAAATTGAACAAAGAAAAACCCCATTTACCGTTTCGATGGTTACACAATATGTATGGCGACTTTGTTGAAATCTGATTTCTAATTCAAAGGCCGCAATCAAATTTCGAAATAACACTTTAGATAAGTAACATAACTATTGTACAAAGAATGTTAAGACGAAAGACATTGGGAGGCCTCACTTCCTTTTAAGATGTTTTCACATAGACCATACGAAAAAGCATCTATGGGCGATGATATTTTAAAATTATAATTTGATTTAGTGTTTTTTACTTTATCACTTTACGAATACTTCGTAAGAAGAGAAAGTTATGTAATCGTGAACGTCGAATTTCCCCCCCCCCAAAAAAAAAATTATTGCCGGGTTCTGGTTTACACTTTACCCCTACCCCTCTAGTCAGCAAAATTTGCAGATTAACTCAAAAAAACATGGTCCAATCACGACAACCAAGTACGCAACTGACATTATTCTTATTGGCGTCCCAGCCGTCAGAAAAAAGCATCCAGGCATCATATAAAAGGAATTGCGTTTCCTGACATCGACTTATGTGCAAAATATCTATTTTATGGATATATTCTAATATAATACCTGGTATAAAATCAATCTAATGGTACAAAAAATGACAGAAGTTGCGAATAGACATATTTGAATACAATACAATTGAATATTTGGACCCGCAACATCATGGAACGTAATCATTTGGATTCAGGAACATTCTTTAAAGGCGTGAAACGGACAGTGCCAAATTTAACTGAAAATGCGAGAAATGAATTTGGCATACATCTTTTATTTGTGATTTTATAAATAACTCCAAAACAGAAGACAAGAGAAAGCGAAACGTTTTTATAGAGAAATTGGTAGAATAAGTCCTCATTGAGGAATAAAAAAATATAATTGGTCAATTATCTTAAAGGAATTGGCCAGTACAATAGATCTTTTTACCCTTACTGAACTGTAAATGATCTTGTCAGTTATTACTGGCAGATCCAAGGGAGGATCAGAGGGGGCCATGGCCCCCTTCAATGCCAAAGTGTTTTTGTTTGTTGTTGTTTTGTTTTTTTGTTGTAATTTTTGCTCAATTTATTCAAAATATTTGCCATCGCATATCCTGTTGATTATTCCCATTACAATTATTCACTTCCTAATTGCTAGCTAACATTGATAATTTATATAATTAATAAAATTATTATTATTTTCTTTTCTTCAATAATATTTATAAAGTAAGAGGTGAGAAATTTAAAACTGAAGGAAAACAAAAACAATCGGTCTGTTAATTGTTTTGGGAATTCCTAGGCGACCTGCTGAGTAGTGGAAATGAAGGGGGGGGGGAAAGGTCCTACGTCAAAAAGAATGAAAGAGAATATTTCATCGCCATTGGAGAAATTCATAGTATCTAAAGACGGCGCAAGTGCCGGCGTGCAGAGAGCGGGTTCGCCCGCCGATATAAGCAGCTGCAAATGGCGTCCACGTCTCGAGCCAACGCGCGGCGCCACCCATCCGGTGCCGCGCGTCGCCGCGACGGCATGGCGGCGCGGCGCGGCGCGGCGGGTGGAGCCGGGTGACGGCGGCGGCGGCGGCGGCGGCGCGCGGCGCTAAGGCGACGCTAAGGCGTCCCCAAGGCCCCCGCGCCGCGCCGCGCCGCGCCGCGCCAGGGCCGTTCACGGGCCGTCGGGCGCTCTCGCCGCCCCCTTCGCGAATTGTCCCGCCCCGGCCTCTCCTCGCCCTTCCACACCAGCCTCATCCTCTATTGAAATTTCTTTTGGAATTGCCCCTCGACAGTGCCTCTTTCGGGTGCCGGAATTTATTTGTGTAAATTGGTACAATGAGCCAGTGCTTTACAGCTTGAGTAGATAGGTAGAAGACTTTTTTTGATAACTAATTAGAAATAATTAATTTTAGATTAGTCTCGTTCTACAGTTAATATACATGCACTTCGGCATACGTAACTTGAATAAGTTTGTTTTCCTTTATACTATATTTTTCTCGTCTTCGACCTGTCGTTGCAACGTTGTCGTCGCCGCGTCCGTGCACGGGTTAGCGAGTGCTAATCTACACGCGTGTTAGTGGGGCGTGGAAGATAAGCAAATTTGAAAAATAGAATGTCTCGTCACATCTAATCATCCACTCACAATTGGGAACTAGTATCTGAGGATAGTTGTAGCTTACCCAGTCAGATAAGACACGCATCATTATTTTCGCAATTATATAAAATTAACATATTAAAAATAATTAAATTTTATTTCTGCAAATTTTCACTCCCTGTTGACAGCGTATCTTGTGTCGAACCAAAATACCTTCTCTAGACCTAATTTCTAATTCGCACAGAAATTGAAAGAAACAGTGGAGTCTCTGGCCTTGTGACATATTTGTTTGAGAAGTTTCGTTAGATACCCAGGAACTCGGAAAAATCCAGAAACAATGAAACAGTTTCGATTTTGAATGAAAAAATGAAAATATTTGATTGTGTTATTCCCCCTACACTCACACTGCATTTAACGATTGAATTGTCATACTCAGTGCGCCATGGCCTACGGCGCAACTGACTTCACGAAACGGCAAGGCTTCTAGGAAGAGGCCGCCCTCCATTAATATATTTGCTATTCACGTGTCACGTTAAGGATCAGTAAATTTGTTGATACTCTTGTGATGTAGAGAAGTGTTGTACTCTATAGTATACACCATACCATGCCATTGCAGTATTCATGAAGACTGTTTTTCTTAATTTTATGCCTTATTCTCGAGCAGTGTATGTCCTACTATTCGGTAAACCATTTGTGTGGTTTTGTTCAGCAGCTGCTGTGGGAGCTCAAGAATATTGTACTTTACTTCCTTAGCGTAGCAACTCAGACAGGTTTTTTATGTTAAAAACGTTTATTGGTGTTTTTGCAAGTTCATAAAAAAATATGAACATATTACAGTTGCCCGGCTTGTTCATTTTAGAGCATAGACATTTGCATGAAAAAGTATTGATTAATATACTTGTTTAATATTTTGTTTCATTAAAAGTATATTTTTTAAATAATTTTCAATCTGACGAATTAATCGTAAAGGTTCATGTAAATGCCGGAAAGAGAGTATAGTAATTCATAGCATTGAAACCTTCAAAGCACATGAATTTCTAGAATTCTTAAAGAATATACTAGAGGGAACCGGCTAAGAATTTTGCCCATCGAGGTGTCTCTTGTCGAGAGGAATCAAATGACTAATGATCAACCTCTACAGGTGCCGTATGTCACCCAAAATGCGTTTTCCTTGTTTAATAACTCATATTTTAGAGAAATTTCTCATAGGTTTCCGAGGGAAACGCAAAAATATTATTACTTCCTCATCAAGAGACAGAGAGATGTTGACTGACACTTCATTTGTCACAATTGGGGAACCAGAAGTGATCTAACCGTGAGTGACAGACGGACGGACACAGGTTACTCGATTACATACGAGGATGAGAAACTTTGTGACGTATTCGCTTGTGATACGGGAAGTTTGTTGATAGTATGCGTAAGTAACTTTAAGTTATGGACACACTATGTGAACAGTAATAAAATTCACAATTTAGTTGCACACGAATAGAAGAATAATTTAGCAGATTGTGTCTATTGACTGCATTTAAATTCCCAGTGCTTACAACATTTATTCGTGGAGAATGTGAATAATGTAAAATGAAGTGAAATCATTAATTTTGATATCTTTATAAGCGTCGTTGATAACAAAATGATAGTGATAAAGCATTTATTTATGATTATGAAAGAATAATATATTTTAATGAAAAGTTATGTTACATAAATAACAAAATTTAGCATTCACACGAATTCTTAATTTTAGAAACATGTTTTTCACAGGATTAACTGTGAAGATTGGAGTGCAGTCAATGACGTTTCGTGAAAAGAAAGTATTTCGAAAAGTCGAATTTCAATATTCATTCGACTTAATTATTTATCATAGAACATTAAATGAAAAAATACATATTTTCGTTATGATTAATTTCGAGACTTTGTTATCATTTTTTCTGTCTCCGTAATTCTTCATTAAAAAGTGGATACTTTTTGTTAAGCTGTGAAAACAAAAAAAGTTTATAGTTAACGTCACAAATAACACCATGTCCTGCATTCAGTTTTGATTTCTAGAAAATTGTTTTTTTCTTGGCGGCGGTCGAGTCTAATCAGAAAATTAAATACTAAACTGCTGTCTTACGTGTGAAGTTATTAAGTTCAATTACTGTTTTAGTTCTATAAAATGCATATAATTCTGGTGTTGAGAAATGGTGACATTTCCAGAAAATATCACTTTATAATGCTGAAATATGTTTAGGTTTCTCACAAAAACAAAAGGAAAGATTAAGCTTAATTAGATTAATCAGTTTGAGAACATTGAGTTCTTTTGGTTTCAAAAGTCCTTCAATTGAAACGGAAAGCAAGACTTTATCGAATAAATTGATGATCAGTAAAATGAGACATCAGAGTAAATAACTGATGTTAAGGAATTATCCTGCGATTCCTGGAACACTTTCTATGAAAACAGGTTCTCAATGAATTGTTGGGAACGTTTTGACCAATTTCCATGCCTTTTATTGCAGCATAATCGATACAAAGAACATTAATTACCTAATCACTTTGGCGCGTCTGATTCTAAAATAATGAATGGTAGTTTTAAAGGAGGCATTCTCCCATGAACAGTCGGGTGTCGGTTCGATATATCCATATTTAAGTTCCCCCTTATTGTTACCGGCGTTACAAAGTTCCTCGAACTTCTCGGAATCGTACGGAAAGAAAAGTTTTCTGATAAAGGAACAAAACAACAGGCAAACTCCTTTGCAGAGCTTTTATTTATAGACGCCCGCAGAGAAAGCAAATAGATGAGGACAAACGAGAAGTGATCGCAGATATTCCAATTTCTTCCCGTTCACTCCGTTCCCGCACCGAAGCAAAGCGTTCATCGAAGCCGGATGCGAGATCACACCTCCCCTCTTCTCTTCTCGTTTCATCGCCGTCCATCGCCTCTGAACTGTTTAATTATATTCGGGGGCATTTAAAATAAACAGCCCGGCGAGAGAGACGCCGCCGCCGCCGGTACAATAGCCTATTCATTTAGTAAGCCACGCGAAGTCCAACGCGCTAGAGCCAACACTTACGACGGCCGGCAGAGCGCGTGGGGGAAGGGGGTGGGGGTCATTTTAAATTACACGCGGTCTGTGACAATTCTAAGCTAATTGCTTTCTTTTAGTGCGTGCGCCGGCCCACGCAACCACGCAGCCAGCCTCCTGTTGAATGCGCCGCTCCGCCGCAGGAGCCCGGCCCGCCGCTTTGTTGTGGCAGGTCCTTTTCCGAGTCGAGTTGACATCCACTAAAACTTGTTCAAACTTCTGCTCAAAGAGCGGCAGTCAAAGTTGAGAGACTTAAAGCTAAAGGTGTGTTAAGTGTTTTACGCTCTCCATTTACGACGGAGTGTTTACTGGAGTATGTGAGTAGTTTAGATTTCATTCATCATTCACCGAGAGAGGGGGAGCACCCGGGGGAGGGGGCGTGGCAAGGAGGGGGGGGTCGATGTTGGAAGGCAAGGGCGCGTGCTGTGGTATCTGTTTCCTTAATAAGCCTCTTCCGAATGGTTTTTTTGTCCTCGTGCAGCGAGAGGGAGAAGATTTAAGGCGTGTTATTTTTGCTCGGCTTTTGAGTTATTATTCTCCGAGAGAGAGAGATGGTTATCTTAATGTCCTTTTTTTATACCTTTCTTTTCCTCAGACGGCTTTCGGCGAGTGGATAAAGAAGATTGCACCATTACACCTGCATCGGAATCGTTGTTATTGAAAAGCCCGGGTAAATTGAGTCGAAAGCTCGTGTATCGAGCAGACATAACGTAACTAATAGCCCACGCGTCCATAAATTTGTACGCCAACACGTACTACTATTCACACGCAAACCGCGCTTTGAATAACGAACGAGGGAGGGTTTAGGAGGTCAGCACAGATAGCCCGATGCGGCGGCGTTTCCACCGAAAGTGAAGGCTCCGCCCTGCCCCCGCCCCCGCGCCCGTCCGTTCCCGCCGTCCGCCGCCCGCGCGATGACAGTGATGGAAAGTCGCACTCGTTTCTATCCGCCAGTCGGAGATGGAAGTCGTAAAATCAACCCTGACCTCGTTGAACGTGAACTTCAAAGTCGTTGCGTAACTCGTTTCTGATGATGTCGGCCGATCGCTATAAATGCCTATTAGCCTCATGAGTTTGAAATTCTTCCCCCTGCCGGAATTAAAAATCCATTATCGTGTGTTATTCAACACGGAATTAGTGGGAAAAACACAAAAGCATTGCCAACTTTTTGTTCTTTTTTAACGAAATGTTATATCGTGCGTGGTTATCCGTGCATATTCAAAGGCAGATTCCTGTCAATAGAATACAATAACGCATTCGGGAAGCATTTAAACGCAGTCAATGCACAAGAAAAGGATAATTACACAACACTCAGGGATGTCTTATACCTTCCGTGACAAGTAGTATGTTTTGGCAGCAGTCATGACAAAGAGAAGCGGTTTTGCAAGACGCTGAAGAGGCGAAGAGGGTTTAACAGCAGAAGCGGACAATGCGAGGTATATTATGGGTGAAGGGGGCGTTTGCACCTGAAAAGCATCCATTGTCAGGTGAGCCCGAGATAGGGCAGGAGACGGAACGAAGCAAGAGAAACCGAGGGCGCCTAATTTCCATGGCGGAGCGGCGCCAGGGCGCCATGGCCGCTTCGGCTGAAGCAGTCCCCTCTCTCTTGCGATCGCCCGTGCGGCGCCGCGCCGGCGGGGCTGCCGGGCCCGCGACGCACCGCTCCACGCCGCACCACGCCGCGCCGCTCCGCTCCGCACCGCCCGCTTTGTCGTCGCCGCCGCCGGCCCCGCCCCGTCCCGCCTCGCCCCTCCCCGCCCCACCCCGTCCCACCCCGTCCCGCCGCGCCGCGCCCCGCGCCACGCCACGCCGCGCCGCGCCGCGCCGCGCCGCGCCGCCGCCGCGCAGCCCCTGCGCCCGCGTAGCTTCCCTTCCCGTCTATTGACCACCCGGCAACGGCTCCCCCGCGCCCCGTCCCCCCGCTGCCCCCTCGCTTCCCTCGTGCGCGTCGTCCGCGCCCGCGCCCTCCCCCCCTCCGCGCCCGCGCCGCGCCGCGCCCGCGCCCGCGACCGCGCTCGCCCGCGCCCGCCCGCGCCGCTGCTGCTGCCGCTGCCGTCGCCAACGCCGCTGCCACCGCCGCGCCGCGCCGCGCCCGCCGCGCTCCACCGCTCGCTCGCGCCGAAAAATATTTATGTCGCCGCTTATTTTATACTTCCTCGTCGCGACGGCGGACGCGAGGGGAGCGCGGGGGGGGGGGCGGCGGCGGTGGCGGCGGCGCGCGCGCGGGCGGGCGGGCGGGCGGGCGGGCGGGCGGGCCAGCGAGGGAGCAGCGAGCGAGCAGCGCAGTAACGCTCGCCCGCCGCTCGCAGCAGAGCCGCGCAGCGCGCGATATTTGCGAGGCCCTCTGCCACCACGGCTGCGCGCCTTGGGTAGAAATTAATAAAAAATATCGATTTTAACAGCGCGCTCTCCGGGGCCGCGCGGCCCCGCGGCGTCGGCGGAGGCGGGGCGGGGCGGGGGTGGCGAGGGGCGGGGGCGCGGCACCCGGCCGCTCTGCCTTCCGCGGCGCCGCGTCGTTCGCTAGAACGCCGCTGCCGCGGCCCCACCCGTTGCCCCGCCCGGTCCCGCCCAGCCCCGCCTCTGCCCGCGCTCCGCGCCCCGCCCCACGCGGCGAGGAATGCCAGCGGCGCGGCGGCGGCGGCGGCGGCGACGGCGGCGGCGGCGGCGGCCATTTCGTGGAAGGGCCGCCCGCCAACGCGCCGCTGCCGCCGCCGCCACCACCACCGCCTCCGCTGCCGCCAACGCTGCCGCCGCCGTCGTCGCCGTGCCGCGCCGCGCCGCGGGTCCCCCTCGCTCCGAGACCCGACTGTACGGCCCGAAGGTTCGCGGCCTGCGCGGCACGGCGCGGCGCGGCGCGGCGAGGAGCGGCGAGGCGAGCAGCGACGGGCGAGGCACAGCGAAGCGCGGGGGCGAGCGAGGGTCGAGGGAGCGAAGGGAAAGACAGAGCAAGAGAGAGAGAGAGAGGGGGGTCAGGGTGGAAGGGGGCGGCAAGGGAAAAATGCGCCTCGGCCCTTATGACGTCAGGGTTAGTTTAAAGAAAATTGCGGTCTGCCTCCGCCGCCGCCGCCGCATTGAGCGCTGCCGCCTAATGGCGCCCTAACGAGACCGATTGTGCTCCGCCGCCGCCGCCCGCCGCCCCGCCCCCCGCCCCGGCGGCCGATAATTGAACTTTTACTGTTTGTCAATTATCGCGGCAATCCGCGCAAGCGCGCGTGTTTTAATAGCCACTGCACACACAGGCCCCACTCGGCGGCCTGAATCACATAAAGTGTCCACAGTTTGGCCGCTCGTCCTGAGTGGGTGTCTAGTTTCAAAAATAGGAAAAATCTATGAAAGGGTTCTCAAAATTGCAGGGTCCTGAGAGCTACACGTTCCTACGCATGTCATAGTCGCTTTTGTATCTAATGATAATTGGTATGTTTGGAGCTGTCGTACGACTTTGTAGCTCGGTGTTTATGTGTACACCATTGATCGAAATCACGAAGGCTTTGAAGTATGAATAACCATTTCGTGACACTAATGACTTCTTGGTATTTGACATAAAACTCTTTATCTCCGCTCATTTCTCACAGAAATAACAATTTTTGAGAGATTGTGAGTGGAGAATGGCATTATCCAGATCATGTCTTCAAAACTGGAAAAGAACATTAATTTGTTAACTTGAGTCGAATTTATACTAGTAGAACGCGAAATGCAGAATTTGTGTTTTTAATGACTGATTTGACATCTCTGCTCAGGCGAATTATGAATCGGACTTTCAAAAGTTAAAAAGAATTGAGAAACCTTTTTCTCCCATATTTCCCTAAGCGCCGACAGCGGTTTCAGTACACAAACCAACCCGTGCGTTCTTCGTGACAGAGATGTCCAAACAGAGCTCTATCGACGCTCGTAATATTCTCTCAACTAGAAGTTTACCATCGATTCGAAAATGGTTACACAAGTGCTTTATCCCTTACTTTTTCGTCGCCCTCAATGCCGCATTCGCTCTAAATAAAATTAATGGAGCCGGAAGAATAAATAAACACTGTGCGTTTAGTACTTGTTCGTCGTTCATAGTCTTGGAGCAGTGACAACAGCAGCTGATGAAAAGTTCGCCATAATATTTCTAACTAGATACAACAAGAGACTGGCCTGAAGACTGAAAGAAATTTGTCGTCTTGATATTGAAAAGTAAGCGACTTTTTTCACAGAAGATAATAGGAAGAAGGGATTCTCATTTGTCGGAAATAAAGATAAAATCGTAAAATGACCCAATTAGTCTGTAACTCATTTGACAGGCAAAGAACCTCCCCGAAAGAATAAATGACTTTTTTCAACAGTAGATATGTGAAAATCTAAAAAGAATCTAGGTACAAGTAATTTGTCAGAAATACTGGTTAGAAAGTAAAAGAATGAATTCGTGTTAATGTTGCGATAGAAAACGTCCCGGAAAATTCGTCATGTTAACCTTCATTTGTCGTGTTTACCCTTTCAATTTGCTGCAGGGCGAATGTTTTGTGTTGGTTGTACGATCAGTAAATTGCGAGGGAAATGCGAATTGCGGTCAAGAGTATTCCGGCGATAGATGAGCGGCTATTAGCTGTCACTGCCCATAAAGGAGGCATCAGCGTCGGCGAGAAGTGACGGGGAATTCGCCTTCTCCGTCTGCGGGTGCGGCGCCGCGCGGGGACGAAGCGGGGAGGGGCGGAGTTGCGAGGGGAGTGAGGCGGGAAGGAGCCGCGGAGGGCGGCCCGTTTCGTGAAAAATGGCTTCGCGCTGCACTTGGCGATGGCAGAAATAAATCTCTTCGGAGGGAACGGAGCCGTAATCTCTTCGGATTGGATCTTCGAAAGCCGCAGTTGATTTCCGAGAGAATTGCCCAAACAGGTGTAAGCAATAAACGGAGTTAGTTTTTGTTGAGTTGGGAACGAAGGAAACGAAACGTGCATTCACCTTTTTTTTCTTTACTGCGGAACGTGTGGAAACGTGAGTAAGCTCGTGAACGAGTGCAATGTGTACGTTTGCCGAATAAGGATCAACAAACTTGTGTTTTGCATCTTTATTCTTCGATTGTTTCTGATGGTCCACGAGGTGTAGGAGTAAAAGAGATTCCAAGATTAGAGTTTCTGAAGGAAACTTGGTGCTCCACTTTCGTGCGCCTTTTTTTTTTCTTTCCCTGAGCGTCGGGAGTACGGTGTATTAAAACAACTTGAAGAGGCGAGGGCCGGCGCCGCCCCATTCATCGGCTCGATGCGTCCGCTCCTTGGCCGGCGCTGCGAGGCGAGGCGAGGCGAGCGCCCGCGCTGTGTCGCCCTCGTCAGGTAGAGGCGCACGCGTGCGAAGATCGATGACGCGCGCTCGGTCCGGCGGCGATGACGGGGCGAAAGGGCTGTGGGGCGCGCGGGCGGCGGCGGGGGCGGGGCAGGGGCGGCGGCGCGGCGCGGAGCGGCCTTGAGCCCGGGGTCCGCGCTTCGCAAAATGGCTCTGGCCGGCGGCGCGCGGGTCGCTGCGAGGCGAGGCGGCGGCGGCGCGGCGCGGCTCGGCTCGGCGCGCCGCGTCGGGCGGTTACTGGACGCGCCGCATCCGCCTGGGGCTTCCATAAAAAGCGGCCGAACAAAAAACAGGGGGCGGCCGCCCGCGCCTGGCCGCGCCGCGCCGCGTCGCCCGCCCGCGCCGCGGGAACAAAGGAAGCGCGCGGCCCCGCCGCCCGCGCGGCGCCGCACCGCGCCGCGCCGCGCCCCTCCGCGCCCCACCCCGCCGCGCCGCGCCGCGCAACACGTGCAGCACCAGCGCACCACCCGCGCGCCCGGAAATGGCGGCCGACGCCGCTCGCCCGTCCGCGCCCGGCCCCGCGGACTTTCCTCGTCCACCGCCTTCTCCTTGTCCACTCCTCCGACGCTTAGGCGTTGGTTTTACGTTATTTTCGCACGTGTCGACGGCATTTCTTCTTCTCTTTTTATTAAACTTCTTTTAGTTCGTGATTTCATCTTTCCTCTTCATCTCGTTTTCTCGTTTCTCAGACTTCCTTTTCTTCTCTTTTGTTTGTTCGTCACTTTCTATCCATGTATTATTCCTTCGAATTTTCTTCTATATATATTCTTGTTTTCATTCTTATGTTTTATATTTTTACACACTTTTCCATTCTTCATATTTTTCTTCTTCTCCTTCTTCTTCTTTTTACTATTGATCTCGTTTCTTTTTTGCCATTAGTTTTTTGTGTTTTGACCTGCCTGGATAATAGAATAGACATTTTAGTATTTTCTTTATGATTGTAAATACGTACTTCCCCATTGTCCGAAAGAGGATATAAGCTATGAAAGATTTTGTCGGCTGTTTCTTTAGTGCCTGTGAATGAAATGAAATTAAGGCTGTTTGTTTAGTGCCTGTGAATGAAAATGTGAAATTAAAGTCGATGATTTAATTTAAAGACGAAGGAAATCCTTGATTTTATTTTATTGATTTCTTCCTCTTCTTTCTTCATTAATCATTGTGGAATAGTAATAGTATTTCTACGGCATTCTTCTCCGTTGTTTGAGGTATTGATTGATCTTGAGAATGTTACAAATTCTCATTTTCTATTTATGTATCGTACTTGTGGCAACTTCATTATAATCGTACTTATAAGAATTAACTTCAAAGGGCCCACAACCTGCGTTGTGTATTAATCCTTTGGGATTTTCCCGAATACGTTTCTTGAATAACTTTGAAAACGGATGAGAATGAACTGTTAGAGTTGTTGAGAACGTTTAGAGTTCACATATTTTCCTATTACATATAATTTAAAATACGGTACAGTACTGACGTACTTTGGCATTATGGAGTTGAGTTAAAATAGTCGTTCACGAATTGTTTGATATTTCTTGATTTCATCATTTTTTTCACTTTATGTTTCTTTTCTACAATCAAACAATTACGACTATTAATTACTTAATTTTCGAAACTGTATAAAGTATTAACTTTTGTTTCATTTTTAATTAGTTTTATGGGAGTGTAAGTCCATAATTAATTGAATCGAATTGGCAGTTGCGAAGCTTTTATGTCGACTTTATTAAAATGCCTGACGGAATATAAAAAAGTATTACAATCGGTACTCCCGTAAAAATAGTTATTTATGCAGCAATGGTGTTTTAAAGGTTCTAATGAAGTGGGGGAGATATAATGGTTCTGATAATGAGGGCCAAAGGCCCTCGGGCTTTTTGTCGCCAATTAATCATTAGAACCAGTTAACACCCGTAGTCCGTACATTATTTTATTTTTTACCAAATTTTATTTATTCAGATTTATTTATTTCTGTGGTCGGGGTAAAAGTTCTTAAGTCGATTTTTGGCGAAATTGTTTTAAGTTGAGAAACTAGAAATGAAGTATCTATATTTTCTTTTAGTAAAACGACCGAATTCAAATGTCGCCTCCTTAAAGATAAAAAAGCGTTAGTAAATAGTATTGAGCATGGTTCAATAATATAATCCTTGTTTTCTCCAAACTAAGATTTTTGACTTAAGAACTTTTACCCCGTGACCACAGATTTACGAATTATCTAGAAGATAACGTGACTCGCCTCTCGCCTCCCTTGCCTGTGCCCCTCCTCGGTTTGCCTGTTTATATTCGCCTCCCTTTCGTTATCTACTCTTATTATTCCTTCCATAAGAGAATATGTAGCATCATTCAACTGTTTTCATACTTCCCTCGTCTATACCACGATCCTTTCGATTCAGGTATGTTATGCAGTGTATAATTGAGCTTTGTAACGAAGGCAATAACACGCAAAAATGTATCAATAGAAAATAAAGATATATTCATGTAAACAAATGATAGACTTGTCAGAATATGTAATTGGGGAAAAATTAGGTCACGATTCCAGGATGTTACAAATTTTGTCATCATATTGCGCATCAAATCTAGTAACATGTTGACTGGAATCGTAAATACCTCGGAATAAAAAAAACACGACTCAGCAGAATTGCAGTGCAGCCGTTGATTAAAAAAAACACATCAATTATTTACAAGCTCAATGTCCAGATTCTTTGAATGATTATGTGCTGTCCATTGTGTTATTTATGAACTTTGGAAGCTTGAATACAAATACATGTGTAGTGTCTGATAGAAGATTTTTTTCTTATTCTGCTTTTATCTTGCCCTATTACTGTGCTCCTTCGAATAATAGGGAATTATAGTCGAATATATAGGTAATAAATTACTGATAAGAACGCAAGAGATGAAAAGATTTATCGATGGTTCCCTAGTTATTCAAAGCGTCTTCCCTTTTTATCTGATTCGAAGACGCCGATTGGGGTGCGAAGCGGCGACGCAGTGGGCGCGCGCCGTGTGTTGGGGCAGCTCAAATCGCAGGTCGTTCGTCCTGAGCGGATTTTTTTTCCCCGTGATTCGCGTCGACCCCTGAGGAGTTGAGAAATGGGGGCAGCGCCCTTTTCCTCCTCTCCCGCCCCTCCACCACACACACACCCTCTCTCCGACTGCACCCTCCGAGTCCCACTGCCCTTGCTTCCTTCTTCGCCGCTTCCTTGCTTCCTGACCAACATCCACTCGCGGAGCAGACGTTCCCGCGAGGGCCGCTCGAGCCAGCCGGGTTCTAATACGCATCGCTTGCTTGTTAAAAGCGAAGCGCCGCCGAATGGGTTTCCCTTTCCAGGGCGCTCCTCCTTCCTGCCCCGCCGCCGGTGCCCCGCCCCGCCCCGCCCCGCCCCGCCCCGTCCCACCCCGCCTCGCCCCACCCTGCCTAGCCCTGCCCCGCCACGTTCCCCCCGCCCCCCCGCCTCGTCCCGCCTCGCGCCGCCCCGCCCCGCTCCTCGCCTCGCCTCCCGCGCCCCTGTGCGCCCGCCCTGCCCCACCCCCGCCCGCGCCCGCGTTTCCAGGCCGGGCACCGTCAAGGGCCCTTTCTGCCCCCTTCGCCCCGGCGCCGCGCCCTCGTGCTTCGTCGCATGGTGTGATAAAAGTGACATCGCATGACGCCCTAAGCACTCTTAGTCACCCTTGGTTTACTCCGGTCGGACTCTCCGACCCCGGCGCGCAGGCAGGGGCGGGGGCGGGGGCGGGGGCGCCCGTCCGCTTACTCTTCGATGAGGCGCCGTCGTCGTCTTTTCGTCGTATATCTCCTCTCGCTCATTCCCTTGCGCATTGGGACCCTCCCCCGCTCGCGCGGAATTGCCGACAGGAAGGCAAAGATTTATCTCGCCCACGTCAAATAGCACCGCCGGCCGCTTAATTCCAGCAGGTAATAAAATTACTGGATCTCAAGCGGATTCAGCTAACACGCGTTAGGAAAATGGCTTTGCATTTGTCACGGGCCTTCCATTGTTTTCCGGTAGCCCGGATTGCGAGGGGATCTCTTAATTTGTAACAAACATGAAATGAAGCTGCCGGTGTAATTTTCCATTAACACAACGCTAAATATTCGATAGCAGGACTAGAGATAAATTCATTTGTGCCCATGTGTATGTGTGAGTCCGCGCTTGTGTGTTTGAGTATATATGTGTGTGTGTGAAAGAGAGAGAGAGAGAGAGAGAAAGGAAGAGGAAAAGAGAAAGAATGAAAGAGAAAAGAGGGAGAGGGAAAAGAGAGACTGTGTTTATGGTCATTGTTTATGAACTCTGCCCTCGCTTCTTAATTATTATAATCATGCTACTAAATGAACATTACGAGTACATTAGGACCTATGGGATAAGTTTTTTATCATCATGTATATACCCTATTGAAAATTCGAAGGCTACATCTGACTTAAGGGATTCACGAGAGACACTGAAAAGTCAGACCCTTTCACCACACTCTTTAATAATTTAATTTCTCTTTAATAGTGCCTTTATAGCGTAGCATTTGCTGTTCACTTCGCAAAAGTAAATAAAACCTTATACATGTATATCATTGTGACTTCGCCTCATAGTTAAGTGAGGTTGTTCGCTACTTTCCCCTCCAAACAATGAATTGTCGAGATATTTAAGGGATCTGTTAGTATTCTCTCGGGACTCCAATTGTAAGCTTTCATTCTTTCACGCGGACATTATGTTCGAATGGTTGAGGTTTTGTTGGATGTTCCGGGTGTATAGCTCGGTTGAGGGTGAGATGACCCGGAGGGGGAAGCGAATTGTGCTAGGGGAACAACCCCCCTTTCTGTATATGGGGCTGAACCGTCAGCTCTGTTCCCTTTCCAATACGCCCCTCAGTGGTGATGCCTCTGCGTATTCATTTCGAAATAAAACTGTTTCCCTCTCTTCTTTTCTTCTTTGCTTAAGGAGAATGTTTGGGAGCGAAGTAACAATATGCTCTTAATCCAAGACAATATACTCAGAAAATTAATACAGAAATAAAAAAGCACCCAATTTACACAATTCGACTGCTTTTTATTTCTGTGTTAATATTTCTTTGTAAACAAATATATTCATTTCTTTTGTGAGTAATAAACTATTTACATGTTTCAGGAGCGTTTATGTGTTTCTAAAATGCAAAGTTTTGCATAGAAAGTATTTTTTTCAAATCAACTTTTCAGTGCTTATCGCGGCTGAGCAATTCGGATTATCCAGGGAGTTTATTAGACAAAATATTTTTAAAATTGTCTTAAGAGCTTATTTCCAAACTTTTGCCTTTTCCCCCTGGACATTCTGTATATCAGACGATCGCTGGATATGCACACATTCGGTAATCTTTGCGTTTAAAAACATACAATCTTTGAACTTTAAAGAATTCGCTATCTTCGCGTTGCTGACTATAACACACGATTGCTTGCGCTGCGAAGCGTCGACTGCTTTTGAGAGATGGATTGCAAATCTCACAACGAAACGACCGAAACTATCTCGTGTAATTGGACATGATGTAATGAACAAATGCCTGCAGATATGCGTTCATTCTATTAATTTTAAGATATTAAAAATTAAGTGCTTACACTATAAAATTGCTTAATAATAACAAACGTTAACACATCTGAGGCCAACTATGTACTTTTCGTTTAAAGCAAAAAGCACGAATTTTATTTGAGTGGAAAGTTCCCATTTCTTTCTAAACATAAACCCTTAATCTTTTAAATATGTAAATAATACTTAATAAATTAAAATAATTCTACTTTTTTGAGAATAGTTATTAGAGACTTTGTGGCGGGATTGACGTTAGAGAGTAAACAAAAGTGCTTATAAACTTCTCGTGGATCTCCGGAGAATACGTTGCCGAGTGCGTAGAGGGCTTACAAGCTCAAGTTTTCATTTTTTGTATCGAACCGATGCTGCTTATAAATATTGCTACGAATTGTTTTTCAAAACTGTGCATTACGATACGTCATATCTAAATCCAGGTTCACTTATCTTTTAGGATACGAGTTCCATGCCTGGGCGAGGTCGATCTGAATCGCATTTTGAAGGTCTAGAAGATCATCGAAAGCAAATTTAAAAAATATTTGGGAAACATTTTCTTCAAACTCATAAAAGTAAATCTTATGCGTGAATGCACAAATATGTCAATATATAAATACCTAGTTCAGTGCCTTGAGTATCAGATTCATTTCTGATTGTAGGCTAGGGAGTAGGTTTTTACGACCTTCCCTTGCCTGAACAGGTGATCATAGTGATGGTTTGCCTTTTCCACTTCACTATTTGAAGGATGGTAGTGTGCTCATAAGTGTCGAAAGATGAGAAGTGATTATGAGGGGGGTGATGTTAATATGAGATACATGTAAAAGAAAGCCAGCTATGTCACAACTACCTGTAGAAGAATCTTTTGCTTCCAAACTACTCAAACCTTGGTGCAGCTATCGGTTCCGCGTATTTGGACGATGCTCCAAACACTTGTGCCATTCCAGCATGCGTTTATGTTCTGGTTCACTTCAATGAGATTTATTTTTGAAGAGTCATTTTCCTTCTTGCCTCACCTCTTCAGCGAAATCCACTCTTAACCCACATCCTTTAAGTCTTATATTTGACGTGTTTCACGTTATTGGCGAGAAATCATTTCAATTGATAGTCTAAAGTAATTTCTTTCTATTTTGATATATTTTCTACGGAAGGTATTGGGGACTTATGTGATTTGTTATTTCATCTTTCGCGATAATTTTTACAATGTATCACTTTCCTTTAGGAATATATTGCATTTTTCAGTGTGTCTTGAGTAAGTGTAAGGGGGTATTTATCTTTAAATATTATTTTTTTCTTTAGCGTATTAGAGAAGCATTATCGATGACAATATTGATGACAGTAATTATGTTATTATTTAATAAACATTGTATTGTATCACTTCGTAGTACTTAATAAAGGAGATTCATGCTTTTAGAAAATTGGAACTATTTGGTATTCCAAATAGTTCCATGCGCACTGTATATTACTCACAGTGCTATTTGATTAAAATGTTGGCAACAAAATGCTTAATAAAACATTTTGTTAGCTTAATATTTAATTAAAATGTCCAGAATACGCGTTTAAATTTTGTGCTGTAGAGTGAACAATTTTGTACATAGTGAAAGTGTACTGGGGCAATTACTTGTTTTAGAAACAATTTATTGTCTTACATTTATCTTGACACAATAACTTCGAAAGTGCTAAGAGAAATGAAGTGTAATACAGCTTTATATTACGTAAGAATGAAGTATGTTGTTCAACATAAATATGAAAGCAGTAGTGACAAAATCCACGACAGTGAGGACTTAAATAAGTTTTCTCGGATCTTGTAATGTGGATTTAAAGGCTCTCTTGGCTTTCCTGTGCAGCACTTCGCTGCCGTTCTCGACAGTCCTCCTGGATCTGTTCTCGAAAGCCGTGTCCTTTTCCACCCGCCTGCCTCGCCTGCTGACCCCTCCCTGTTCCGTCTGTCAGCGCGCGCCCTTTCTCGACCCCCTCAAAGCCTCCGCCTCGCGTCGCATACGCGCAGGGATTGCCGCCTCCCCGCCCCTCGGCCCTCGCCGCGGCGAGCGGCCCTTGGCGAGCGCTTGGAGAAATCTCTTCCGCCGCCCCAACGCCCTCTTGTCTCTCCTCCCCTCGCCCCCACCCCCGCCCCCGCCGGACCAACATTCGCGGGAGTTATGTCGCACCTGTTTAATCCGGAAACGGCGCCGGATTATTCGACCACTGATGGCTACAGCCGCGTCGGCGTCGAGCAATGGGCACTGTTTATTATTAACGTGCCCACACAGAGAAAGTTGAAACCGCTCCCCGTCCCGCTCCCCCGCCTCGCCCCGCCCCGCGCGCGCTCCTCGGTGCGGAAATGACAAAGACGCAACGCGGCGCGCGCAGCCCTGGAAGAGGACGGAGTATCAGTTTCATTCTGTCGACGACGGCCGAGGGCAGGGCCACACATATCCGTAGTACGGTAGGTCGGTAATCGTAAATTTCCTCAGATGCGCTGTGGCTGCTGTTTCCGGCGAGACAAGGACAGACAGAGAGACAGACGTAGAGAGGGCCGGCGGGAGCGCAGGGCGAGGGCGGTGGCGGCGGAGGCGGCGGTGCGGGCAGGCGAGCGGGGCGGGAAATTGAGCATATAAAAGTGATGGCATCATTATGACGTTTCGTGCTTTCTAATACTACGACTGCTCGGGGAACAATGCAGAGGCGGCGCGGCGCGGGGCGAGGGCGGTGGCGGCCCCATTCATACGGAGCCGGTGCGCGGGGGCGGGGCGAGGCGGGGCGGGGCGGGGACGGGTGGGGTTGTGGAGGGGCAGGGGGGGCCCCCGCGCTGGCGGCCGTGCCTGTCTGCTGATTAGACGGATGAGCGCGCACTCTGCGAGTGCATTACGAGTGCCACCGAGCGGCAGAAGCGGAGAGGTTAAAGCGGCCACTGACACTCCGCGCAGGCCCATTCCTCTTGTTTATGCTCGATTTTCGCTTTATTATACCACTCACCCTCTACAAAGGCGCTCGCTAATCGCTATAATCCAATTCGTACGCGTCTATTGACCGGGAAGTTAATGAATTAAACGTGGTTATCGCTTTAGATCCCATTCTGCCATAAAGTCTTGTTCTTTTAGACAATCTAATCAAGGCTGAATTGAATGAATAATTGTGGTAAAGGAGTGTGCTTGATTCACAGTATTTGTAAAACATGGTTTGTGGCTACTCGCGTTTTGGGTAAAAGTGGGCGTTTGTGCGTTTGGGCGTTTGTGGTAATAGTGTAGCACGAATATCTGTCTGGCGCTATCACAACATTATTGATTTTCGATTTAGTTTCCCCGTGAAAGAAACATCTTAATCTTCCAGCTCGTTCATCGAGCTACATCGGTTATTTGCAACTCTCGTATTCATTCATTTATTTATACGTGTGTGTCTGTTAAAAGATGGGATACTGTTTCTTGTGCATTTTACCTTCAGAACCGCATATCAAGATCAGGTAAAATAATTGGCTAATATATGTAATTCTCATACAAAAATACTTACATTATAATACAATATACCAAGTATTTAAAATTGCGTGTAAAACATGGAAATATCAATATCGTTACCTTCCGGTGTAATTACCAAGTCCTTCTGTTGAAGAAAGTTAAAGAGTGAAACCTTGAAGGTATAAAAAAATTATATCTTTTGGTAACGTTAGAACATCTCGAAATACATATAAACGTCAGCTTCTTTATTTGCTCTTGTAATCGACTTTTGTCTTCTCGGAAGTAATAATTTACAGATAAGATGTGATTAAGACGTAATAGCTTTTATTGACGTTCATTTTTCGGGAATCATTAATATTCCAGTAGTGCAGGCAATCCATGCAAATTATTTGAAATATCTGGGATGATTGCTCTCGTATTTTGAGCAGGGTCGCTCTCTGCCTCTGATTGGAATCCGACCGATGAGAGATCCGCCAATCTGTCTCCTGAAATTGGGGCATTTCAGCGGGCCGCCGCCGAGTGAGAGTACAAGTGCGCATCCGCGGGGAGGCCCATGAAATATGCGATGTGCAAGCGGAGTGGACCGCCGATTGCCGCCCCCGCCCCCGCCCCCGCCCGGTCGAGTGAGAGCTCACGAGCGACGACTCCATTCAATAGCGCATCGTCTGTCACGGGAACGGCTTCTTCATGCCGCGCCCGCCTTCCTTTTTTATTCCGCCCGTGTGTTTCCCTGGAGAGCGGGAGCAATTGTGTGTGTACGGTTAAGTCGTCGGCTACTTTTTACCTCGGGCGCCGGCGGCTTTTCTCCTTCTTTCTTCTCTCTCTTTCCCTCTCTCTCTCACTCCCTCCTCTCTCTCTGTCTCCTTCTCGTTCGGCATCTGCGGCCGGAGCCTCCTCGTCCGCGCGTTGCGCACCCGCGTCACGTTGCCGTGATTGCTTTTTGATTTGACGTTCCGGCTGATAAGCCGTTTCGTGTTGCATGCCTTGTCTTTATGATCCCGCGCGCGCCCGCCTGCCCGCCCGCCCGCCCGCCCGCGCCCGAGGGAGTCGGTGGTGGCGGCGAGCGAAAGGGAGAGACAGAGAAAGGGCGGGAGAAAGAGAGAGCGAGCGCTTCGCTCCGCGCGGCGCGGGGCGGGACGGGGATGAGAGAGAGGTAGTGTTACGGCGAGGAAATCTGCGAACAATGTGCCCATTGAGAAAGGGCGGGAGTTCCCCCGTCGTAACTTTGTAAAGTGCGAGACAGATTGTATCTGTCAGTCGCTGCCGCTCCGTCTCTTTCCTCGCTCTCGCTCCCGCTGCAGCCGCCACGTGCTCGCTGCCGGAGTTTACGGAAACGCTTTAGGAATATATGTATCTCTGGGCGCGCACGACTTCTGCTGTTTGATTTATGTGAAAGCGTCGTGACGTCATGACCTTGAAAAAAAAAGAGAGAGAGAGACAGCGCGCTCACAGCGACCACGCTGCTTTACCCGTTGTAAACTTTTTTCCGCCTCCGCCAACATTGACATGATTCGTAATTAGCGCCTGCAGCATTTGTAAATCATCGCTGCAAACTGCCTTCATTTGTTTCCACATGCCGTTCCTCTCGCTCGCCCCCTCAGGGGCACGGCTGGCGCCATCTCTTTCTCTCGCTCTATCTCCTGCTTCCCCACTTTTTCTTTTTTCTTTTTTTTTTTTTTTTTGCGTGTCGGCTTTATACGCTCGAATGTAAACAGTTTGACTGGCGCTGATGTTGTAAAGTACACCTGAAAGCCCTTTCGGATTTCGAGGGCTTTTCTTTCGAGAGGCTCCCCTTTAAACAAGCCTTGCCGACTCCATACATTGAAATCTTTCTTGCGCTCCGAAGTTCTCCGCCAGATAAAAGAGAAGGATCGAGAGCCGTCAAAATAACAAACCGCGTGGATTCGTCGGCGCGCGGCGGGCGGCGCGGGCGGCGCGGGCGGCGCGGGCGGCGGGGCGGCGGGGCGGCGCGGGCGCGGGGAGGCGCAGCGCCGGGGATTCGCGCGTAATTGAGGGTTTATTTTTGCGAAATGATGTGCGGAAAAGGGGACGAATGGAGGGGCGGGGCGGCGAAAGGGTAGCGAGGTAGGGCGCGCGGCGCACGTGCGGAGGCGGCGTCCACCGACGGAAGACGGGAGTACTTTTTACAGTTTGGGCTGCAAGTTGCTTCGCGTTTGGCTTCAGCGGCGGTTCCAGGAGGGGGCCATGGTTTTCATTTGTTACCTTACGTTATACACAATTGATTTAAATATTTATTTATATTAAAATTATGTAAATATTTAAACAATAATATTGTGTAGTAGTATATATACATACACAAAAATAATATACAATATAATAAATATGTTTATTAGTTCAACAAAAATCTAATTACCCCTCCCCTCCAAATGATCGGCTAGATCCGTCCCTGTTTGGCGGCTTGTATTGTAGTGAGAGGTTGGTGACAGGAATAAATATGGAGGACCACTGTACTATTTGTAAAAAAAATGTGTGGATCACGAACAAAATCGTCAAAACATCTTGAAGGAAAAGAAAATCAACAAACAGATCTTGAAAGAAGTGAAGGTACTGAAGAAAAAAGAAGAATTAAATGGATATTCAACGGGCAAAAAATATTGTACATTCTAAGCTTGAGACTTACTTTTAAACAAAATATAAAAGAAGAGATTCTAGGAAGGAAAGGAAAAGGAAGTCTTCAAAGATCAGCAACTACAAAGAGCAGAATTTCAGAAGTTTCATAGGATCTGAATATAGAAAGCGTCTGTAAACAGGAATGAATTAGTTGACGAAATTGTTGCACAGACGTGCTTTTGGGTTAAATGTCAAGGAAGGCTTTCTACGGGATGGACTTGATAGTGCTTTTTGATTAATAAATGTATTTACAGAGATAAACTAGATACTCAGGATGAATAAAAAAGAAGGTGCCGGTTTCAAATATCCCTCACCAGTGAGCGACAGTGGTTGGAGACAAATACGACACATCACTGAATAGAGAAAAATGTCAAGTTTTAAGCTTTTATTTATTAATTTCATTCAATGCCTACAGTGGCGCTCTAGTTTGTTTGTAAGAAAATGGTGACGCCACGCGAAAAGTCGTTTTGTGGGCTGCAGTAGGCAAAGAGTGAATCCATTGTTTCAGTTGAGCGTGCATTTCATGGCAAGTTCAACAAAGAGCCACCTCGTCATAAACAGATTTACAAGTGGTACAAGAAACTTATAGAAGATATTTGCACATGAAAAGGAAAAAGTACTGGTCACTCTCACACATCTGATGAAAATGTTGAGCGTATCCGATCGGCTTAAGAACGTTGCCCTACAAAATCCTCAAGAAGAGGTAGCAGAGAACTTCGAATTCCGCAACCTACTGTATGGCGTGTGTTTTAAAAAATGTCTGCCTCAGAAGCCGTATAAGTTGCAATTACTTCCGACATTGTGTCCTGTATCATGAAAAAATGAATTTTGAATTTGCAATGTTGCAAGATAGAGATGATGACACTTTTGCTGTAAGACTATTTTTTTTTCGATGAATCAACATTTTATATCTCTGGTAAAGTGAATCGACACACTATCAGAATTTTGGGGACTGAAAATCCCTGCATTTTCATTGAACATGAAAGAGATTTTCCAAAAGTGAATGTGTTCTGCGCTATTAGTATCAACGAATTTTATGGACCTCTTTTATTGAGAGAACTGTTACTTGAATTACGTATCTAGACATGCTCCAAAATTGGTTGTTTCCACAAATTCACGAAGTTCGGTATGAGTTTATCTTTGTGCAAGACGGCGCTCCACCTCTCTTTCACTACAAGGTACGGCAGTACCTGTACAGCACAATCCCAGGACGATGATTGGAGGAAGTGGAGAACATGATCTTGTTCGTCATGAATGGCCTCCCAGGCTACCAGATCTAAGGCCGTGCGATTTTTATCTACGGGGGTTCATAAAAGAGAAGATGTATGTACCACCTAAACCTGCTACTCTTCAATATCTTCGAGATCAAATTGTTACCACAGTGAACTCAATAAACAGCGATCACTTAATTCGTTCTTGGCAAGAAATGGACTATCGATCTGAGACTTGTCGCGCAACAAAAGGTGCTCATGTTGAATGTACAAAATAAAACTTTGGATTTCCCTCTATCCAATGATGTATCGTATGTGTTTTTATTGCCGTTCATTAGTGGTAGCCATTTGAAATCTGCTCATTCTTTTTGAATCCTTCTGTACTTCTGAGGAAGTCGTGATGATGAAAATAGTCAAAGAAAAATGCTGCAAATGGAAAATTATTTATCATATTAAAATTTGCGTTTTATGTGCATTGGTGTTTTATGTTATTTATCCATATTGTTTATACCTTTTGTCAGAAAATCTTGCGAATTAATTTATGATATGTTCTATTTCACGATGTGCACGGGTATGACTTTGACATAAAAAAAGAGTTTCTCAACCCAATGCTCAACGATCGAATGAATGCTCAAATGAAAATTTTTGTTTCAAGGCTGAGACGGAAGGTGAATTCTAATAGTTTCAATAATACGCTGACAGAAAGTTGATGCTTATATCCAGGTATGCACTAGTTTCTTTGTACTGCAATAGTGTTTTTTCTTCTTTTTCAACTACATATTTTTGTATAGATTCCCGCGATATGTAGCACTGTGAAGACAGGAGCTTATTTCTTGCAGTTTGATACAGACCTATTGCCTTGCGGATTTAGTAGCTACGGGGAATGTTTAACTTAATCATTGTAAAATAAATTTAAAATCCTAATATCTAATAGTTATGTAAAATTGTAACTGGCGTACATGGCTTTTTGGCGTACGTGTTACCAAGAAAAGATCGCGTGCGATTCGTGAATTGTTTGTTAGGGTATTGCTGCGACATTCGCCTGACTTCGATCGGAGAAACTTCCGATCAAAGCAGGCATCCACACCGCGGCTGAATTCGATTTAGCCAGTATTGAAACTCGATCTGTCAGAACTCGAACCTTAGGAACTTCCGATCAGAGGCATTGCAACGACATGAACTGACGCGCTGAGCCACCTCAGCCGGTGCCACAACATGGACATGACTTAAAATACCCGCGTTGCTCAAGTCCGTCCAGGGGCGTGGCAGACGGGGCGCAGCGTCGCGTTCCGCGCGTGCTTCGGCCGGTGGCGAGGCTTGCTCTCCGCGATCGGCTGCCTCCGCTTACTCGCACACGGTAGCAAGCGCGAGGAAAGTGAGGGCGACGTGTCATGTTCATAACAAGACATGTTCAAGTAAATGGAATCGATGCAAATTGCTGTTCACCTCTCGGCCGGTTGTGGTGAAGTCACAACTACGAGGCGCTCTCACCTGGCACCCAGCACACTGCCCCACCCCCTCTTTCCTAGACAATGCCTTTCAAGAAATCAGCGTCGGCCTACCTCTACTTCCCCCTACTTCCTTCGCAACCTTAAAAGAAGCAGTGCGAACTCAGCGAACACTCCTGCGCAGTCAATATGGACTGACCTGCTGTTCTATAAGCAAGAGTCGCGATCCCTGAGCCATCGCTCGTTCCCAGCTTGTAGACAGGTGGCCTGGCGTAGGCTGATGCGCGATTTTCTCGTTAGCTGGGCTCTTTCGCCTGAGGTTCCCGTGGTTGCAGAAAGGTTCTGTCCATTCGGAACCGAGCGGTCGCCACACCAACCTGCTGCTATCGCCACCAATTGTTAGAGCCATCCGACACTTGGTTGCCCGCGGGTTGGATCGCTGACGAGATGATCCTTGGCGCGAATACGGCCGACCGCCACCTGCCAGCCTCCCTTCTTGCCCGTCCTTCTGCTTGTCTACCTGGCATTGCTGCCACTGCTTTATTCCTTCTCCTTGTCTCACAGCACCGGACTATGCTTCGAGTTGGGCCCGCAGTTGGAGGGCCACAGAACGTGCAAGAACAATAAACAGAGTGTTTTAATGAACATGTTTTACTTATGACCTCTCTCGCCTATATCACTGGTCGCTCCCAGTTTCGTCATCGCTTCGCGCGGTGCCATCGGTCCTAGGAACTTTGCGAGTGCGTTAGGAGTGCTGTTATGGGGACATCGATCTCCTGGTCATCGTTCGGCGGAAGCATATCCATATCCCTCTGCATTCCTCAACCTAGTTGATACACACCGAACAGATCGTTGCTGATAAGGGAGATCCCTAAGTACAGCGTTTGTGAAGTGCATCCCAGAATTACTGTTAGCCATTGCTCGGAAGGAGACGAGAAAGTTCGACCTGCATAATATCAGTAAGCAGCTGAAATTGGAATAACAATCAAGAGCCACATATCGTTGGACGTTGTTCGTCAGGATACTAAAAATTCGGAAATACATTTTTGGTCACGGATATTTCCATCGTTCCTTCAAAATGCGTTTCTCTCTGCAACTTCAGACTCTCCTTGTGCATCTGTGCATCGGCTGCTTCCTACTGAAGTCTGAAGTCCAGCTTCTTTGCAACTAAGACCAGTGTGCTGGTGCTGACCGACCTTCAGGTGGCCGGCGACCCACGCCCCAGCCTTCACATTCCAACCAACTTATAAGATTTGATCTGCTTGCTCCTGCGACTAAACACCAGCTTCTTTGCGACTAATGCCAGTGTGTGCTGGTGCAGGACGACCTGCAGGCGGCTGGTCATCCACGTCCCAACAAACGCATTGGATTTGACCTGCTCGCTCCTGCAACTAGAGCCCAGCTTCTTTGCGACTAAGACCAGTGCGCTGGTGCAGGATGACTCGCAGGCGACTGGCGATCAACGTCTCAACCAAATCATTATATTTGACCTGCTTGCTCCTGCGGCTTTGATGCCACAGTTTTCGAGAATGGATTAATTACTTACCATGGTCAGTAGAAGCAACGACTATTTCTTTGTATTTATCCGTTCCATTTTTGTGTTTATCCATTCATGTAGATACATTCATTAAAAACCTCACAACATATAGATCAAGTATGGCAGTTAAATATATTACGCATGGGGCTGACACAGCTTGGTGCGTGTGAAGTGATAGGGATTAAATTTATTGACTGGTGCCATTTACCATGCGATTACTGTAATCTTACAGAAAATGAGACTGGGGATGGTGAATTTTATGTCCATATAAATTAATGTACACTCAAAGAAGGCAGCATGAAATTCTATCTTGGCAATCTTCGACAACTGTCGGTCCGGATATTATTTTATACTTCAAAAGCAATTTGGGAAAATACCTGTATTACTTTAGTTTTGGAAAGATGCCGAAAAAAACTGAACTTTTGCAATTTCCGAAAAATCAGTGTCTTCAACGAACTTGAGACCTGCATAATTCTTTTAAACGACCTTCACACTATCCAATAACGAAATTTAATAAAAAACGATGGAGCAATTTTTTTGAAAATTTGAAACTATCCCAAGGGCTACATGTAAAGTACCCCCAAAAATTAAATATCGGTTTCAAATCCAAGGGGCCGCGACATCAAACAGATGGGATCGGAGGAATAACAATTTTGGAGAAAATCGGCTGAACGGTTTACGGCTGGATGGCTGTTTATGGACAGACGTTTTGCCGTCGTTCGATTTTTCGGTATCAAGGACCCACAAAACATGGATTTTGGACACACCATTTGTTACAGTTTTTTCCCTAAATTTAGGAACTGGTTTTATCCACTTTTTCTTTATTAAGCGTTTTTCTGCCGAAAATAATGTTTTTTCGAGTAGTATTACATAACTTTCTCTCTTTCTCTCTTTCCGTTGCGGGAAAGTAAAAATCGATTCCCATTAAACTAGTCGAGAACTCTCTTCGCAGTTTCATTTTTACGTATAGTACCTTTTAACATTCATTTCAAGTGAAAACGGAATCAGAAGAATATCAATCAGAACATAATTATGTATTACAACAAGCAATCATCTCTATGGATCAGCCCAAAGTGACCGTCGCGCCTTTACTTCAGACGACGACCTCCAAGAATTGAAATAAGCTGGAGCCAGCACACTTTATCTCTTGTACACTACAATAATACATTGAATATTTTATTGTTTCTTAAAGGGTCTGAAATTTTTTATGAATAAAACAACGTAATGCACAAATGACACGCTTAATGAACAAGATAATCATATAGGCTTTTGGTTATTTTGGAGTCTAGTTCGTATTTAAAATCTCAATCCGAAACTCTTTCCAGAGATTGAAAGATATACGACTCAATATTGTAAAGAACGCTTATTAACCCATTAACGCCCAAATTAAATTTGTGCGCATTGCGCTCTCCCATTGTTGTCACGTTCGTGCGCACACAGGAGCCGTTGGAGCCCCCTAGCAGCATATTTTTGCAACTTTTAGTGCTAAATAATTGTCGTGTTGCTTAAATATTTACTACTAGTTAGGTTATTACTTCAACTGGCTGAATATCAGGTTATTATGGAAGAAATCTTCCCTTGTCATATTCAAGGAGACCGCCTGCACATCATTCTTTTACAAGAAATTATGAAGTGAAACTCCTACAAGAGATTCTGCAGAGTTCTAGCTCAATATAGTAGTAATAGTATTATGTTTGATATACGTCATCAAGGAAGCAGATAAACATATATTTATTTATTTATTTTTGTAATGTATTTTCAATTACTGTACCTAGTTAAGATCTATCACCGAGTTAAGGTATAAACGTGTTAGGAAGGAATTTAACTTCTGTTCTTTCAAATCGTACGCATATTTCGACCTATAGATATTAATTCATTTCGTATATTCAATGTAAGTGGCGTTCGTGTTGACATTAGTAGGGTTATAGTTTTGACCCACAAAATTCTATAGATACATAGCGTGATAAGCCATTGAGATATGTCAGTGCCATTTCATAATGTCATTGTTCTTTGCAGTCTATAAGCCTTTCATTGGGTACTTCCTGCTAACGCTGTGAAATAAAATTAGTAGGAACGCGCGGCAAACCGAAAGTTTTCTTCCTTTTAGTGTTATTACTGAATAATTTCTCAAATAAAAAATGCGCGAAATCGTGTAAATATCTACAATTAAATTATCATTTGTGGAGTACATTCAAGACAAGAATCAATATGGTTGAAAAATGGCTTGGAAAGTTGGGACATAGTCCTTTATTTCGGCAGTAGGGATGCACGGCGAAAATGAGATAGGTGAGGGATGCACGCCGAAAATCTGATACATGATAAATGATATGTTCGTTCAATTCACATTAGTTTTTTAAAGTTAAATCAACAATATCTAACATGATTCATTTTCCGCAATTTATGAACATAATAACAGTTACGTGTGATTTAGGTTTTCTGTACTCACAGATCAGCATAACATGGCTTGGATGATTTGTGAGAACCGAACGAATGGTGCTCGGCTGTTTAGAGAGCGCCATTGCTTAATTTGTCCTTTTTTGTGGGTTGGTTGCGTTTTGCCTTACTCCATTTAGTTTAGGTTAAATTACATGGAGAAAGAAATCTCTGGCTTCAATACAGGAGAAGTAGGACTGATTCGCAGCCCTTGTGATCAAATCAAACTAAAGAACGAGCTATAGAAAAGTCTACCTATTTACTACAAGGAAAATTGAAAACCAAAACACAATGTTTCATATCGTTCAGTATTTGAAGACTTGAAATAAAAAAGAATGTAAGTGTCATTTTCAAACTTTCGAGAGAAATGGGTTTATAAATACGTTAAACATATTGGCAGATATAACGACACGATAAGATTTTATAACCCCCTAACTCTATCTAGAAATGCGTCTGGACTTTGGTTGTTATTGTTATAGGGCTTGATTCCCATTAATCATTATTCTAGTTAAATTCTGGTAATTTAACAGAAATGGCACTTACATCCTTTTTATTTTCCCGTATACTCGTACATGTGTATATACGAATTAATATAGTAGTATAAGGAACGTTATGTAATGTTGCGCGAGAAAAAGGCGAATTTTCGGCAGAAAAAAAATTCATTGCCGAGCCCTGATAACGAAAATGTGGATACGTCCAGCTGCTAAATTAAGAAGTAAAAATCCCCTAATACGTGGTGTAGCCTGAATCCCTGTTTTGTGGGTCCTTGATACCGAGAAAACAATTGAAAGCAAAACGTCCGTCTATCCGTCAGTCCGACCGCCCGTCCGTCCACCCGTCCGTCCGCCCGTCCGTCCGCCCGTTCGTCCGACCGCCTGTCCGTCTGTCCGGTGTATGTGAACTACACTAGCGCCTAAACTATGCATACGATTTTTTCCAAATTGAAAAAAACCCTATCAATCTGGGCTGAGATTTTGAAAAAAAAATCATTAATTTGGGGAGGGTACTTTACATGAAGCCCCCCCGGACATTTTCAAAATTTTCTCAAAAACCACTTAAAGTTTTTTCATTAAATTTCTTGTAAGAATGGAGTAAAATACACTTATTAAGGTGGCATAGGTCTTAATTTCACAGATTACTCTGAATTTTCGAAAATTGGAGAAGTTTTAATTTTCTTCGGCCTCTCCCTATAACTACAAAATTAAAGATAGATATTTTCCCTTTAAATAAAATTTGTTCTCCAAAGTGAGTTCTTTCACTAAGATCATTTAAATTTTTTTGAAAATTTCAGTAGTTTTCGCGCAATATTGCGTGCAATATGCTCAATTTTAAAAAATTACAAAAACACGATTTTCTCAAAAACGGCTCCAGTTTTTTTCTTTAAACTTTTGGTAAGAATAGTGACTAATGTACTCTATGAGATGGCATACACATCATGTTGTTCTATTCTTTTGTTTTTTCAAAATTACAAAAATGTATTTTTTTTTTACTTGTCTCTCATGTTAATTGTCTCTCATGTTACTCTCATTAGCGGCGCAATTTGTTCACATTATTATATTTATGGGCAGATGTGCTTTAAATAATGTCAAGTAATTCTTGTCGAAAACTCAACCAGTTTCTGTGAAAACTAGCTCAAAATTCCTCATTTTCAGAAACGCTCAAATGCCATTTTCTCATAAATGGATACGAATTTTTTCTTCAAACTTTTCGCATAGATAGTGCTAATTGCACTCTTTAATATGGCGTAAAGTTCATTTTGTGATATTTTTTTGTTTTTTCAAAAATTGCACAAATGTAATTTTTTGAGAGGTTTCTCAAATCTTTAATATACACATTACCAGCAATTTATAAACAGTATTATATTTGTGAATGTAAGTGCTTCAAATAACTTCAAATGACGTTTTTTGAAAACTAAAAAATTTTCTGTGAAAAAGAGCTTTAAATTTCGCATTTTTAGTAGCGCTTAAACGCCATTTTGTTATAAGCGGCTCCAAATTTTGACAAGAAAATTGACATTTAAGACGAGGTTTTACTATTCTTTTATATTCTTAAAATAATATTCCCGTTATGTTATTTGGAAACCGAATAATTAATAAAATGTCTAAAAATGAACATTGGGCGGCGATAGATGGCAGCTGGCAAGAGTATGTGTCAAGTCCGGATAGCTAGCCGAGACCAAAGGAAATAGAAAACAAATACGGGAAAGTCCGTGCCATTCTGTAGCAACACTCGTTTTAGTTTTAGGAGACCTCAAAGCTATATTTCCGTTGAAATGTCAAAATTGATTTCTTGCAGTATTACATAACTCTCTCTCTACCACTTAGATTACGCCATAAATAGTACTTATACAAGAGAGTAAAGTATATTTTTGTGATTTCAAACATTCGATAAGTAACAAGTCATATTTTTACTAGACTGTCGATTTGAACGTACTTCTCGTTTTAAGTCAGTTTAATGTAAAGTTTTGTTCACAAACATTTCATTTCTCTTTCTCTTGTAACATAATTTGTTCGTGTTTCATGTATTGTACACGCCTACTTTTGTTATTATTACTGTATTATCTTACCATGTAAATTTTATTGTGGTATTAATAATTTTAAAATTCTAAAAAAAAGGTTAAAACAAAAAATCTTTTTAACAACAATCATTTTAAACCAAAACTCATTGCAACATAAAATCTTATTTTAACAAAAACCTAGTGTTAACCAAAAAACTATTTTAACCAAACAAACTTTACTAAAACCAAAACACCTTGTTTAAATGAAAAGTGTTGTTTAAAGAAAAAAGTATTCCCTTGGTTTTCTTATAAATAAAAATGTAATTATTTTATTTAAAAAATTTAAAAAAGGCTTGTTTCTAACAATCCCTATCCAGTAGTAGTATCATTTTTCTTTCCCGTGTTATTTATAGAAGAAATTATTATGCCGATAATGATAGTTTAGTAAAATATTTTGGATAACAATTCACAATTGGTCTTTCTGTTTATTATAGGGTCTTGGAGATGCGAAGTACGGATTGGATCAGCTCTGTTATAGTTCTATATAACTATAGTTATAGTTAGTTATAGTTCTATTATAACTATAATAGTTATCGCCAATTCATAATAAATACTTATTTTCAAGTGTACTTTTATAATTATTGTAAAGAATACGATTTAAGAAAGTCTGTGTAACTCGAGTAGCACATTCAATTAATTTGTTCCAGTACTTTTCTCAGTGACGTGTTAGAGACATTTTATTGAGAAACGGTTGGCAAATTTGCTTGGAAATAAATCTCTCATTGCAGTTTTTCGCCTCGTAAAATGCTTTGCAGCCACTTGGGAATTTCTTGGCGTGTTCACCGAATAAGCCTATAATTTACATACAACAGTGTTTACAAAATACAGTAATTCAATTAGAGGCATTTCTAAAGATTGTGATTGAAGTGGAAGTAACACACAGTGACATTATCTTTGCGATTAGTTACATGTGACACTAAGCGTGAAATTGCCAATAATTCCAGAAAAAACAAACGTTTGGAAAATATTGCTTTTTTGTTCCTGTAATACTACCTCTTTATAATGCCACATTTCAGCGTAGCAGAGTAGTCGACCGTATGTTTTTATTTATGTCTGGGTACAACTTGTTAAAAGTCTACAGTGAAACATGACGCGTGTCGCTTGTGAAGTAAATATAGCGCCTGCGTCACTCCCTCATTTATTTCCATATCCATTACGTCTCGTCCAGTGGTGGAGGTGATGCATAATATTACGGCAAATAGCGAGCTCTGTTCATTGACCTTACGTGAATACACTAACGACGTTACAGGGAAGGAAAAGTTTAAATAATCAATCAGACTAATGTGCGCCTCACACGATTTACAATCTTGTTCTGTGTTCCATGTGAAAGAACAAGTTTTTCAACGCGGCTTTAAATAAGTCAATCGGAACGAACGAAGTCAACAGGCAGATTTTGAAGAGAATAGGCCTACACATTTTGCGGTTCCTCAGGTCGGAACATGAGCTAACCCATGTTCTACAGCAACATATTAGTTTCGGACCACCCACCTGGTGAGCATTTTTGACCCTTCTGAATTATGCGTCCGGTAGCAAGCGGAACAAGAGGGGACCGCGCGTGCAGGAGCCTATGGTCGTAAAAGTGGCATGTCAAAGCGGTGCACTCGAGACAGGGCTAGCGATGGCGGTCCTTCGTATCCTCTTTATGCTCTTCAAAATTCCCTTCTGTCAGTTTGGCTTTGGAATTTTCACAGTTCTTTGGTGAATGAAAATTATGTGATTGATAGTTCGGTGAAGAAAGTTTTCGTAGAAGAATAATGCACTTCTCAAAAAATGAAGATAGTTCGGGAAGTTATGACAGATCAGCAGTGTATACTCAAGTCTCATACTCGAAAGGATTCGTAAATATTAGTATTAGATTCTTGAGTGTGAAGAGAAAACCATTTTCTTATCAGAAGGATTTCTTATCAATGTCAAGTGATTTCCGAGAAGGAAGATTTATAAAAGCTGGTAACCTCTTTTTGGGCGACTTACGCATGCTGCATTTTCTTTAACCTTCTCGGATTTTTTTTGTTTCCACAACTACATTGTGTCAAGGCGTGAGAAATGCGCATGGTTTATTTGAACACTGGTCACCACAATTTCTGTCAGTGGTCTAACATCTACAAATGCATTTCATCCATTCCTTGTTTTCATATTATACTTTTGTTTGTTTTTATCAAAATTGTTCTAGGACCGTTTGCGGTCGTTACCGCTACTGACAATTACAGCTTAATTTGACCATATTTTGAACGTCAGTAATACGCCGACGTAGAGAGCTCCCGTTTTTTTCTGAACTTGAGTGACATCTTTCGGTCGGTATAATCCAATGAATGAAACATCTCGGCGTGTGAAAACAGGCGATGACCCACCAGAGGTTAAGGTTGTAGTTTGCACTTTTAAGGCGGCGGAGAAATCTATTATGTCTCTTCCACCATTATTATCGAATGCGAAAACGGGATAAATTAACAACAGAAAAAAATAAAAGATCCAAAAGAGGGCAGAGAAAAAACAATTACCTGAACGAGTGGAACATAACAGCCGGAATGTCTGTTATTCCAACATGCGATTCGACTTCTTGTGAAAACAAATTAATTCTCAGCATATGAAAGTTGTGTTGTAAATATCAATAATCGTATTCCTCTTACTAATAGCAAAATATAAATTATTTATTTTTCAATACATATCCCCGATCGCCGTAAAAACATCCAGAAACTGCAAACTGTACAAGCTACATCCGGGATGCTTGCGATTTTAGAATTGCGTATGGGTTATTTAAAAAGGAATTGTAGGATATTTATATGAGTGGTAACATCTGTCATGGTTTCAAATTTATTTTTCTTATTAGAACTACAGTTACATTTGTTTTTGCTGTACGATTATATCCACATAGCTCAGATGTGGACTGAGCTAATCGACTCAATGTATATTAGAAGTACTGAATAATCTCATGCGACTTCAAGGTAATTAAAATGTTGAGAGTTGTGAATAGGAAAAATTACAATGATTTACCCAAGAAATCTAACTTGTAGCATTTTGTACATCCACATAAAAGGAATCACTAATATCAATCCCAACTCTGAATTCGAACCATTTGCTACAGTGTATTGAAAGAGAAAATTATTACATATTTAGTAGTCTGTGTTCAGAAGGAAGATGCTCTTTCCGTTGCATCATTACAATACTTTCTCTTTACTAAAGTATGTAATAGACGAAAAAGTAAAACTTAAACCCTGTAATGATTAAATGTGCATTTAAAGATTCCAATGAAAAATTTACGATTCGTCGTTGTTTACTCCGCCATTGCAGAGAGTTGAGTACCCTTCTTCTTCTGAGAACTTCTGAGTATCTATGCAGATACTGTCGTTTTATTCTCCACCCCCACCCCCCCCCACCCACCCACCTCCCAGATCCCGTTTCTCGTCCGAAAGCAGGCTGAGAGGGATCGGGGTTCTTATAAGTCCAGAACCTACCCCGATAGGGGAGTGCTTCACCACTTATCCCGACACGAGTCGGTGAACGCTGGGAACACAAGGGATTCGTGGGCAGTCGCCCATTCAATTTCAGTCCTGAGCTCGAACAAAATAATCCCATTGATGCGGTGAGAGACTATGTCTGTATAGTCACGCGCCAGCATAATCTGCGAAGGCGCTTCAACTTTTGACCACACTTTATTCAAGTAGGAATCGCCTATCCTTGAATCTCCATTTAAACAAATAAATCCAGCTGAATTATATCATTGGCCTAGTGGTATAATAACGGAGCATTTTTTTTCACTTACCAAGCTTGGCGCCTCCCGGAAGAAAACAACTTTTTTTGCGGTCGCTCTCTTCTCCTCATTGTGCCTGCGACGCGCCTCTTTATTTCTCGCCTGAACGGAGATCGCAGGAGGCGAGCGGCGCGGCGGGGAGGAGGCAGCGGGCAGGGAGCTCACCGGGAACGCCTTCTCCCGCGCACTCGGCAATTCCCTTCAATTAATCCTATCTCGAAGTATCGAGCAGCTCACCGACTGCCCGCGAGCGAGAGCGACGGAGGAGAGAGAGAAAGAGTGAGTGAGAGAGAGAGGGAGACGAGCCGTAGTCGGTGGGCAGTCGAACGAGTTTACTCATGCGTTGCAAGGGACACGCGGCGGACGTGTTCGCTTGAATTATGTAATATTGTGATAGGATCGAATAAAAACAAAAGAGCGCGGTGGCGGCGGCGGCGGCGGCTTCTTGGAGGCTTGAGCGGCGGCCGCTCTGTCCTTGTCGCTCGCCCGAGGAGTTCAACACGAGTGGCGCGAGTAGTTGGACATGCTGAAGAAGATGCTTGTGGAGACAGCCGGCGGCGCTGTTCTCAGTCGATGGGCAGAGCCGGTTGAAGTAGCATGAGGGCCTAAGACCCGAACTAAAGTAGGGCTGTGAATTTTATGGACAGTTTTAAATGGAATTTTTGTTTCATTCTTATGTTAATGTGTCTTAATGTAACAATATTTGTTTTATGTCATAAATAATAATAATTGTTAGAACTCTACCACCGGTTATTAAACCCTAGAGATTAACTATATCAGAATAGAATTTTCAAATCGATGGCATTGAAACAAAAGAAATTGTGTATTCTGAAATGGCAAAATAATTAAAAGTAATGTGTTACAATTACATTACTTTAATGCTCCTATATTCAGTAGGCGATTCGGGATAGAAACTAATAATATGTAAATAATTTCAATTTCCGGAAAACGAATTAAAATAAAAATTAAAATTATAAACAAATAATCGCGGTAAAAGAATTTATATCTACAAAAGTTGCTTTGGAAATAACAAAACTATACTGCGATTTATTCAACTTTGCCCCTGGCAGGTATTAGCTGTTGACGGTTTCATCCAATCGGAAGCTTGAACCTCACCATAGTGACGTCACTGTAGCGATATATTAGCTCGCAATAGGATGAAACCGTCAAAAGCTGATACCTGCCAGGGGCAGAGTTGAATAAATCGCAGTATAGTTTCCTAAATTAACGTTCAAAACATTTTTCTATGGCCTTTGCACTATTTATGCGTCTTTCAAATTACGATAACAGTTTCATCGTCAGCGGCCAATAATTCCCTTTAAGCTGGCGACGACATTCAATTGTTAACGCCCGCTGACTTGTGAGGATGTCTTCACATTAAGCTCGAGTCTCCCTGATGAAAAGGTGTTTATGCGTTCTTTTCAATGTTTAATTTAGAAACTTAATCATGTTTGTTAGCGGCGAGACAACAAAACTAGCCCCCTCTTCCATATCATTTTATAAAAAATTGTAACATTGTGAATCTGCTAACATCAAACCAATATATTTTACATTAGTGTTTGTGCGCATTCTATGTTAAAAATTATAAGTAATTATATTATAAATATTAAAAATTATTTATATTAAAAATAAAATGTCTACAAGCGGAAAAATATATTTTAAAAGAAGAATTTATTGGCCTAGAGACTTAATCTTTAACCATTTGAAATAGGCATTCGTCATTTTGTATTAAATGCGTCAGTTATTACGTTTTATCATCGGCGTTTTTTTAGAGAATTAAATAACTCGAATAAAAAAAGAACTATTGGCTTATAAATGAGTATTTTCAAAGCGAGAGTAGAGATACTGTTGGTGCGTTTATTTATTTTCTTCAAACATAATTATTCTCAAGTGTTTTCATTCTTCTTTCTATATCAGAATTCTGCCTCTCGATGTCTCTTCAGCAGTGCGAATCGGACAGAAATGTTAATAAATTTCTATCTATAGCACCGGAATACTGAAAATGAAAACTAAAGTATGAAAATACTGTGGTAGTAAGTATCAATATACTGACATTTCACTTATTTCAAGATGTGAAACAATCTTTAAACTGTGTATGGAAATTACCCACAGTTACATTCGGACCTCGTGGAAGGATGACCAGAAAAGACACCATTTCATTTAGCTGTAACAAAAAAAAAGGCATATGAGTTAGAAGAAAGGATGACGGCGGCGTTCGTTTCTGAATCTCGCGTGTGTGCATCACTCGAACCATCTTTACGTTGTCTAGTAAGTCTGGTTGTGGCGGCGGAGGCGGGACCGGCGGTGCATGACCTTCGTCACTGCGATTTCGACGCCGCCGCCGCGATGCGCCGCTCAAACTTTTCGGTGCGTGTTCCGCTCCGCCCCGCTCCTCCCGCTCCGTCCCGTCCGCCCCGCCCCACCCCTCCTCGCTCAGCAGAGCGGGCGTTGCGCGTCAGCTGAGCGACGGACGAGCCCTCCCAGCAACGACGGAAAAACGCCGCCTGAGTGCGCCTTCCGAACGATGGCCTTGCTGATAGGACACACTCGGCTGTTGCATCGCCCGAGAAAGCCCCCACGAATAAGGAGGAATGTTCCTCCCATTGGGATCGCTTCGCATGCTTGCACTTCGATGGTCGGTTGCGTGTTTCCTTTTCTACAGCAGCCTAGCTGCCGAGAGATGCGCCTTACTGCCATTTATACAAAAACGAGGGAGATTATTTTGCGTTGAAGTCGTGTTCATTTGATGCAACTTCCATCCAATGTTGCTTGTTTTCGAAGACGGTCTGTGACTGCATTTTTCTTTCTCGCATATCATTGAGCATGCACAGTTTTCGCATTTTATTGTCAATTTCAAGTAAGTGAGTCAAATATGCTACGATAATTTATATGATCCATACATTTGTAAAGAATCAAAACAAATCATACGCAACTTTGATTATCTGAATAAATACAATAAAACATGGAAAAGAAATACTACAATCGCATACACTTAAACAATGTTGATAAATCCAATATTGGTCGCACTTATTACATGACGCATATGTTTCTTCATTGAGCTCTCATTTCACCAGATGCGAGAGGAGGGATGTGCCTGGTTATTCGACATCGGTACGATAATATTAAATAAGAAACTTGTGTTTCGAAGCAAATAGTTTCTATTACACAACGGGGAAAATTTCATGTAACTATATGTCAACAACGCTCATTGTTATTTAGATGAAGTGGTTTTATAGATTCGGGAGATGAAAAATAAACGCGTGCGTATTTTGTACGAAGACAGCCTTAGTCTTTTCCTTATTACGTCAATTAGTATTTATTATATTCATATTTCATAGGAAACACTTTAATTTGATTCCTGAGTTGCGTAATTGTGTGTAATAACATGATAAAGAAAGGATGAGTGCGAATCGCGACCATGGTGAGAGATGTGCTATCATTATTACTACGAGAATCGATAGAATCATTCTTGGAAGCTGCAGAAAAGGGTCCATTAGCGGCGGTTACAAGAAATACAGGCTAGTAAAAACAAGATCTTTGCGATTCAAGGATTTTATTTATCAACACTGCTCGCGTAGGTGATCATTAAGCTGCGGCTTTTTGCGTGTACACCGATATTTTTCCTTCAACTGAAAAAGCAATCCTTTTACTCATCCATTTTGAGGTATTAGGAGGATAGTTTATGAATTCTGTAGTGACTAGTAAATGCCTATTTATGTAGAAAAGTATCTATTTAATATAAATGCATATGTCTTTTCTGTATTAACTTTCTTGTATAGATATCATAAGACTTAGGTCGTCATGCAATGCAAATTCAATTAAATAAAGTTATTTTCAAGTTTATCGGCAAGGTCGCAGATAAATTGAATAAATAACGGCAATTTTTTGATATGTTTTACAATCGGAAAGAACATGTTTCGTAATTCGGAAGCTGTGAAGAATCAGGGAGGGGATAGTAGTGTTATTTGTACGCGGTTCCCAGTGTTCAAGTACGTCATTTAGCGTGTTGAGGTTTCTGATAAACGTGTGTGAGTGTAGGCATATTTTAATCCCTGCTTTTATATTTGTATAACAGTGATGTATCGCCTTCTTTAAGAGCATCCTTTCGACGGCAGAGAGTTAACTTGAGAATATGAAGCAAAATCCAGTTTTTCATTGCCATTATCATACACGAGTCAAAGCGTTCTTTTGATTAATGACATTTCTGTTGTGCAATCTTTCTCTTATTGTATTATTAGTGGAGAATAATAACTTGTTAGTATCCATTTAAAAACCTATATAAGAATTTTTGTGCTTATTTAAATGCCTGTTTAAAATTTTAAGTGCCTATTTTTACTGTTTTGGAGCTTAAAAATCCTCAGCTTAGTCATCATAATCTCTGGATCGATTATGATTTTCATATCAAAAATATTAATTTGGGAAAGGGGTTGCTAAATTAATTTAGTATCATCAATTTATTATTTAATCACACACTCCTCAATAACATATTTTGTCCTACCTTCATTATTTTTCTTTCTGTGTGAAAATGCGTCTCTGTTGTTTCTTTTCTTTTCTCATTTTCCTTTCATTCTCTGGTGTCGAAGAATTCTGATATTCAGTATCCAAGGGTTCCCCCTCCGTAGTGTTCTGTTTTCTTCTTGAAATTGAATATATTCCTCTTTCAAGAAGGCTGTATTTATTGGAGAAGGAGGATATATTACTAAATAATGCATAAAATTGTTGCTTAATAATATAATTCCTGCAACTATTTCCTGAACATGTGAAATGAACCACTGAAGAAATATTAATCATAAAGTTTCATTTTTTATTTCGCAAAGTAGATATATTTCGATATTTCCCCTTTATAGAATGTATCAGAATAACTCTTTTAAACTGCTAGAGCATGTAGGGGGTCGAAGTTAATAACTTTTTACCAACGAACATTTGGATGGATATTTCATACAACAAAAGTTATACATGTGACATTTGCATCCAATTTTAAAGCATTCCAATTTGCACAGATGTCTCGCAAGTCGATGAAATCTCCTTGAAAGCGACAGAAGTACCAAAAAACTGTGCATCAGGAGTTGCCTTAGAATCCGGCGCGAATGGCCATGTATAACTTCGTATTATGAAATTTTTTACTACAATTTCATGGGCAAAAATGATTATTAATGAGTTCTCGACATGTCTTCGAGGTTTGTAACATTTACTCTGATATAACCTGTATATAATACGCTAAGGATATTGACGGCTGGCTGTTTCATAAGATTTATAAGATACCGTCGGCATAAAAATACGTGCTGCTGGATAGGGAATTACTCCCCACGTGTGTATCAAACAGATTTAAGACGAAAGATGTGGAATTTTGTGATTATGATATTATTAGGAAATAGGAGGCTCACGTGCAACCTCCAATCCACACTTCACTGTAACACACGTTACTATCGTGCGGAAATCCAAAACCGCATGCCATTAGGTCCTAAAACACGGTTATTAAACAGTTCCTTTTCGCAATCTATAAAATTACACCGTTTTAGAGATTCCGTGACACTTATGGTCCTTCTGAGCACCCTCACTCCGTACTCCTGTCACAAACGACCAAAGTATCGATATCGCTGTAACATTAAATTGACTATTTGATATTTTGAGTAATTTATTGCACGGTTCTAAGTCTGTTTGTTTAATTACAGTTCAGAGCCAGGCTGTTCGAAGGTAAATTTCAGTATGAAGTTATTTTCCCATGTAAGACAATGATTTACAAAGCGCGGAATGTTCACACTGATTCAAATAGTGTCATTTATACGCCGATGTCTCTTGATATTTGTTAATACATTTTAAAATATATGTTTCATACCTTTTACTTTTAATTTAAAGCTAATAAAATATTTGTTACATTATTTTCTAATCAATACAAATGTGTGGGAAATGAACGTTTGTCGAAAATAAATCAACGTGTGGCCATAGAACAAGATCCATAAGCAACAAGAGGTAAACCGACTTTAATGAACATTCCAGCTGTCTGAATTTTAAAAATCTGTCATCATATGGATTAAGTGATAATTCTTTATGAGCTTAAAGGCACATGAAGCATCTCACTGAGCTCATAATATTCTTTCATCGACACCAAGCCAGAGCCATGAAAAACTATTGATTAATCAGATCGTGAAGAATAACAGACTCACTTTTAACATGAAGAGGGCCGATTATGGCTACTTGAAGAACGTTTAGTGACCGGAATACTTCCTGGAGTAACTTTGAGTAATTGCTTTGGTGACTAATGAAGTTTCAAGTCTCGTCATATCTTTGACGTCAACTTCATCATCAAGATTACATCAAGCATTACATTGAATATCGAATCGAATACTTCATTTGTGAATATGGAGACGAACTGCAGAATGCCAATATCATCATAAGAGGAGAGGACATGCTTGACGGAATGATATTGAACTCAGTGAAAATTAAATAAAAAACGACTTGATGTCACAACTTCACAAATTATCTTTGGAAAGAAATTTTGTATGAAATTTTTTTGAGATCTGCTTTACTTTGTTAGCCTTTGTTAGCCCGTATGAAGATGATTAACTCCTAAGAGATTGTTTCTGATGGTGATAGCGTGCACTCTCATTTTTAATTCGCGGCGTATACTTACTCGTGCCTTTTTCTAAAAGCATGGCCTGAACCGAACTCTTAAGTGTTGTAAGTGCATTTAGGAGACATATCACCTACATTTCTCTAACGCTAGATATTACACATCTCTGAATACTGAAACTAATGAATTGATACCTACATTTGAAGTAATTGGATTTTATCCAACATATTTCTTTACGTCAAAACTATTATTTTCAATGATTTATTTTTCATCAGTAATGTACTACAGCGGGAAATAGTGAGAGATCGGCTCAGTAAGATTCAATTAATCTCAACCACTCACAAATTCCTTCACACTACCACATCCAAGTACTAATGTCTTTCTACTGAAAAGTAATTACAAAGATAATATTTTATCGATGCAGTAAAAAAGAGATAATACTGATATTTTCAAAGCTTAGAGATTTGGAAAGATTCGTTAAAAATAATTTTCCGAGTCCCATGATAAAGCAAGAAGTCGATGACAACGAAAATACGATTATATTTCTAATACGTCAGATATTTTTGAACATGCTCATTATTCTTGCCAATTTTTAATTAAATCTATATAAAGTAAACAAAATTAATTGACAGAGCTAGAAAAACAATTTAAGAGAAGCTATGTTGTTTGAAATTCCTTTCTGTAGCAGTGTGGGAAAGAAATCTACATACTCACTGCGCATTCTTTTAAAGTGTTGCAAACATGCGGTGTTAAGGATCTGTGATGCCAGGGTGTGGGGTTGTTAAGTCATGTTGCCTTCCGAGAATTGAACATTGAGCGAATTGGAAATGTCTTTTTATATTCGTTGGCATATTTTATCGACCTTATAATTTCTTTGAGGGAAAAAACGAAGGCATGGACAGTGTTACTAAAAATCAAGAAGAGATGTACGAGTATAATATTCAGTATTCTATGAAGATTGCTTATAATTCTCAAGTGTGTACTATATTCCATTTTGAACAGGTTCAATATGGAAGTATTGAGCAATTACATACATCTTGCGGATGAAATAGGTATGAATTTGTTACTGATCAAGAAGTGGACAGGGCTTAATACGTCTAAAATGCGCACACAATTTTTCGCATGGGATCAATTTGTAATTAGGGACAACATGGGAACAAGGGCCCTATTGTCGACTGCAACGGGAGAGGAGGGGATTTTACACGGAAGTCGAGCATTGTGATGTTAATCAATTTCGTGCCGACAGTTTTGTATTACCGACCTAGTAAAATGAAGTGTGCTAAAACCAGTCCCAGTCCTTTACTTGTTCTCACTGCTCGGAGCTTCGTGCAGCACAGTAACCGGGTAAGAATTTTGAGCGAAGCCGGCGGATTCTCCGTCGGCGCACGCGGAGCCTTCACGAGATTATGGCAGTAGGGGGCGACGACGGACGCGGACATGGCGGCACTGAGAGGGGGTGGAGTTGGCGGGGTGCGGACTCCGGCGCGGGCGACGCGATGGCGACTTTCTTTGTTCCCGGCGGCGGCGCCTCCAGGCCGCGGGACGCATTGATTCCATATGGACCCGCGGCGGGCGGGCGGGCGGGCGCGCGCGCGGAGCCGCCCGCGTCCGTCGATTTTCGCCGTTTAGCACGCCATCGATCGCGCGGACAAAGGAGCCGCCGCCCTCTTGGACGCTCAATACGGATTTAAATGGCGGATCAGCCCACGCCTCCTCCTCCTCCTCCTCTACCTCCTCCGCAGCCGCCGCCGCCGCCGGCATCACCGCCTCCGCCTCCTCGCTGCTTCAACCGCCGCCAGCCCGACGCGGCGCAACGTTTCGGGGCGAGCAGGGCCGGCGGGCGAGCGGGCGGGCGAGGGGAGCGGGGACGGAGGCGGGGGCGCGCACGCGGAGGAGGAGAGATTGTGTAATTAAGGGACGGAACGGGAGCGAAGGGTTTTTTATTTGCGCCGCGTGCGCTGTGGCGCGGCGCGGCGCGGCGCGGCGCGGGGCGGAGCGGCGCTGCGCGGAGAGGCAGCGGCGCTCGCGGCAGCGGCGGCGGCGGCATGCAGTTCTTTTCCATAACAGGTACTGGAGTAATAAAGCGGGAGAGCGGCTGGCAGCCCCACGCCGCCGCCGCGCTGCCCACGGCGGCCGGGGGCGACAGTGCAGGGCGGGGAGTGTGCTTGGAAGCTCCCGCAGGGGCTCCGCATAATTCCGGAAAATTTTGGAATCCGAAAGCAAAAAAAGAGACTGAACACGCGCTTACAAGAGTCCTTCGCGCCGCCGCGGCGGCGATCTGTGTGCGAGGCAGTGTTTGCACGTGGAATCGCGTCGCGTCGCTTCGCGCCGCGCCGAGAAAGTGGCGCTTCGGGGCTCGAAGTGGACAAAGAAAGGCGTCTGCGGCCCGAAGGCGAGAAAACGCGGGGCCTTGGGCGGAGGAAATGAAACATGCGGGCGGCTTCCGCGAAGGGCTCAGGTGGCGGCGCGAGGCGCGTCGCGCCGTGCCGCGCCGCGGCGGCGAAGGAGGCGAAGGCGGAGGCGGAGGTGAAGCGTAGGCGAAGCAGAAGCGGACGCTAGGTGGCGCAACGGCAAGCGCACGGCGCGCGGGGCCTCCGCCATGCGGCGGCGGTGGCTATTCGCGCTCGCCGTCCTGGGGCGCCGTACCCGCCGCGCCCCGCCCCGCCCCCGCGCGCGCCCGCCCTCGCCCGCGCCCCCCTCCGCCTCCCCGTGCCGCCCGGCGCCGCCCTGCGCTGCTCGCCAGCGTCACCGCGGGGCCGGGGCCGGGGCGGACCGCGGCGGCGGCGGCGGCGGCCCAACCCCGCGCCTCCCCGCTCCCCCCGCGGCGCGCTGAGTAAGCAATTCATCAAGCGCCCAGCCGGCCGCCAGCCACCTCTCTCGCCTCGCGGCGCGGCGGCGGCGGCGGCGGCGGCGGCAACGGCGGCCATGGCTGCGGCCCAGCCCAGCGCCTGGCGCCGCCTGCGCCGCGTTGCTGCCGCCGCAGCCGCCGCCACCCCGCCCCCTCGGCCCGTGCCCCGCGTCCCCGCTGCCGCGCGTCGCGCCTGCCGAGCCGCCGCTACTGCACTGCCAAGTTAAGTGTGCAAGCGGAAAATATGTGCCGCCGCCGGCCTCCCGGCCGTCGCGCCGCCGCCGCCCAGCGCCGCCCGCGTAGGCGGAGGCGGCGTACAGTCCAAGGCAAATTCGTCTCGCGGTGGCGGCGGAGCGCGTAGGTCGAGCGCGGAGCTCGCGGCGCCTCCGCCTCTGCCGCCGCGTTATCGATGGGCGCCTATCGATTCCTGGCCTGCGCCTGGACGCCGGGCCGCGTCGATTAGTAAAGTGAATTTTGCTTCGTTAAGCCGCTCCTGCGCAGCGGCCCCGCATATTGCCGGAATCGGCGGTGGAGGGGGCGGGGGCGTCGGAACGACTGGCGACTCGGGGGCAACGACTGCATGTCGACGAAAGTCGGAATAAATGTTTCGAGGCGACGCTTTTTTCTTTCTCTGGCCAGAGACTTCAACGTTTCTGATGATTAAGATAGAAATACGCTATCCGCAAGTTTAATGAAAGTTAGGAGAAAACGTAGTATCTCGTGAGCGGGCATCGCACCGAAATTGGGAGAGAGCGCGGGCCGTGGTAGACTGCAGGAGGAAATTCGAACGCGACCGGCGACGAAGGCCGCGCGAGGGGAGCCAGCGCGCGCCGCGCGCCCGAGCGCCGCCGCCACCGCCCGCGGCGACGCCCGGAGCGAGGGACGGGGGACGGCAAAGGCGGGGGAGGCAGGGGGTGGGGCGGGCGCGGCCCCGGCGCCTTTGTGGCGGTGAGTTATACGCGCGGCGACCCTCGCGTCCCCGGGCGGCGGCGGCGGCGGCGGCGGCGGGCGCGGCCTGGCGCGCCGACCCGACCCGCGCAGCGCCGCGCCGCGCCGCGTGGAGCCGCCTCGCCGCGAGAAAGCCGGAGGCGGCGCGGCGCGGCGCGGCGCGGCGCGGCTCTAGCGCGGCGGTCTGGCAAGTGGAGCGAACGCGAGGCGCACGGGCGCGGACGCGGGCGCGGGCGCGGGCGAAGCGCGGAGCAGCGGCTGGCGCTGGGGCCTAGGGACAAAAACCGCGCAGCCTGCTGCCGCCGCGCCGCTCCGCCTCCACCGCCGTCACCGTTGCCTGCCCGCCTACCCGCTGCCTGTTCGCTTCGGCTCCCCCGTCACGCGGCCACTTCCGACCCGCGAGCAACTTTTTTTTTTCCTGTGCCGCCGCCGCCACCGCCGCCGGGGCCGCCGCGCCGCGCAGCGCGCCGCTCTCACTACCGCCCCCCTTCCCCGCCCCTTTTCCTGCCGCCGACGCCGCGGCGGCCCACCCTGCGCGTTCCCCCTGCTCGCCGCGCCGCCTCCGCCGCGGCCTGCGCCGCCACCGTCACCGCCGCCGCGGCGCGCCCGCGTCCCCGCGCCGGCCCCGCTCCGCTATCGCCTAGCGCCGTCTCGCTTCGCGGCCGCTTTGTGCGCCACGCTAATCACTTCCTCTCTGTCGCACCGCCTGCGCCCTCGCCCCCGCCCCGCGCCCCTCCCGCGCCGCGCCGCGCCTCGCCGCCGCCCGCGGCCTCGCGCCCGCGCCGCCCCCGCCCCCGCCCCGCGCCCCCCGCCGCGCCTGCCGCGCCGCGCCGCGCCGCGCTGCCGCCACGGGGGCCGGGGGGCGGGACGGGGGCGGGGGCGGCGCGGCGGCGTCCGGCCGGCGTCCGATGCTCCGTCCTTGTCGCGGGCGCGCGCGGGGGCCGCGGGGCAGGGGCGAGGGCGGCGCGGCGCGGCGCGGCGCGGCGCCCGGCCCCGCCGACCTCGCGAGGACGACGCCGCCGCCGTCGCCGCCGCGGTGGCCGTCGCCGCTGCTCGGCCTGGCGCCCGGCGCCGCCCGGCCGCCCGTAATCCGATTCACGGCCCGCGGTTCGATCCCCGGTCCGACCCTCCCGCCGGTCCGTTCGTGTGCACCTCTCGCCAGCAGTATCCCGACATGTCGATAATGCCTACGAACCGAAAATCCGAACTTTTTGCGACAAAAAATGTCACATGGGTCGTTTGTTTGAATTTCGATAAGTCTTCAATTTTAATTCGTTTCCTTCACACGTGGTCTAAACAAGCCAGAGAAGCACAAATGTCGGTTTCATTTGTGTTTTTTTCTGTGGTAGGAAGGTCTGAAAGTGTACTCCACGCGGCGTCGCTTTCCCCAAGTCGACTGCGTCCATCTGTCAAAATTAAACTTCTGTCTCTCTCCGCTATCTCGCCTCTTGATCCCGGAGGCGCGGCGCTTGTGCGGGAGGCCTTAGCGCGCTGCACTCGTCGCGATCGGCGCGGGCGGGCGGCGGGCGGCGGGCGGCGACCCGCGCGTCGGCACGTGGCCGCTCGCCGCGCCGCGCCGCGCCGCGCCGCGGCCCTCGGGGCGCAGAAGCAACTTCCAACTTTCGCCCTGTACCCCGCTTTATCGCCTCTCCCGGCTTGCACAATGCGCTGAGGGACAGGATAGGCCCGGATGCATGGCGATAATAAAGACACTGTAATGAAAAAGTGGCATGTCATCTCTTACTGCGTGTAAACGACAAGTTTAAAGTGAGCGCCTTGGAGACAGGCGGTGAAAGCATACAAACTTGCATCGTTTGGGAAGTTTTCTTCGCCTTTCCCGTGAACTGGACTTGGTTGAGGTAGTCCTGACGTGTGCCGAAGGGAACGAGGCCTCGGCGCCGTGGACCGTCTGCGCTGGGGTCAAAGCGCTTCGCCTCTGCACGCCGCGCCCCGCCCGCCAGGCGCTCCACTTGGAAGCGGTCCTCATCCCTGCGCGGTCGTCGATCGGCGACCTTCCGGAACGAGGACGCGTCTGTCGCGACGCAGTCTTTCCCGCCCCGCGGGTATAAAAAGAGCGCCCCGCTGCCCGTGGGCCGTTCGCCTCGCTCCGCCTCGGCCCCCGCCCCCGCCCTCGCCCCCGCGCCGCCGCGCGCGCGCCAGGCCGCTCCCCGCTCCGCTCCGCCCCGCGCGCCGTTCTGTTTCCAAGTTGCGCCGTAGTTTTGAAGTTGGAGCGCTGCGTTCCGCCGACACGTGTCCCGCCCTTCTCTCCCCGCGTCGTCCCGCCCTTCCTCACACCCTCCCGCTCACCCCGTCCCGCCCCTCCACGCCCTGCCTCACCCCGCCTTAACACGCTCACGCCGCCCCTCCTCGCCGTGTCTCACGCGGCTTCAAGTGGCTAGCACCGGCCTGCCTTTGCGGGCGGGCGAGCAGGTGGACGGGCGAGCGCGTGGACGGTCGGTCGGGCGAGCGGACGGTCGGGCGAGCGAGCGAGTGGGCGGACGGGCGAGGGGGCGACGAGCAGGCGGACGGGCGAGCGAGCGGGCGGGCGGGCGGACGGGCGAGCGAGCGAACGAGCAGGCGGACGGGCGAGCGAGCGGGCGGGCAGTCGGGCAGGCGAGCAAGCGGGCGGGTGGGCGGGCAGTCGAGCAGGCGGACGGTCGGGCGAGCGGACGGTCGGGCGAGCGGACGGTCCGGCGAGCGGACTGTCGGGCGAGCGGACGGTCGGGCGAGCGGACGGTCGGGCGAGCGAGCGAGTGGGCGGACGGGCGAGGGAGCGACGAGCAGGCGGAGGGGCGAGCGAGCGGCCGGGCGAGCGAGCGGCCGGGCGAGCGAGCAGGCGGGCGGGCAGGCGGGCGGGCGGGCAGTCGAACAGGCGAGCACGCGAGCAGGCGGGCGAGCAAGCCGCAGGATGGGCGGGCCGTCGAGCAGGCGGACGTGCGAGCGGGCGCGAAGGCGGGCGGGCGAGCAGGCTGGCGCTCTTCTCTCGTCCTCGCCGCTCAGCAGCCGAGCGGTAATGAATCTCCTTTCAGCAAATGCGCCGCCGCACGCGCGTGCGAAATCCGGTTGCGTTAACTTCCGTCGCCGCCGCCGCGCCGCCGCCGTCGCTCGCCGCAAAGCGCTGCCGAGTCAAAACGCAATCGGAGTAACGGTGTCTCGTGAAGGCTCTTCTCCCTTGCGAGGAGATTACGCGTGCATCGACGCACCAGCTGTGCAATGCAGTTTTCAGACTGCTGAGATATCGATATTATGATGTTTTGAAAGGGCAAAACCAGTTTGAGGTATACATTATACTACAGAAAATAGGCTGGAAAGTAAAATACAAAATAAAAGGTTGAAATATGCGGTAAATTCTGTGTTTCCAGACTTGAAAATACAATTTATCCAGATGCGTGCCTGACGCCGAAGTTTTGTCATTTAAAACTGTTTTACGAGACGTGTATTTCAAACTGTATTGCGAGAGAGGTATCTGAAATTCAGCTTTGCTGTGAGATTTAATAATTTGTGCTGAATTGCTCAAGTTTTTTTTGAATACTGCTTGATAAAACAAATAGTATACTCTCTTATTTTATGCACCGAAGCCTTTCCTACTCACCAGTGCAAGTACGACAGTCGGCGAAATTAACGACTCCTCAGGTTCAAATCGTCCGCGTTTAAACGGAAATGCGCGCGTTTGTGTGTGTCGTGTGTGCGCGAGCGAGCGAGAGAGAGAAAGAGGGAGTACGGATGTAGTTTATGCCCATGCATTTCCTTTTGAACGATTCGAGGTTTGTGAGATTATTGATTATCGTAAACAATCACCGACGGCCGCTTTTCGTGTTTAGTCAGTAAATTAATCAACCTTATTTCATTTTCCTCCTTTGCCCGCGACACGTTCGGAAGCTTTTTATTTATCGTCAAACAAGGCCAGTTTTCGTGGATCTCGCATCTCTAGAATTCACATTGTGATCTTTTTTTGCAGTCTGTAAACGTGAACAGTCTATAAACGTTTACAGTCACGTGTGTGAAATTGTAATATATTTGTAATTACTATCCTAATTTAACGAATCAAGGAGCACGAATCAAGCGTCAAATCAAACTCAACTATTCTTTTTAATGATTATTATAATAATTAATTATCCAAATAAAGAAACTCACTGTAGCCTCTTATCAACGCTTCTTTGAAATTGGACAATTACATGTAAAGTTATCCAAAGAACTCTTGGCTTCTTTGTGAGCGTTACAAAACTAAACCTCTTTCAAGGGATGTTCTGTATGTAAATGTTGGTCGGTCTGGAGATAAACACGAAGTAGCATATAGTACCTTTGAAGTATGGACTTTCGCTGACAAGGCAACAAGTTGGGAGATTTCTTGAGCTCTATTGTCATAAAATATTTAGAACCAGAAATTTCGGATTTATAGGTGGATCTTTTCTGAAGTAAATCCTTATTCTTTGCCTTTATGGAATTAAAGCAAATAATGCTTCTTTAAGGAATGCCTTTTTCTTCCAAAAAGTTTCAGGTGCATTACTTAAGATTCAAAGAAAAGCATGTTGAGTCAAAATAGCTATATTTGAAACTATATTGTTATTGCTTTGACAAAATTTAAATAATCGCTTTACTGTGTCGTGATTTTTTGCGTATTCTTCTTTCCTCACTGTCAATTTTGTGATTAATACTAATTGCTCTCAAAAGATTTCCAAATTTCTTGATCCATCGGACTAAATGATATGATAATAAAAGATCTACTAATTGGATCACTGATGCAATGCATGGATATTTGTGAGAAGTAGTTCGCCACAGCTCCGATTGACGAGTCTCTTTCCAGATAGATTTATTACTGTTCTTCAAGCGGGTCTGACAAAAATAATTTGCTGTTTTCTTCGGTGAAGAGGAATACCAGTAGAACTATGTAATAAAAATGCTTCCAGATGATTTATCTGTTTTTATCTGAAAGCGAAGTACTTTAAACTTTTATCCATTGCTCCTTCGATATTGTTGCTTTTAATTATATTTACACAAGGAAAATATCGCTGTGAAGTGTTGGACTATTTTTTGATCCGAAGTACCAAGATTTTAGTGATTTAACAAATTATATTTCTTACGTTAATCGTCATGAAAATCCCGATGGGTAACGAGTGTAGAGTATCAATTGTGACTTTGCCATGTCCAGAGTGATAGGAAAGTTCTAAAGCTTAAATCCACGACCGATCACTGACGATGTGAGTCATAAATATACAAAAATTACATTAAGAATCTTCTACCTAAAGGTTGACAAATATTTTTGCTAGCATCCTTGAAACTTGTAAAGTGATATTTACCTCATTGAGAAAATCATTTCCGTCATTTTCGTCGCAGAACTTTCGTGTATTGTGTAAGTGAGTGTCGTGACTATTTGAGGCCAAGATCTGGCAGTGGCAAGCGCGTGCCTAGCGCGGGTGGGTGAGCGAGCAGTGCCCGCGCTTGCCGAGGCCGCTATCTGGCCTGTGTGCTCGCTTTATCGGGACCGCGAGGGCGCGAAGCGATACACTGGCTCGCTCAATACGATCACCGCCAGACCTCAAGTTCGACAGAGCGCCATACGGCAGAATAGGAAGCGTCACGAGGGTTGTAGTCTACGAGCATGAAGACCGTAAGCAGGACACCCAACCTGTGCTGGAGGCATTAGTATTAAAATAATCTGTAGCTAAATTGTGCTCTACTTTCAGCGCCATCGTGCGGAAAATTAAGGAACTTATCTGGGGCGTTTTTCGCCAATGTCGACGCGCATGCACGTACTTGACACATGTGCTTGGCCGTCGGCTGAAAAATGCTGTGAAAGGTTCGTTCGTCCACCGCGTTATGTCTCTAAAAGAGGGGGTGAACTGGACTCTTTTCGAATATACCCCCAAGCCTGGAGTTGACTCTCCTTTATACGGTCTTTATTTCTACGAGTCTTTTATAGGAGCGTAGTATACAATAATGTCATTTCTCTTGTTGGAGATTAGGAACCTTATGAAATCCGTTTCAGTTAGACTATTTTTGGAATGGAATTCGAAGGAAACCGCTACGGATACTTTCACGGTTTACATTGTTACATGAAGAATTACGCTTTAATTCTGGGTAAGCAAATCATCAAATTTCATAAATCAATTATTTCCAAATAAAGTCATTAATGTAAGCAGTCGTCCTGGATGGCCGAGGTAGCTAGAGCGTGTGCCGACTCAGCGCGTCGGTCTGAAGGGTCGCGGGTTCGAATCCCGCCGTGGGCAGAGTTATTTGTCCCTTGTCTTTCATGTATATTTGTTGCCGCGGAAGGCCTTGTGAGTCTGCTGACCACAGACCGGGGAGCCCGCAAGTGTTTCAGTGTCTAATGTAAAGGTTAATACTTGTCCCTATGATGGATATAGTGAATACTCAGCGCGAATAATCAAAATCGGCATCTCCTGAAGCTGGAAATGGTCCCAGAAAGAAAAAACGTAAATAAAAGTTTAATTATTAAGAAGTGATCTAATAACTCAATAACAGTGAAACCTATGTTAATAAAACCGAAGAAACATAATAGATGTGAGACGTCGTGCCCTTGTCTGAAATATAGTGTAGGAAATGGAAAATTAAAATTAAAACCCAGTAAGTTCTTCTTTCAGAGTTTCCACTCTCAGCTTCCCAGCCTTCCCACTTCCAATACGATTTTATTCTTCATCAAGACCATGGTGTTCTACATAAAGACGTCCGTTTATTACGTACGTATTCTAATAGATATCAGACTGTTAAAGAAAGACTTGGTAAAGACCGCATTACAATCAAGCCAATAGACGCCCAGGTACTCTTCGACCGGCACGCAACCGTCATTCCATCAAAATTTAAATCTTCCACAAAACATTCCGAAAATAAAAGTAAACGTGGTACGTGAACCTTCACGAAGTTATATTCATTCAGCTTATTCTCATATACATCACAATAATTTGTCATACATTTTTTCAAAATTTACCCAGAGTTTCCGGCACACTCCACTTCTATATATGTATTGACCAACACAGAATTTCGGATTCGCAATCGACTTCCTTTCCACATCTTCCCCCTCAACCTCGCAGCCACCAGAAAATAAAGCGATCGATAAACCTACCGTTTGCAATTTACTCTTATAACTGCTTAGGGAGGTTGTCATTGCGACCCTTCCTTCGGATTACCAACATTTACCGTCAGCGCATAAGCGTTATATGAACTTACTTGTTCCTAAGATCTGAAAAGCCGTATGGATGAAAGCGATTTCCATGAAATTTAGCAAACTCCCACAAAAGCAAACGAAAAAAAATTGATTATATTATGTTGAGGTAGTTAAATGTTTATGTTTTACATTTTAAGAGGAATCGTGCCGTCCTAGGAGACACTTTGAGAAAGTCTGGTACGTCAATCATTCGACCATTGCTTCCTGGACGTTTCCAGACTTGTAATGGATCAAGATTGTCGGTACTTAGGTTCATATGACTTGTTTATTTTTATGGTTTTCAAACGTTGTCGCTGAGAAAAGAAGCACCTAATTCACCAAGATGAAAAACAGCACTAGCCGTAGAATTATCTTTCATGATACATTAGGTCTTCCTTAGTCGCATCATTCAGATTATCTCAGTAGTGCAAAACCTCGTACGTAAGGTCATAAATTGCCCTGGTATATTGTCTTTTTTCGTTAATGTAATCAAAATATGTTGGTTATAAAATATGTTTCGTATGATTTGTGAAAACTTTTATCAATGTAATTTTCCCTCTTTAAAATTCCCATTTCTCTATTTTCTATATTTTCTAATTCTTTTAACTTCACTGTTTTCTAAAGAAATGTTCAATAATTATTTGCGTATGATTTTTTTTCAATAAATTCTCTCTAAACAATCCATTCTGTAACCTTGTTACTGATAGTGTAGACTTTTTTCTAGTAGTTCTTTAGAATAGTAATTTACACTACAAGGCAAGAAAGGCGACCTTTCCAGGGCGATATTGGAGAGTTCACCCGCCGAGGCCGCCAGGCTGAGCGGGATTCCTGTCGAATCATGAAAAGGGGCTTTTGCCGAGTGATGTACAAAGTTTCTTTTTTACATCTCTTTTCTTGCATGTTTTCCTTAATTAAATAATATCACTGGCGTGAAATGATGTAATGTGGTTATTCGTCGATCATTTGTTCTGTTAGCATGGCCACTTACTTGTTGATTGTTGTTCTAATATTTTCTTTATTTATAACGAGAAAGTCAGGTTCTATCGATGTAATGGATCTTGAAATGGAAGATAATTTGAAAATAATGGGAACTCCACACGATGTATATTAGAAGAAACAAGAGCCGCAACTTTTGACGTACTGCTTCCAATTAAATCAAAAGATATATTAAAGAATATAGGGTATTTTGTAAGTGGCGAGATGCGAGAGGGGTAAGAAATGTCTCAGGAAACGTGCTTCTCGCATTCTTTTCCGAAATGAGTGGAAAATACAACCCGTCGAGTCTGTGGTCACGGTATTCAATGCTCAAAGCTAAACAAGAACACATTGATAGAAGTAAGTTAAATGATTAGTATTTTTGTTGTATTTTCCATTCAGTCCTTTAAAATAGTGCGACATTTTGCGTGTATTTCATTTGCTGTGAGGCTTGCTAATAGTCGGTTTCTTAACTAGATGAAGACGTGACTTGTACTACAACAAAAAAATTCTCTGTAAGAGTTGACAAACGAGGTCTATAACACGGTAACCAACACTAGATCTCGAAATATAATACATGGCTCCTCTGTTCTTTGTAGGCAGTTATTATATGACGAAAGAATGTGGAGTCAGTGGAGTCAAGGAAAATTCATTACACTTTTAACAGAATCGTTGTTAAATGAACAAGTTTCTTGCCGTAAAATAGTAGAACTATGAGCTAATTTTCAATGTCGGATAAAGAATTTGTAGGAAGAATGTGTTCGGTAGGGAGAATTAATGGAGAAATCCGTCGAAATAAAGATGGAAAGAAAGCTCCGTAATAAATTTCCGCTGTTCTTTTCAAAATCTATCACTGTTATTTCAAGAAGGAATGAATAAATATTAGCTGTTTAGATAAAATAAGATAAAGTAAAAAATTGAATATTTTTTTTTGTTTCCAGAAAAAGAATATCTCCAAAAGAATAATGTATAACCTTAAAGAGTTTGATAGATAATTAATTCGTCCAAAGAAAGCTCCTAAACCCTTCAGGAATTCGGAATTAGTCGTTCAGCGAATTAAGAGAAGGGTTACTGAACAACTAAAATTGTCTACCAGTGCTAAATCTTCCTCAAGAGCATTAAATCAGTTACCTAATTGTAAGAATCCCATGAAAAGTTTTCGTCGTAGGTGAGATCAACAAGTGAAAAAGCACTTCGTTTGGGGGTTTTGGGGCAAACGAAGTTGGAGAGAAATAACTTTTGGAAGTTATGTATTAGCTGAAAAAATGAATGGATTCTTGAGAACGTTACACTTGAATAAAATGATGTTTTGAACGAATACTTTTATGAAAACAATGATCATTGGGGAAAAATGAGATATTATTCAGTCTATGATCTAGTATTATGAAATGTAAGTCAATATCGTTTTATATTGTTTCCGGGTCTTTTATGAAATGCTTCCTAAAGATCATCAATGTGTATTGTGCGAACGAAACAGCATACATTTATGAAATTCAAAAATTTTAATTATAGTTTTTTACCTAAAACTAATAACACAACTATTTGATGTCGAGAATTGTGATCAAGATTGTAACTGTATAGACATGTTTTGTTTCTTTATTTAGTATTCTGCTTGTTCGGCATTACTGCCTTCCAATGAAGTGTATTATAATGGTTATATAAGAACTTTTAGGGTCCGTCACTCATTGAGTAACTGCCTTGTTTGGCTAACGATATTAATGGATATGATTTGAAAAATACGATTTATAAACGAATTCATTTGTTTTTCATTTTGTTATTAATTTGTTTAATTAAGTAACGTTAACACTCATGTTAAACGTTGCTTTGCATATTTTGAAGTTGGTTCTTGTGTTTCGGATTGCGAATTGCTGTTGTCTAATTTTTCTTCAATTTTCCCCTTCCAGTATCTCTGGCGAGGCAGGGGTTTATTTACTCGTACTTCGCGGGCATTACATTTGCGTCCGCTGCAGCACTTTCGGCTTTTACAGCAGGAGGGGAGAAACCTTAAATAAACCAAGCTTATCTTAAAACTAACGAACAGCTAACATGCATTAAAACTAATTATATACAGAAAGGCACTTTACTCGATTCTTAATATTTATTACAGTTTTGATTTCTAAATGTTCGAGAGCCCTCTTGTTATTTTGTTTTAGTTTCGCGCTCCTATACCGTATTTTACGGACTATAAGATGCATCTTAATTTTTAAGAAAGAAAAAAACATTTTTACCATTTTTATTATTAGATTGCAAAGCCACACTTGAAAAAAATCTCAGATTATAAAACCGAAGTGACCTTTAAAATCCCTGAAAATCGTCATCTGAACGTTCTTATTCTTCTACATTTTAAATGGTTTATTTATGGAGACATCAAAAGGTTGCAATTGTGAAGTATGTCCACTCGGAATAGCAGCAAGCTCTGTATTTCCTTGCCTATTCTCTTTCATATAATTTTTCAAATAACTACTAAACAGACCTAAGCACAAGAAGGGAACTCTTCTTCAATAAAGCGCCTGTCCTTTTCTCCCATACTTTTTTAATCCATAATATCATACGTGCCTCATCCACGCAACCCTTGTCATTTACGTGAACAACAAAACCTGGCGTTATTTCAAAAGGTTTTGGCATTGTTTTGCGCTTGAAAATGATCATTGGATTAAGTTTAGTACCGTTAGCACAACATGAAAGAAAAACAATGTAGTGGATTTTTTCTTGTACACTTGTTTTTATAGTTAATGTTTCAGCATCTTTCATGGCAACAGTTCTGACTTTCATGGACATGAAAAATGTCAGAGGAGTTTCGTTCATATTGGCTACTTAGCTATTATTTCCACACTGGTTTTCTTTCTGTGTTGAATAATAAAGCAATGGAAAGATAATCTTTTCTCTTGATACTCTTGTGACATTTTCTGAGATGTTTTGGTTTTTGGTTCGCATGCTAAGTGCATGATACTTTATAAACCTGTAGCACCAACCAACACCATCCTTAAAGTCTGTTAATTTCCACTGTAGCGCTAGCTTACGAGCGTGCATTTGAATCATTTTTGTAATTAATTCCAATGCCATTTTGACGGTGTCCTTGAATCCATTTCAAAACGTCACCTTCTACTTGGCCATTTTATATTCAATCCTCTATTTGAATATTTAGTCTTCCTAACTTTTTTTTCAGTTCTTCTATACTAGCCTGCCAATCGCGAATGTTTTCTTCTGATGATGGAGAGCCGAAATGCCGCTCAGCTGCTCTATTTCCATGTTCTTTTGCATATGCAATTCCTTTCAATTTATAAACCCGCGTCATATGAATTCCTTTTTTTTCCATTACGAACTAGCTACTAACAAAAATATAGTAGTGTTACCGATAACACAAATCACTTTCACTTCAAGTTCACTGGCACAGTAGACTACAAAGATGCATCATAGGCTAGACGCTAGACCATGACAGTAGACCAAGGTCTACTGGTGGCAGTGGCATACGTCGTAGCACCGTAGCATGACACGAGCTTCTCTGCGCAACTAGCGTCGGGAAAGGAAACTATTAGTAACCCCGCCGTTTTACAATAGAGATGGCGTTGTCTCTGGTGGCAGGGTGACGAACTGCATGAAGGGGCGATTTCGTCGTGGCACTCGTGCCACAGTCTCCCGCTCGTGACATCGACCTTGACAAAACTGGGCTAGACGCTAAACAGTCTTCTGGGTTTGTGATGGCGGGAGGGGAGGCAGTGCTAGAAAGATTGTGAATACCCCGCAACTCATGTCCGTCGCATCGGTGCACTGCTGCTGCCAGTTGAATCCAGTGTTGCCAGATAGAGATAGGTTTCCCGCTGCATCAAAATTATGGCCATTTCTAAGATTGGCGGGAATTTTAAATCAAACACTGGACATTTCTAATATTAATTTCGAGTACAAGACGCATTTGAATTTTGGAGGCAATTTTTCGAAGAAAAAATTGCGTCTTATAGTCCGAAAATACGGTACAACTACTTCTACTCTCATTATTTCTTCATCGGATCACTCCAGGGCTCGGCAGTTTTGAAAGAATCAGTGTGATCTCAATTAATAAACATGCGTGAAATAAAACGTGTGGTGCAACGAAACTGGAAATTAGAATGGCCGTGAAGTTAACAGGAATTTATTGTAAGGTGAGCATGACGGTCATCAATCCTCAAAAAGGGAAGGGGCGCAGAAGGACACGCCCCTTCAGACAGAACATAAAGCTTGTTGAAAGCTACACTACTTTTGTACTTGAGTAGCCATCGCGTCTCGCACGAGGATTTGATGTGTTCTTTAGTACACTGACTCTCTGAAGAACCGTAACATGTCCTTGGCAACGAAAACGACGTTACATAATACGGGAAATCCATTCAACAAGTTCACTACAATGCACGATTCTGTAATCCACTACCGGAAACTCGACATTTTTTCAACAGATGGAACGCTTTTTTTTTCCTTTTTTTTCCTGAAAATCTTGTTCATACACTTGTCCTACATATTTGCCGCGGAAATACACAAAACAAACAATATATATCACCGGTTATTTACGATCACTTTGTATCCAACTTCGTGAAGAATTTAAAAATTACCACTTATTTATTCTTGTTCGACATTTTATTGCCTTTCAAAATTTTGGGTATGCATATGGGAACACAGATACTATCATACCTTCGAATTAGATAAATATTCCTTTATAAATTACGTTCACTCTCAAACACATTAAACACATTTAGTCTCTCACTTTAATATTCGGTCACCTTTGTAACCTACATCGTACATTCAGTCACCTTTGTAACCTACGTCAGTGGAATCGTCCACTGACAACAAGACATTGAAGTACAAAAGATAAGTACATACACTACATAACATTTCTATAAAATGTGTAATGTCTGCAATGTAATATTTTATTACGTTGAATGTTTTTAGTTCGAAAGAAAATTTCCACATTCGCAAATTTGCTCGAAATATCCACAAAACGAGGGAAGTATTTTTTATTAGGCTTCTTACCTTTAGAGATCGGAAAAATATGTAGCATGAAACGTCAAAATGTGTATATAAATACGTAATGAAAACAGTAAGAATATAGAACAGATATGTATTATCGGATGCAATATGTGATATTAAAATACACTAATTATAAAACACATTTACATAATATGAAATTACATTTATAAAACATTTCCTACACAAATTTTAAAAAGAAAACAGAGGTTTTAAAAATTATTTGAAGAGCATTAGGTTTTTATCTTTTAAAGAAAAGATTATGTGTATTGATGAAAAGATATCGTAAATAGTGTATTTTTGAAAACTATTTTTTCTTTCCATAAAGCTATTCGCAATTTGTGAGAACAAATACTGTAAAATATTCATAAATCATATTTGCGGAATTAATTTTCCCTTCATATATTGAAAATGAATTGTTTTGAAAATAAATTGCTTTAAAAATAAATTATTTTTCCACACTGCACCACAAGTTACTTCTCTAAATGTTCAGGAATTAAATTTTGGCTCCGGTCGGAAAGGATGTTTTTTTTTCTTATTTTAGGTCGCATTAACATCAACGTCATTAGCGACCACTATTGGGTTTAAAGTTATGTAATGATATGGTGATGACAGGGGGGTGAAAGCACGAACACAAATACAACCATGCCCGAGGCGGGACTCGAAACCGCGACCTTTGGGTCCGAAATCGCTGACGTTACTGCCTTAACGATCTCGGTCACCGCGGATCGGCAGGGATGTTTTGTATGAAGAAAATTATATTTCAACGTTACACTCCTTTCTGTGTGGTTCTACTACGGACCGAAAATAACGGAATATTTCATTTTACCACCGACAAATTGTGGTGTTCAATTACAAAAGGGCTATTGAACAAGAGAAATTGGCAAGATGCTCAGTCTGCTACAAAATACAATCTACGACATCCTAAGGCGATACGAAAAAGAGGATATAATAGAAAGCGTACCACAAAAGAGTTTTACATGGAAAGAGAGAAGTAACTATTTCTGAGGAAAGGGAGACAGAACCCTCGATTTAAATGCGGCGAAAATTGTTACTGAGTTATTAGAAGAATGTGGAAAGAAAGTGCACCCCGAAACCGAGAGAAAAGTGCTCAGAAACAAGGTTTTAATGGAAGAGTGGCAAGGAAAAATCCGTTTATAAGCGAGGTCAATAGAAAGAAAAACTGGAATTCTCAAAGCAGTGTGTGAATAAGGGATCAGAATGGTAGTCGGAAGTTATTTTTGCTGACGAGAGGAAATTTACCTTGTGGCTATCACCTGGCAGCACTACGATGGCGCAAGGTCAACGAACACATGAAAAAATCAAATCTGCAGCAGACACTAGCAAGTAGTATCGTATCAGGCGGTATGATGGCGCAGGCAGTATCAAGGCGTGCGAGGTGAGCATATTTTCTGGAGATGAGGAATTCCGGTTTGTAGAAAAGACGATGACGAAGGAAGGTTATCTCCGCATTCTCAAGGAATGTTGACACCAAATTGCGGATAAGCTCGGACCTTCAAATTTAACCTCGGACCTTTAAAATATCTTTAAATTTTATCAGGTCACTGATCCAAAACAAAACCTCTATTGCGAGCAGCTGACTTCCTGACAACAGCCACAAGACTTGGAAACTCCTCCCCAGTCTCCAGACCTTCACCCAATCGAGCATTTGTAGTGTGAATTGACAGTCCAATTACAAAAAAATAAGATTTCTACAAGGGAGGAATTTTCATTCAGCAGCATCCCACATGAACAAGATCCAAGTCTTCCAAAACAGAATCCCCCGCATTGCAACCAAAGCTCCATGGTTTGTTAGAAACTCAACTCTACATTCAGATTTCAACCTAAAATCAATAAAAGAGCAAATCATTCACACATCTCACAATTTCTTCCTCCACCTACCCTAACATATCCGGATCATCCTTTTACAACCTCGGCATAGATAACCCTCCCTTTCTGAGAATAAAAAACAGATACCCCCTGCACTCATTCTTAAACTGCTTTTCCACGTCGAATAGAAATAATTAACTTCAGTAATTAAATTCATCTCAAGTGATGTTCTGGCGGTGCTCATTGAGTTTCCCCACTCGTAATTTTTAAAATTAGTATAAGTCACCAATCATCTGCAGAGCCGAAAGGCTGAACGATGTAAAATTCAGACTAATAAATAAATAAATAAATAAATAAATAAATGAAAAAAGGGAGGAATTTAAAAGCAGATTGGCGGAAGAATGTAAATCAGGCTCGACAAACGCGTTCGCAGGAGCTACTTGCCCGTCTGGGAGGCCCGGCGCCCTGCGAGCACGGCAACTTCCCTGGCTCCGCTCTCATTTCCCCTCCAAATCCAGAATGAGGTGAGGCACGAGCAAGCCGAAGCAGCGCGAAGCATAGAATAGTGGCTACGTACGAAAAGATCTTTCCCATAATTATTCTATCAAACGACCGGAATGTGAATTATGATTGTATTATTTACAATTTATTACTATTTCATGTTATTTTCTTTTTAAATTCCTGGATTTTATAAACATTTTTGTCAAAGGAGCAAGAATATGTTTGAATGCCCATTTATTTTCTTATTTTCATTTTATCTTGTGTTTTTAAATAATTCAATTATTTATTTATTATTAGCAACAATGTGAAATAAATTAACAAATCTCTATAAGTCAACACTTTTGCTTACGGACGGACAGTGCTTTTAACAAGGATCTTTGTCTGTTAAATGTCCTAAACTGAATATAATGATATTATATCACTCTTAGAGTAAACACGATTACAAAATCAAGATACTTTCGATTCAAAATGAATAATTATACTCTCAATTGAGAATTTGAAATCGGATTGATGTATTATTTCATTTTAATGGATTATTTCTTTGCTTTAAAAAGAAAATGGGAATTAATGTGGCAAAATTTGTGGTAGTAACTGTCAAGAAACTTCTCTCAAAGATTGTCATAGGCCCTGGTATCCAGTGACATACACCTCTCACATACCACCTCTCTGGGACCATTTGTACAACCCTTACTTTTAAATCTCGTGCCAATTTCTCGGGCGCGAGATAACTTTTTTTGGTATAAACTTTTATTTTTGGTAAAAAAATGTTAGTTCTTTGACATTTTATTGACGGTAGGCATTTAATAAACATGTTATGGGGGATGAGGTAAATCTTGTGAATCAAACGATTTGATTCTAGGAGAGGAATTAGGAGTTTGACTAAGTTTAAAAATTGTAGTAGCTTGACAAATACAGAGATGAATGCAATTTCCTAGATAGAAAATCTAATAGCGAAAGGATTCCACTGCCAACTACATGATTTTCTTTTGTAAAGGTGATGAAGGCTAAAATTATTAAAAAATCAATAAGGTGAACAATTAAATATTATCCAGTTAATTTATTTCATGTGGATAAAATTATCTTAGGTATAATTTTCTTCCGTAAAAGTGATGAAGGCTAAAATTATTTAAAAATCAATAAGGTGAACATTAAATATTATCCAGTTAATTTATTTCATGTGGGATAAAATTATCTTAAGTATAAAATTTACTAAATTGGATCAGTTTCGTAATAAAAATTATTAGAACACGTGTTAATTAACCCACAACCTACTACGAGTATTAACAAGTATAATCAGCTCCGTAATAAGTGTTATTAGAATGCTAATTTTAATAATACGCATGTTTTAATAATACATGGTGACTCCTGTCCCTCTTAAGTGGTTCAGGGTATCAACTGATATTACTGCAGTGCTTTTGACCGGGAGGTCCTAGGGTTTGAGTCCCGACGGTGGCAGATAGTTAGCCGCTATCTGGAGGATATACTATACTGCGATTTTTCCAACTTTGCCCCTCAACGGCCCGTCCTTCACTATGGAATATGTCACGGTATTTTCGCGACGTTGTAAGTCGAGCCGCCAGATATCGCATGATCGCGACCATATCAAGCAGTGCTTGCGATCATGTGACTTCTAGCGGCACGAGGAAAAAAGACGCGAAATGCCGTGTGATATTCCTTCGTGGCCGTAGGGGCTTGAGGGGCAGAGTTAGAAAAACCGCACTCTATTCGCTATCTAGCGGTCGACTGCTGTGACTGGTAGTTTTTCTGTGGTTTCTCCGATCAACATCAGGCGAATGCCAGAGCAGTGCCCTAACAAACGGGCCACTGATCGCGCGCAATCTTTCCTTCCTCTTCCTTGTGCTATCCTTACTTCTTACTTACACACACCATATATGCACTATGCTACCACACATGTCAAATGACCAGTCGGTATCCGCCCGCCATTATCTTAGAGTTTGTCCCTGTTGGGACGGTGCCCTGCTGACGGGAGATACCTGGTTGGGGAAAACCCCGCAAGCCTCTCGTTTAGATCGGCGCCGAATCTCGCCATCCAGCAGGGAGAAGATCACTGCCACCTCTCGCGATAACATGTTCAGTACTCACGAGACTAATGACCTTAGCGATTGACGTGCCCGGACTCCCCAATCAGTCAATGTATATGCACTAATTACTCTTACGTCTTATTCTGTGTTTATAACTACTTTTTGTTTTTGCGCTTTCTCACTATCACATTCACCACACTTTCACTCGCAGCACTCCACGTTCACGCCTATCACGTCACAATTGTATAACTGACGTAACTGTCGTGAATTACTGACTTATTATGATGTTAGGATAACTTGTGTTTGTATTAACAGAAGGTATACCTATAGTATAAAAGCCTCATAAATTACACATCAACACACATTTGAAATAACTATATACATATACTCAGATTCTTCTTAAGAGAATATGTCTTATAGAATGAAGTAAGGAATGTTCTACTTTATCTAACAATGATTTCTCACGTACTGAAACAAGAAAAAGCACATAATTTAATATGCAAATACTATATCTGTTTTTCGCGTGTTGATACATAAATATGGAAAGTTATTACTGTCTCAGTATCATTAGAGATCGTCTTGAAAAAAAAAGTTATAATTGATTTCTCAAATAAACTGTATCCCCCTCATCTCGGACATCGTGCAAACATTTAATTAATCGAATCTACTTCGCAATATTCTGGCGTTTCTGTTGGCGTTGTTGAAGAATCATTGGAAAATAATACATACTTTGATCGGGTCCTTTTTAGAATAAAAAAATTCTTGAATCTGCAATTTTGAAATAAATAAAACTTCTTTATTAAATAAGAATTAAGTATTGCTATTCACGTGTTGTGTAAGAACAGAAACTTTTTGATACTCTTGTTATGTAAAGAAATGTTTATCTATGTACACAGTGCTTGATTGATAAAATTTTAGGTCTTTGAACGCGCCCAAAATTGATTATTAATTTTAATAGAAATAGTGATATATTTATAATATAATTTAATAGTCATTCCCGAGATACCGGAACGCCGATCCGCCGCATTCCGCCAGAAATCTAGTTCTTCATTTACATTAAATTGTGTTCATGAAGACAGTTTTGTTTAAATATGCAATGCGTTGCAGTATTTCGTTTGGTCTTGAGCAGTGTGCGTACTGCTTTTTGGGAAATCATTTTCTGCGTTATTGTACAGCAGCATTTTTGTTGCTGCAGGCCGCTAGTCATTATTTGTATTCCATTGTCCTCTTCCATTATTACTGGGGGGAGTGTTAAATACTCACATGGTGTCACGGATGACTTTGTATTTAGATTTCATTTCATTATTTGATGGCGGGAAAATTGCGATTGTAGCGACCGTTCTCGCGTTATCGTGCACCATTCGATTACTCGTATCTTATCCGCGAGCGATCGTCGACATGCCGCGATGGAAGCCTCCGAACAAAGGGCCCGGCGCGGGCGCGGGAGTGGGCGCGGGCGCGGGCGCGGGCGCGGGCGCGGACGGGGCGGTCCCCGCGCGCCGTGGAACTAGGCACCGACTCTCTCTCGGGACGAGGGGGGCGGCGACGGGGGCGGCGGCCGAGTACGGGACCGGGGGTGAAGGGTGAGGGCGGGGGTGGCGCGGATCTGTGCAGCCGCATTGTCCTCCGTGTTGGACGCGTACAGGTGGTTCTGCCAATTCGACGTGCCACCGACAAAAATTGCGCGATTTTGTGCGGTTTTAGAGGCGCTGGGAGAACTAAGTAATATTGGTTTAGTGGTGAAATGTCGTTGGCATTTAAAATTAAAACATCACAGGTGTTGTCATTGCCAACAATGTTACGCTTACTAGTTGTGTTTGTGATTTTAAATGTCTGTTGAAACATGCATTTTGTATAATCTGCGTGAACAATTAAGATCTGATGTAAAGAGAATTATCTTAATTGAAAGATAGACGGGAGAAGGGAAAGTAAAAACAGACAAGAATGTCAAAGAGACGGACAAGGTAAAGCTTCCACGGGCACTCAGAACAATCAGTTATATTCCACTTCTAAAACTGTAAGCAAATCTTCGTTATGATTGTGCATTTCTTGAAGTCGTAAGAAGGCGTGAGTAGCGAGATTTTAATAATATAATTAGAAAAAATTTATTTCTCCTGACTATGCATAGTATGAGTCGTAAGAGGGCTACTCACGGCGAATAGTATTCTGATAATACAATAAAAAGATTGTAATATTTTTGTTCGGAGTCTTGTACTGAATGGATGCTACTAGTGAGAAAGAAGAGAGATATTCGTAGATAGTAGAAACGTGATTGTGGAGAAAAATGTTAAAAGTAATAGAATTGCCTGAAAGAATAACTAATTAAATATTACTCAAAGAACTAGAAGAAAGAAAATCGTTTGAAATAATAAAGAACATGACGGAGAATTGCATGGGCCATATTTTGTGCCGAAATTGTTTGTAAAAGCATTAATGGAAAGCGAAACAGACAGGGACGTTAGATAGAGAAAAAGATCGTAATGTCTTATGAATGACAAACGAAAGAAGAAGTACATTATGGGAACGAGTTAGTAAACCCTTTCATGGACAGGTTCATAAAGAAGAAGGCGTAAGAAAAGAAAAGCAGTGATATGAAATGCAACAAAAATTCGCAATGTATTCATTCATCTTCATTATTGATTAATGCCAACATCCACAATGTTAATCTTAAAAAATAAAATGTGCTATTCTGACAATGAGAAAGGTTACTCTGTTAATCTAAAAATGGCACCTGGTTTTCGTCAAAATGCACTTGATTTCCAATATCTTCCACAACGGTTCCTGGACAAGATGACTATTCCAGAAGTTGAATTTCTTTATGCTTTAAATCACCGCTTCCGCAGTTTGCTTTACCAGATAATTTTATTGGTTAGGAATCTGGGTATCGTTCAAAGATACTGTTCTACCGAATCCACAGCAGTGCTGTTTTGAATTTTTTATATTTTTATCGGTTTGATTTGCTGATACATCATTCCTCGTCTTCTGCTGTGGTAGCTACGATGAGTGGCGAATTTTCCAGCTAAATAAAACAGATGCTTAACTAGTCTTTTTGTCGTGGATAATTTTCCAATTACTTAAAACAAGGGAGACAGTTTGAAGACCAGTCATATAGATTTTAATCTTTGCCGTGCCATCCTTATTCTTGAAATCACTTCACTTAAGCAAATTAAGTAACATTTATTTCAAGGGGTTCAAATATTCGGTTTAATGTTTGTGTCATTGCGTTTTATTAACTGAATTGTGTGATTTTCGCTGGAGCATGTATCGCGCAGTGGTAATAGTACAAGACAGGAATGGCGTGAGGTGGATACGCTCCTGTGAAATATATCAGGATCTTTCTCGCAAAATCTCCGTCGCTTCGATCTGGAGAATATGAAATTGCGGCGGAGCTGTCTTCTTTCAGAGGTAGGATGTAATTTCTCAGATAGAAACAAATAGCCTGTCGTTTCTGAGGTTCACCATTTTCAAGTCCTCTGATATTTCCTTTCTTTCTTTTTTTCTCTTCCTCATTAATTAACTTTTCACGCCTCTCAAGCTTCATTCAAAACTTTTGCTTCAACTATTGTACGTAATGTTTTAATCTCTCAGTGCCCTCTACTAAAAATCACAAGTAAATATATAACCAAGGTAAACACTGACAACTGACTGTATAATCTGCACCTACTTATTTTATCATCAAATTCCGTGCGCGCTGCATGAGTCTGTATCCGAATTTCAGTTTTGAGGACGTCCAGGGATAGAACCCACGACGGCGCGGCGGGCGGCGGAGGGCTCGAGTGCGGGGGCGGGCGGCCGACGACGCGTGGGCGGCGGGGCGAGCCGAGAGCTTTGTCATCGGCCTCATGTTTTACAAAACGGAGCGGTATATTTAGCGCGTTTCGACTCGCAAGGCGGGCGCGGGCGGGCGCGAGGGCGCGACGCAGCGAAGCGCGCGCGGGCGGGCGAGAGGGCGGGCGGGCGAACGCCGCGACAAAGAAGCGCCGGCGGGGAGGGGCGCGCGCGTTATTTTGGCGCGCGCTGATCGAAGTTTATCAGCGAAGAAGAGCGCTCGGGCGGCGCGGCGCGGCGCGGCGCGGCGCGGCGCGGCGGACGAGGGCAGTGGGCGAGCGAAGCCGAGCGGGCCACGCACGCGCCGCGACTGCTCGAGATCGGACGCAGCTTGTTGGGGAGGTTTTGTACGGCGCGGCGCGCAAATGCGTATGCGCAGCCGGCACAAAGCACAAGGCGGAGCGAGAGAGAGCAGGTGTTTGCGTTTGCCAGCGGGTGCAACGCACGGAGCGCAGGCATTCGGCGTCGCCGAACAGCTGATGCGCGCCACATACAAAACTTCTATAACTCGTTTTGAGCGCACGAGGAAGCGTGTCGTGGAGCCGCGTACGCTCTCGGCACCCGGCTAGCCCTTGCCGTCGCCCACCCACGCCCTCTCGCCCGGCTCCTCGCCCCTCGTCCGCACGCGCGCGCTCGGCGGCGGTGGCGGCGGCGGCGGCGGCAGGACGCGGCGGCGCCAGCAGGCGCAGACCCCCCCGAACAATGCGAGTAGCGTAGCGTGTCGGCGGCGGCGGCAGCGCCAGCTCCGCGCCGCGCAGCCGCCGCCCCGCACGCCCCCGTCTCCGCCCCGCCCCGCCCCCGCGCCCGCTTGCCGTCCGCGTCGCTCGCTTCGCCCCCGCCCACCGCGCGCTGCGCCGCGCCGCGCCGCGCCGCGCCCGCGTCCGCGGCGCCCTCGCCCCCGCCCCGCGCGTCCCGCCGCCGCCCCCGCCGCCGCCGCGGCGTCGCCCGGCGCGGCGCGGCGCGCGGCGTGGGGCTGCGCGGGCGGCGCGGGGCGGCGCGGGGCGGCGCGGGGCGGCGCGGCGAGGCGGCCGCGCGGCGCCCTCCGCCTCCCGCGGCAGCTGGTCGATGTGGCGCTCTCTCTCGCTCGCTAATCAGCGGGCCGTGGGCGGCGGCGCGGCCGGGGGCGGCGCGGGGGCGGCGAGGGCGGCGCGGGGGCGGGTGGGCGGGCGGCGGGGGCGTGTGACGCATCTCGTCGCGACGCGGCTCGCCCGGCACGAAAACAGCTCCCAGCGGCGCGGCCGCCCGACCGCCCGTCCGCTCGCCTGCCAGCCGCCCCGCGCGGCGCAGCGCAGCGCCGCGGCGCCGCCGACGCAGCCGACGCCGCCGTCGCGACGGCCTCTCGCCGCGTAAATCATGCGCGAACCGCGCCATGTCGCCCTGCCTCTCGCCCTTCCCTTCCCCGCTCGCCGCCCGGCGCTCCTGCGGAGACCGAACCCAGCACGCGAGGCGGGTGCGCAGCAGCCTTCGCGATCCCTCGCGCTGCCTTTTATTGTTTTGCCGCGGGCGGCGGGTTTTTTTTGAGCGCGTGCGAGCGCTCCGTCATCGGCGGCGCCTTGTACGCGCCCGCGGCGGCGCGGCTACCTGAGCTCCCAGCCCGACCTCGCGCCTCCGCCATTGTGCCTGCGCGAAGGCGCTTCGCCCACCTCATCACCCCCGCGTCCGCTCGCCCGCGCGCCCGCCCGCCCGCCCGCCCGCGGACGCAGCCCGCTTGCCCAACCGCCTTTGTTTTCGCCCCGATGCGCACCCGCCTGCCCGCCCGCCCGCGCCACGACGCACCCGTCGCCGTCTCCCCTCGCCGCCCCTCGGCGCGGTCGCGCACGCACACGCGCCGTCCGCTGCCCGCCGCCACCGCCACTCCCCCGCTGCCGCGGCTCGGCTCCTTCTGCTCCTCCGCCTGATTGGTCGGCTTCCTTTGTTCGTTTCCTCCGTTATTGGTTTCCTTTGTTCGTCATTTATTTATCGGAAGCCTGAGGCCGGAAAAATCACGACAATTAGCTTTACGAAAGACTAGTAGGAGAAATTAAGAGTACAAGTGGGGCTCGAACCGACGACTCGTCTGGTTTGCGTTCGCCTCGCTTCGATAAACTCGCAGCCGCGCGTCCGACGTGCCGCGCCTGTTAGCAATAACGAGGGCTGTTTATGTGCCGCTTACGTCGATTACAATAATCTGCCCCGTCAGAGCGCTGTCTACGTTCTACGAGGTCGAGTTTCCATTAATTCCCGACCAGCTGTTGCGGTTGTGTATGAATGAAACTGGGAACACGTTCCGATTCACCGTTTGCCCGCTGCGCATCGCCCGCGCAGCACACTCGCGCGCGCGCACAGACACGTACACAGGCCGGCAGGCCCATCGCGGCCCTGCGGCGGGCGGCTGGCGCCTTTGTGCGTGGGCGGGCGGCTCGCGAAAGAGCAGGAGGCCTGGCGCGCGCGAGCGGACGGCCGGCCGGCCGCTCTCGCGGCGGCTCTCACACGTGCCGGCGCCGCCCTCACACCGCCGGAGAGCTAGGGCCGAGTCGCTCCGAACCTAATCCGAGAGGCGTCCCTCTATCAGGACAGAACGTCCAGAGTACGTCCTCCCCGAATGTCCATGAAGCGTTGAGTAGTGGATGCATTCGCTCCGCTCTTTCGCCCCCCTTCCCTCACCCCCCTCCACGGCTGCTTTCGTTTTCGCACAACCACCGGCACTTTGCAAAGACTGTCAGATGTTATCTTTAGATTATTTCCTTGTCTTCATTATATTGTTTTTCTTTCTCATATCTATATGTGAGAGAAAAAATGGTTTTGTTTTTCATCCCATAAGTCCCATTAATTTACGCGTCTTCAAGATGTGCACTCGTAAATCGTAAAGTATACGTTCAAAATTATGTTGTTATGATCGTTTTCATCCACACACGTGGAAATGTAATGACGTCATCTTACGTATGTAACCATTTGAATATAGCGCTGCTATCTTGCGGTGAAGAAGAGAGATACAACCGTCACAAAAAAAACTCACTGAATTGAAATGGCACGATTCCGTTTCTCTGTGATGCTGCCATCTCTGGAATATTGAGAGATGTACTACGAACATGCAGCGGGAAACAGAACGTGCCATGCAATAAAAATGGCGCATAATTTGAAACCAATGTTTAACCAAACACGAAATACGTTTTCTTGTTTTGCCTATTCCTGCAAATAATTTTAGTTTCCTTGTTATGTATTTACTTCTATAGACATCTCAAAACCTTGGCACATGTTAAAATGACGTTTATATAATTATTTGAATGAATCTCAATAAAAAAAAATTAAGTTTGATTTTCAGTAAAATCTTTATTTTCTGCTATGAAATTAACATCAACAATAACAATTTCAGTTAATGAAATCATGATGAAGGTAAACATTAATATTATGCACTTTCAAGCAATGAACCTGGATCAATACTCTCCTCCTGACTCTCAGCCAAGATTGACCATTTAACTCCCAAGAACATTAATTTATTAATGTTGCAATTGCTTTATATTTGTTATCACATAAAAATTTTCTTAGTGAATAATACTAGCATAAGGTTACTATTCAACTGACTATTCACAATGCACAAATTATACATAACCTCCTAAAGTATCAAAATTATAATAGAGTATTTTCAGTTGAAGTTGAAATATCATATCAGTGTATATTAATTTGTATTTTTCTCTCTCCAATTCTTCACTTATTTGTCATTATTTTTTCATGATTCTCACTTTCCAACCTCAGTGTCGCTTCATAGAACATCCAAGTTTCATTTTATCTGATTGAAATCTTTCTTCTGTCAAAGGAAATAAGTGAAATATAATAGTTTTGAAATGTTTGTAGTATTTCTTAAAAGCATTGCAATTAATTTGCCGATTTCTGTTTTCAAATATGAAAAAATAATTATTTTCATATTAAGTATGTAAAGGTCGAGGCAAAAAATCTTAATTGAGACCATGAAAGAAACAGAAACATCACACACAAAATACAAACAACATTTTTTCTACAACTGCATAAAAATATACTACAAAAGGTTGTGTAAACGTGTATTGGAAAAAGAAACTTGATACTTCGGACAATATAGAAATTTCATAGGGCCATGATTAGAGGAGAGTATTTTAAAACCATGCAAAAAATACTTTTTTTCACAGTAACAAGATAGTTGTCTTGGCAACAATCTTTTTTTTAAATGGATATTAAAAAATGACGAATGTCATTTATGGCTAGCGATGCACAGAAGTTGCTTTTTTATGCAGTTGTAGAAACAAACATTTCTTGTATGTTTCCCATTGCCTTTTTGCATAAAGACAAATATGATTTATTAATGTATTGCAAAGAGTCATTTTGGTATAAAAATCTATATTATACAGTATTTTAGTAACATAATATATATTTGAATAATTTAGTTACATTCTTGAATGAAATTTCATGCTGTAAGTCGGGAAAATTCATAATCCTCTATGGAATCAAAGACACCAGAAAATAATTATTAAAATATTTAGCAGTAGCAACATTTAAGACAATATTAGATGGACTAATATTTGAAATTATAAAGTAGCCTCAAATTTTATGATAGGATTTTACAATTTTTTATAATTAAATAAATTTAAAGAAAAGGTAAATTGTTGATGAGCTGTTAACATTCAATTTATAATTACTGTTAACTTTCTATTATCTCTGGCACTGCCATATCCATACATTTTCCTGATCAAATTTTTGATGATTATAAAAGGATGCTTCTTCTTTTTACTTTCAAAATACTGTTACACATCCATAACATCTATTATTTTAATATTACATGAAAAAATCATTTACAATTCAAAAAGACTACCAAATCTTGGAAATCTCTACACTTCTTGATTAGATTAAAGCAAGTGTACATTATTAGTTGGCATGCAGTAAAAATATTTTTAAAAAATTTTTTACAATAATTTCAATTTATTTTTGATTTTACAGCCTGTGAAAGTAATATCACCAACATCTGTACTTCAACGCCAAAAAGGAAATTGCTTTGAATGTAGCACTGTCCTTTGTTCTTTCCTCACTGGAATTGGATATGATGCATATGTTGTGTCTGGTTATGCAACTAAAGCATTGTGCAGAGCTGATCAATCCAATATAGATAACCCTGAATTAAAAAAATACAAACCGGTAATTTTTCAGAAGTATCTGAGAGATTCAATTGTGATTTCATTCAAAATTACCTGATTTTAAAATTGTGTTCTTCCTCTAATAGGTTATAGTACCACCACCACCACCTGCTCCAAGAAAATATGAAATGAAACTCACAAAGGAGTTTGACAGTCAGTATTTAAAAGCGATGCAAGAAAGGGCTGACTTAGAAGCTAAATTGAAAGCAGAAGAAAAGGAAACTGAGGATAACATGAAGAAAATTTTGACAGTAAGATGATGATGATGATGATGATGATTTTATTATTATTGACTCATTTTAGTGGTAGTTTTCATTAATCGTATAGAAATATTTCATAAATTTAAAATTCAATAGGATTTTTTAATGATACCAAAAGCAAACAATATTTCTCTTTAAACCATTTCTCAATGAGGTTTAAAATATTATTTTATTTGAAACTGTTTATTATGTATGACCAATATATTTTTTTGTCAATTCAGTGCAATTTGTGTGTTCAATTAACAGGAGAGGGTTGCTGAACTGCCAGCTGATGAGTTATTTGGAGTGAGAGTGCATAGTTGGGTTCTAATTCGACCAGGAACTCTGGGAATAGAAGAAGCTTTTTTCATTGACCCTCCAACGGGAAGATCATTTTCTCCAGTAGATGCTAATTTTTTGGGACTGGAAAGCCTCTGGAATAATACCAATTACTGGGTTAATATGCAAGACTGTAGTGAAGGCTGCAGGGTGTGTAGTAATTCTAAAATACAACTAGTTTTAATTACAAGCAGAACTGACTTATTACACAATTTTTATTTTTTAAACAAAATCATAAAGCATATTAAAAATGTTAATTTTTAAATGATCTAATGTCGAAAATTTTACCTCCCTTATTTTTTCATATATCTAATACATGGAAAATGGTACATAATATCTCACATAACTACAAAAGTTTTTTAAAACCAAGCCTTGATTAATTTATGTCTTATTGTTTCTGAAGTTTTCTGCTCTGATAATCCAATTTTCATGAAGTTTTCTATTCTGATAGATCTTAATGAGAGATCTTAATCACTGTCTTCATGAAATTTCAAAACAATAATCATCCTCTTTTCCCTCCTCTTAAATCAGAATTTACAAGCACATATTTTCAGTGTTTTCTCAGCTTTCTGGGAAATTATGAGGAAATGGTTAAAAAGGGGAATAAATTTTCTCAAAGTGCATAAAATTTTCTAATAAGAGCATTTTCATTTACTACAATAGGGCAATTAGGCTTGTAATGCAAAGTTGAAATTAAAAGTTAGTTCCTACTCAGTCCTTTCAGCAACATCTTCATTTGCATCCATTCAATTTTGGCAGAGTGCAGAGTGGTAGGAGGGTGCACAGGGGGATAGAGGGCCGATCCATGAAAATGGGGATGCAGCCACTACAGGGCCCATGTAGCTCAAGGGACCAATGAAATTAATTAGTTTCATAATTTTTATTATAATTTGAAAATTTATTTGATTCATAACGTACCAATCATTTTCAATTTTGCAAGTGAATATATTTTCAAAATTAAAAGTCATGCATGGGGCACGATATGTATTATGTCATGTTCTGGGCCAATAGAATCCAAAAAAGTGGACTAAGAGCTGTTGTGAACTGACCAGCAGCAACAGATTTTCTCTCTTAACTAAATATATCAATATAATCAATTGTAAGAAATAATAATATACACATGTCTGTAGATTATTTTATAAGAGGCCATATACCTTTGGAGCGTGGATTTGCTCCTGGTGGGTCTGTCAGAGTGAGCTAGGTGAGCAAGGGAGGTGACAGATGGGAGGAGGAGAACTGGTGGGGTGAGATCAAATAGAGTAGATGGGAAAACAGAGGGAGATGAGGATGTAAACAAAATTACTTCCATTTTACACTGTTGATATAATTCATTGCTTTCCCTGTACATTAGATGATAATAATGCAACACCAAGATACTTCACCTAGATATTAATTTAATTTTTCTGTGAAAATACTCCTCCCCTATTTTTGGAAGAGAAAGTTACAGATCTTGTAACTTCCAATTTGGATGTTATCCCATTTCAAATTAGAAAAATTCTAAGGAAAAAATAATTATGCTTACATTATACTTGCTTTATGAATACTCATGTATAAATTGTGATAATGTAATTTTTTTCTTTGTGAACTTGATATTTTATTATATTTCATTTACCAGAACTTGAAATTTGATTTGAAAGACCCTACATGCTGGAACTGGTTATTAATGGCAGAACCGTGGTATATGAGAAGTCAGGCAGAAGAAGGTAGAGACAGAGAAGAAGAAGAAGAGGATGAAGAAAAAGCAGACCCAGAGAGAAAGGAGTTGGCCAAATATTTGATAGAAAAACATTTGGATATGCCTGCATCTTGGGTAGCTAGATTAGAAATTCCTGAAGCAGGTTAGAAAATGTTTAGATTTTTATTCAAAACTTAAATTATATCTCTTGGAGGCATAAACTTGTAATATAATAAACAGATAATTTTCTATTAAAAATATATAACACACATATTTTATGGGAATATTGTAGATACCAATGTAATGTAAAATTTATTCTACTAAATTCTTGTAGTTTACAGAAAGCGATATCCAGGTGGTCACAAGGAAGTTGTGTATTATAAATCTAAGGTTGATTATTATGCACCTTATGTTAAAAATGATGGTTTAACAATGTACATAGTTTCATTCTCTGATAAGAACTATAAAGTTAAAGAAATGGTTTACGAGACATATCAAAATAGATCTGATTTACTCACAGACGTGATAAAAAATTTTGAAACCAATTTAGTCACAGAAAAGTATTCCAGAGGGAGAGAAGAAGGACTTAAAGGTACAAAAATAATAGTATTAAATTGCTTGGATAAAATAAGTTTCGTACAAGTATTGAAAATGCAACAACTTGCTTTTAGAACACCAATATTACATGGGTCACACTGCAGTAGAAGACAAAAGGAAGCTGAATTTTTTCTATGAAGCACGAGCTGATGGTCTATCAGAACTTATAATGGACCCTCTTTTTCTCACATTACACTACATAGATCGAATTGACTTTCTCTACTATCGTCACGCAATCTTTGAACCAAGACTTGAGGGTGAAATATCAGAAGACAAGAGAAATGTTTTGGTAATGATTTATTTAACTTCTTAATGTTTTACATATCTAATTATATTTGAATATGTTACCTAATATTCATATTAAAATAAATCATGATAATGATGAAATGTTTTAGTCTTTAATTGAAAAATTCCACAAAAATCCTGATAAAAATAATGAAGAAGATATAGCAGAAAGAACTTACATTCCTCCAGAAAATAGAATCTTCCTGAAATTTCACTATGGAGACACCAAAGTAATAGCATCAACCCGTGAGTTTATAAAACCACCTCCTGAAAAATTAGGAGACAAACTACAATTTGAGAATGAGATGACTGTTGGTTTTAATGTAAGTGTTTTGTGTTGTTTACACATTGTAATTTCAACTGTTTTTGTTACTATGTTTACCATTTTTTATAATTATCTAATTTACAGCCCTGAGAATTATAGTAAGTTCTTTTAAAAAGAAATTATGTAGTAAAGCTATTATGCAAAATGTTCTTATTATAATATCTTTTATTTTTCAAATAGGTTGACCCTACATACCCTAATCTCAAATCATATGAGCTATTTGAATTGCTTAAAGAACAATTACAAGCTGAAGAGCAAGCCTTTTTTGAACTTCGAGCTTTGGAAGATGAGGTGAGATAATAAATTTAATTATTCTTTAATGAATATTTTTGAAAGCAGAAACTTTGAGCAAATTTAAAGTGATTGAAAATGTCTCTTGAACAGCTTTCTTTGCTTTTAAAACTGAGAATTGCCGAGATAGAAGTTCCAAAACTGGCAGTCAGTATATACGATACTGAAAGAAATCAAGAAGCAAAAGGAGAAATGCTGGATAAGGTAAATGTTATATCAGAACACTTTCATTCATTTCAAATTTTAGTCTACCAATTGTAAGTTTAAATTTCATTCTTAGAGAATTTTATCTTTATAATCATTTCACAAAATGTTATTGTTTATAAATAGAAAAATGAAACAAAAATTTGTTTTAAGGTGTTTTATGTATTAACTGTATTAACAAACATTATATTCAAAATTCTAACTTTAGGAAGAATATGAATGCAAATTCATCTTTCCTCATAAAAAAGGTCAGGAATCTGTACACAATAATATTCGTTGTTGATTAAAGTCCTATGATTTTCTCACAGTTTTGAGTAATCTATTCTCAAATCCTATCAGAATTTTCTTTTGATTTGTATTAGGGATTTCAATTTCACCTGGGGATCCTAACTGAAGGTGGTTTTAAGTGAAAATGTTAGTAAAAGCTAGGGGGTACAATTAGATCAAATGGGGTATGTTGGTCAATGTTATATAATATTTGTTTGCAATACTTTCCAAATTTGAAGCACTATGGACCAGAGTTCATGGTGTACTTACAGTCTGAACTAGAACACGACAATAATATGTGACTTTCCCAGCCACCCAACTCTTTGCATCAATGAGTACCCTTCAATGGAGATATAAGGAACCCTTAGAAATGTTTATCTACAGAAGATAAATTGAGACAAAGGCCCAACTTCAGCACCCTGGTTTTGAGTTGCACTATCAGGATCAAATACAGGGCGCTGAGGAAAAAAACAACAAACTTTAATGGGTGCCCAAAAATCTTTGACTGGCAGTGTGTATAACACAAATTTTTGTAACAAATACAACAATTATTTTGGTCTCTTGAAATTCATGTTATTGAGGCTTTATTGTAAATATTATTTCAATTTCTCAACAATGTGGCAGGAGATCAGTTCAGATACAATATGTTCAATTTCTAATTTTTGAAATAAGGTTTTGTTCTTTAATACAATTTAGTTTCTTTCGAAGCTTTGGATATTCTTTTAGAAATAAAAAAAAATTACAGATAATGGCATCAGCAGAAATTACCGAGATTTACAAACTAGTATCATAAAAAGACAATTACTAATTAATATTCTTAATAATTAGAATTGTTAAGAATAATAATTAGAGTTAATAAGAATTAAGTAGAAATGTCTGCTTAATTTAGAAGAGAGTACCACATATTCTCACAAATTGGTCTTGTCACCGTTGCAAATATAATTATTGTTGATTACTACATGTTTTCATTGATTCACAATGACTTGAGTATATTTTTAAATGAAATTTTAAACAGTGCATGTGCATGGATCAGTTGTCAGTTTTGTGTTTCGGATAATTTCTCTCATCATTTCTTGTTTTCTTTATTTTCTTCTGATGGAATATATTATAAGGTTATTAACTGTCCAAGCAAAAAAGAGACAAAAAGTATATATTAATATACTTGATAGTGCAGGAATAATAATGTTCAACATTGCAAATATATTCACTTGATAAGAACATTGAGGGTAAAAATGTATTGGATGAAATATTGTCATTATTTTTTCCAGGACCAAAAAATAAAGGAACAAATTGTTAAGGAACATGAAGCAGAGGTTGACTATTTAGCACCCTATCTTGCATTTTTGGGTTTAACTCATGCCAAGACTCTTTCACTAAAAGATGCAACAACAGTTCGGGATATGTGTCTGAATGATCATAAAAATATATTTGTAAACAGAGCTAATAATATGCAAGAAGCATTTGAAAGGGTAAGTCTTTGTCAAATGATATCTATTATTTTTTGTAAGAAGGATTATTTTTTGTAATAGTACAATGGCTATCAAATTGTTGTTGTTGTTATTGTTATTACTATTATTATTATTATTATTATTATCATTATTTAGGGGTATTAAATTCAGGAATTAGTAGTTCAAATGGGGTTTATTCAAGAAACAAAATTTCACAGCATTTTCTTTCTCTTGTTATTCATTCAATTTCTCCATTCATCCGTGTGTGTGAGTTTGATGTTGTAAACTCAACATTTAATCGACAAACACTCTTCTAAGCAAATTTTATTTATTTATTTAATGTCAAAACAGAAAAATTGTTCTGTGAAATGTGGAGGAGAACAATTTGTTGTAGTCTTTGACATGTGAAGGAAACAAACTAGTTATTGTGCTCTAGAGTATTTATTTTTAGAGCAGATTTAAATAAAATAAAACATAATTCATTTTTAGTTGAATCATCTGTATTATTTTTAAATACACGTGATGAAGTAGGCTGTATTTTATAAACTTTTGATTGTCCAAAATATACCAAAGGATACTTTGACACAAAATGTACATTCAACAGACAGTCAATGTCAGTTTTATTTAACCACAAAACACACACACCTCATTTTGTTACTTGTGACATGAAGTATTTTCAATTTAATTTATGGAATTTTTCAGGGAGAAATTTGGATTTGTAGTTTCATTGCCTGAATTTTGATTTATGAAGTTTGTGCTCACTGGAATTTGAATAATAGAAGCCAAGTTTCTGTTTGATATCTTTCCCCCAAAATCAATATATTCAGATATTACTTTCTTTCAGGTTATGTGTATAGTGGTGTAAAGAAATTTAAGTAGAGGCGCAGCAAAAAATGCTGATTTTGCAGCAAAAAACTTTGTATTGTAGGTCCGTAATATAGAAAAAAAGAGGATAATTCTTTTTCATATATGTAGTAAATTACTGCCTCTAGCATGCTGTGTTGTCTGATTCCATGCATTAAATTTGTTGGCTTCGTCCTACAACTGTAATATTGAATATCGAGATGATTTTTTTTTAATGAAATCTGTTCTTTAAAGTTAGATCTTTAAATGAAGTTGAGTTCAATTATTTGAAAATATGAGTAGTTTTCATGCAATTTTGCATGAAATTGAAGGTTTTCTCAAAAAGGCTCTAAATTTTTAATTTTATTTTTAATTGGATAGTGTGAAGTATGCTTATAAATATGTATTAAAAATACTTATAAAAATGCTGATTTGCGTTGAAATCTGTGTTATTAAAATTTTGGAAAAGTTTTAAATAATATTAGAAAACATGTACTGTTGTAACACCTCTAGTGTTAACTTTGGATAATGAAAATTTTGACCCCAGTATGAAAAGGAATATATTACAACTTTGACGTTGTCAACGTTTTAGATTCTATTGTGTGCTAGATTCTATCATTTAAGGTTCTATTGTGCCATTAATAGTGAAATTTGTTACGTTTCTGATGATCTACTTACATTTTTCCTCTTTCCTACATTTGTGTTTCAGACATGCAATACATTGCGTATGAAACATTATTGGTATGAACAACAGCGAGATAATCTCACTAAAGAAGAAGAAGAAGAATATTTTGAACAATGCAATCAACTGAGATTCTATTTACATACTCTGGAAATTAGATTAAAGCGCCACAGAGATCTTGTTCCTCAGAAATATGCAGCTCTTGAAGCTTGGCTGGAAAAGGATCCAAGACTGGCATGTTTATATAAGAAAAAATGATAGTATCTTTACAACCCAGAGAAATTGTATACAATCATTATCTCCACTCTGAAAATAATATGTCAAGTTATTCATAATGATAATAAAACATTTACAATTTTTTTGAGGGTTTAAAGTAGTTTATACAATACAATAACAGCTAATTTGCCTACATGCTTTTGAATTTAATTTAAATGGGGGTTCTTGATTTTGGGTGTTGACTTACATTTACGTTGCATCTACAGTTGGCTGAACAATTCAGTGGGAGCAAAATATGACATAAAACCAAGTAGTACAATTAGAGATAATGTGCTGATCTCCAGGCCCGGAGAATAATATGAGTATGGTGAGTGGTTATACCCACGCGAAAAATTTCGAGTGGGTTTAATACCCTCTCGGAATTTGGGGTAAGAGAAATATTCCATAAATATCAAATTCCAGATATCGAAGTTTCTCGGTATTGCGTCAACTCAAACGTATATGCGCTCTATTTTATTGCAAGATTGGCTCACCAGTATTGCGATTTTACTTGTTTGTAACGACATGACCGACAAAATCGATTTGCAAAAATTGTTAAATGAGTTTATATAAAAAATGCAAAGTGCAGCGCTGTTTTTTCATTGCAAAAATGAACTTTACTGAAATTTATGAAATAAATGTGATGACAAATAAATGTCATAGCAATTTGATGACAATTTAATGATAAACATGACCATTTGAAAAAATTGTTTCGTTTCCTTCATACATGCTACATTTTCGGGTGGTACGGAGGGGGAGGAGGGATCCCCACTCGGGTTATAATAACACCAATCACCGGCTCTGCGAACGCCATGGAGATAGCGTTGGCCCTGCTGACCTCAAAAGGTGTCAAAATCACTGCTAACCTTTTGCTCTTCCACGGAACAAAAAGGCACAATTTCTGCCTACATTTAAATCGTGCACAGTAACTGAAAAAAAAATTTGCTTGTTAAGAAAATCGATCTCTTTGCACAGATTTAAGTTTCTCTTAAATATTGTGTTTTGGTTGTGATTTTCAAACAGGTCAATTAGTTAAGTCAGACAATTATTTTTCTTTATTTTTACTTTCTCGTATAAGTACGTTATACGGAGTATTGTAACAAAGTTATCTTATGTTAGCGAGAAACGTCAATTTTTCAACAGAAAATCTCGTGTTTTGGGGCCTTGATACAGAAAAGTGGAAAAAAAAAAATCTTGTTCCAATGTGTAATACATTACTTACTATAACACTAACACCAGGGGCGTAGCGTCCATGGATGTGGGTGATGTGTTACATACCCTGACAATATCAGTTATTTTTACTTTAAAATGATTGTAAATTGACCATTTGTTATTTTCATTTTGTATTAACACAATATTTCTTTATATTTCAAACTTCGCGCCGTTGAAGATTCGATTCTTCGCGTGGATGAATCGAATGCAGCCTCGCCTGCGCTGTGAATCAGATGCACAGGCAACCATTACATCCAGCGAGCAAATGAAATAAATCTTATGTTACGAAATTGCACTGTTTTCTTCGGTGTTTGTAAGAGAACAATGTTAATTAATTAGCATAGTAATTTATTTGTGTTATGTTATTTTAATGCATTTAGTAAATATATATTTGTAGCCAATTTCGGTTAGGGATTGAGGTGGTTGAATGCACAAGAGTATGTGACCGAACAATCCACATCCGTGCTGAGGAATGGCGAGTACAACGCGATCCAAGTAAGAGCCTATATAATTATGAAATCGTATTTTGCTGTGCACATAATTATTAAATTGTCTTGTGCTGTGGACACATTAGAAACTAAAAATATGCAGACTAACATTCTCTGAATAGGAAAATATAATTAAAGCCATCTGTCAAAAACCTACTCTCAGTATCATTTCGAACATTACAAACTGTCAGCGACATTTTATTAATACAATTTGTGATAATGAATCATGGACATGCGGATGTAAAAGTCTTAAAACACTATGTTACTAATCTTTTATGTTCTCAAAAGAAAAAAAGGGTGGATTTCAATGTTTACGCAGATTTGAATAATATTTACAAGGCTATCAAGACACATAAGTACTCGTACTAAAGAGAGATTCATGTAAGAACAAGCAATTTTGACAGCTAGTGCTGGCAACATAACGGAAGGTTCTGTGGTCGTTGTGTCCTTGATCCCATTGAACTCTCCTTCCTCGATTCGTTCGTTTGCAGTTGGCTAACTTGTAAATGATTTCGACGCTTCCTTTTGTGATGTCCTCGTCCGCCGAAAATGTAGTGCGCCACGAGAAATAATTGAAATTAGGAAGTGCAGTGCTATGTGCTCTTCTGTAAAAATTTCTGTTTTTTATACACATTATATGGAATTTACTTTTTGTGTGATAAGTATTATGTTTATTTTAAAACCGAGTCTTGAATGTAAGATTAGTACTGGTGCACGTGTTTCCTGGCTCTTGTGTTGTGCTGATTGTGAGCGTTTCGCGGTTCTGTGCTTTGCGTTTTTATTTATTTTTTAAATAATAACACCATTGCGAATCGTGGAACGTCGGAGTGGTCGCAGGAAGAATCCTTGTTCACGCCAGCGACAAGAGGATATTATATTTCTCGCGAGAAAAATCCGAGAAATGCAAAGGAAAGGAAGGTTAGAATCCGGTTCTGTTGTGAGCCTCATAATGGAATAGCTGAATTCGAGCAAAAGTACTGTCACGAAGTAAGTTTTTATATTATAATTACACTTTAATAGCTGTTGTTGTGCAATTGATATAAGTGTAACTGAAGGAATTCTGTTTATTTAGGTATTATAAAAAGGACATCAGTGAATTGAGAACTCCTGGGAAATAAGGAGGCGAAGAGCATATGTAATAGACAAAGTGGACGAATTTGGCAAAGGCATCATCAGGAAAATGTTTTACGGGATGTGTGAAAAGGGTAAGTTATAATTTATATTTTATTACTTGTCCTGTATATTTATTTTGTAGTAGTATTGTACAGGAAAATCAGAACTGTACTGTATTTATGGGTAAAATAACAAAGATGATCCTGTTGTAGTATAGTTTCCATATATTTTAATTAATGAAACTATAAATTTTGTCGTCTATTACATTTCACTTTATGTTCAATAGATCCACATTTGGTTGCCTGAGAATGAAGAAGTTGGCCCTGGACCATCTTTCAGATTGTACCTTTGAGACTGGCAATTACTAATTTTCTAGGGAAGTATTTTCTTGATCCCCAATAATGACAAGCCATTGTACTTTAAGAGAGGAAATATTCAACTAAAAAACAGAATTCTAATTAACAGTTAACTAAATCGAATACTATAATACTATTGTCTTTTTGTTCCAGGAAACTTCTACTGACACATGAAAATAATTAAATTTTATATAAACACAAATTTAAAGAATAAAAATCTACAAATACAATACACAATGCAACTTCAAAATACAATCTACAAATACCATACAATATACATTTAAAAATATATAGTGTATATTATAGATTGTATTGTAAAGATGTGTATTATTTTGTAGATTGTATTTTAAAGTTGTGTTGTGTATTGTATTTGTAGATTTTTATTCTTTAAATTTGTATATTATTTATGCCAGTTTTCTTTGTATCAACAAATATATAATTATCCATAATGATAGGATACTGTTTTGTAAAACTTCGTTTACAAATTGTGTTGTTTCTGTGCCATTTCTTTAATTTTGTTTTCATTATTAGTGTGCTTGAACTACATTCATTAACTTATGTGAAAATAAATAAAATATTATTATTATTATTATTATTATTATTATTATTATTATTATACATAAATGCTGGGATGGATCTAAATTTGGAGCTCAAGTGTAATGGCAATTCCACCCCATTGGTCAAAGTGATAAATAAATGTTCTTGTGAATTTTTCTTTTTTATTCACTTTTATAGGACAGTTTTCAAACCCATCTATTCATTTTATATTATTGAGATATGTTCTATTGATAATTAAGAATTTAAAATAGATATTAATTTGTTAAGTGGATGCTTGTAAAGGAAACAATTCTGGAGAAAATTTAGTAAAGCCTTGAGTTGAGGATGCAAGAATACAAGTAAAAGATAGCGTTCACTGATAAGATGTTTTAATTAGTAAGAGTGAATTTAAAGGATGTGCCTATTATTCATCCAAGAAATAAGAGATGAAAATAGACATACTAGGTTAAGGAATGCATTGCCTTGTAGAACATTTTTGACATACAAAACAATTAAGTCACATTTGAGTTATGAGAGCAATTGTACTAAGTATGGAAAATCGGGGTGTTGTAATTATAAATAAACCACTCTTCATTACAAAAATACACGGGTCCTTTGCTGCGCTGTGAGACTCAAAGAAAAGGTATTTGAACGTCCTCTGAAAAATATTTTTTCTTTCTATTTACATTCGTGGCAGTTTTCTTTTACTTCATATGAGAGTATGTTAATATATTTTTCCACATGCGTAATTAAATTTCAATATTTCGCGGACTCGCGTACGTGCATATACATGAGCGAAACTCTTAGACTTCTGCATATATTTAGTTCTCTTCACGGGAGCCATAAACAAGCCCTTTAAAGTGAGGTTACGAAGAGGCGTGGCTGAACAGCTGCCGCGGCGGAGGGATACTTCTCTGAATTACATGTGATGTTCACTTGTTTAGCGAGCTGTCACTTTTGCTTTTTCTTACGTGAATTCTTCTATACTAGTACACTCACATAGCACGTGAGAAACCGTTAAAATGTTCGGAAAATCTAAGAGGATAAAATTTTATTAAATAGCACAGGCTTTGTTGAGCAATACAACAGTGATATAAGGAAAAAACAGGGAAATTTTACCACACTTCATTCGAGTTGGGTACTTTTTTGGGAGACAAGGGCTTGCATTTCGTGACCATGATAATAGGGGTCATCAAATACAAAAAATTCATAGAATATATAAATGAAATATGATTCAACTCTCAAGGGTGATATGGAAAATTCCGCCATTTCATGCAACCCCAGATTTCAAGTGTGAGCATGGTAATGTCTCGTCTACAAGTTGAAGATCATTGCTTTCCATTTTATAAATTACGCTCATTCTAATGAGTCCGAAATGAAATGGGGCAATTTTTAAAATAGGGAATAAGGAACATTTAAGAGTTTTAAATTATTTTCTCATTTCTCGAGTTACATACCCTAAGGCCCCCAACAGACTACGCCGAGGAATGTGTTTCCAGAAATGTGCGACGAGAAATGTGGAAAATCGAAACAAGGGACTCTTATGGACCCCCACACACTTGAAAGAGTTTCCTCGTTCGCCTCTGCGGAGGCGAAAGGAACTCTTTCGCCTCCGCAGAGGCGAACGAGCGAGTTTTCTCGGACGTCGGTCGTCGAGCGAGTTTTCTCGGACACATTTCTACTCTTTCACTTGTTATACGACATTTGGGCGTTCGCTGCCGCAGGAAAACACCAAACAGTGCAAGAACTGAGTGAGGTTGTAACGTTTGGCAGTAAAAGATGCGATAACCTACCAGTTTTTTAATTGTTTTCTTGAATTTTCTCTTCAAACGGAAATGAACACGTAAAAACTTGTATGGAAGATATTCTTATTTGTGTGAAATCCGCTCATAATGAGTAATATAAAAATAAAAATTTGAAGCAAGAAACTTGAAAGGGTATTTTGAAAGAATTGAATTAATTTATTACTTTTCTTAATTGGTATTTATGAATGAATTTATTAATTGTGAATTTTATTATGAATTATTTTATCATTATCTATTCATTATTCAACCAACAAATATAGTAAACCAGAACGTGGTAGAGATTACGGAGTTCAAGAAAATTTGCTGATGTACAACTTCTCCCTTATACGTCACTTAACTTCTTGTTTTTTAACATTAAATAATGATTTGTATGCAATGTAGTAGTGTGTTTCTCTCTAGGTAATTCGAACTCGTTAAACAAATGGTTTACGATTATTGTAACAAAACAAGGATATCACGAGTAAAAATTGCATAAGAGCATTTAATAAAACAAGAAATGGGACTCAGATGATCTCATAGCTAAAACTGCTGCCATCACTCTCGGCTTGTGACACATAAAGGCATTTCGAGACATCGAATAACCTCTTTGTAGTGTGTGGACGCAGCCTCGCCGGCTTATTTCCACATTTCTCGTCGCACATTTCTCGCAACGCATTCCTCGGTGTAGTCTGTTGCGGGCCTAAGAGTCCCTTGTTTCGATTTTCCACATTTCTGGAAACACATTCCTCGGCGTAGTCTGTTGCGGGCCTAAGCCAAAAATCACGCTACGCCACTGACTAACACTCTATCACTTTGAAGGTCCTTGATGTCGAATTTCAATACTAGCGCCTAAATTATTTGCAGGATTTTCTCCAAAATTAACATTCAGCGGTCGATCTGATCCCACTCGAAGCTCTGCGACTTTGAGAAACATTCTTTAAAATTTGGGGATAATTTACATGAAGCCCCTAGTACACATTCAAAATATGTTCACAAAAATGGCTCCAAATATTTTTTAAATTTTTTTGTAAGAATAGAGTGAAAACGAAGATGAGATAGGTCCGACTTTCACTGTTAACTTTGAATTTCGAAAAGTACAAAAGTTTGAATTTTTTCGGTGTCTTCCTACAGCTACAATATTAAAGATAGCTATTTTTTCAAACGATATTTGTTCTCCGTAATTTATTCTTTCATTAACAACATGCCCGTTTTTTGTTTAAACAATATAAAATATAAACATAAATGTCTCAAATTTTATCCTTAAACTTTTGGTAGGGATAGTGCTAAATGAAACGTACTATGATGTGATAAACTCTACTACAAAGAATACATTGTATGATATATTCTTTTGTTTTTTCAGAGATTACACAAATGTAATTTTTTTGAAATATACCTCTCACGCAAGCTGTTAATATTTACATTACCATTCTAAACATTATTGCATTTGTGAGTAGAAGTGCTTCAAATGAGTTCCAATTAAGTTTTTCAATACCCCAAAAGTTTTCTGTGAAAAAAGTTTCAAATTTCGCGTTTACAGTAATGATTAAACGACATTTTCTGAAAAACGGCTCAAATATTTTCAAAAAAATTTCCTTAAAACAGGAGGTTTGACTCTTCTGCAATATTTGTCTAAAGTCATATTTCAGATCTACGGATAAGGGTCAGAAAAGTTGAGAAATTGTGAAAAAATGTTCTTTGGGCGGCGATGGTATATATAGTTGGGAAGCTATGGGGCAAAACCGAAAAGCTGGCCCATGTCGGACGTACTAGCACCTTTGGTGAAGCCTCAGAGGCTTCCCCCACCCTGCGGCAGCTGAAATTTCCCCTCTCGGCGATAAGGAAGCGCGGAGACGACAAGGAGAGGCGACCACACTCTCTGGAGGCGACTGCGAGACGCAGCGATCCCCACTGGCCGTCACTCGTCATCACTGACCTCACCATCAGAAGAGGAACTCGCGCTGCCAGAAGTGTCCAAAGAAATGAATCAATGTGTTGGCCCACCACATTATCCTATAACTGAAACACTTTTCAAGACACCGCTTATTTTGTGTTGATCTTTTGGACAACCCCTTCTGTAGAAACACGCAAGCTGCCTTTCGTCTCATCCTTCTCACTCATCAATGTGTTATCGCCAAACCTACAGTGTTGAATTACCGCGCTACCCACGAGGGGAAGTCAGGGAGGGAGCTATACTGCGATTTTTCGTAACTTTGTCCCTGACAGAAATCAGCTGTTTCGCTGCCATCCAATCAGAAGCTTCATTTTGCGATAGTGACGTCACTGTGGTGATGTTCAAGCTCTCTATTGGATGAAACCGTGAACAGCTGATTTCTGTCAGGGACATAGTTACGAAAATCGCAGTATATGTTGTGACACAGAGCGCAGGCAGGCGGGTTTGTAGCTTTGGGAGGGGGAGGCCACGTTCGGGCATGCGCAATGGAAGTTTTTTTTGACTCGGGGAGACCTCTAGTACAAAGAAGTCCTGTGTCATTCTGAAACACCACTAAAAAAAAGTTTCTTCCTCATATACATAAGAATACACAGAGTAATAAGGTGACCAGTATTAGTCGGGACAGTCCCTTTTTTTTGAGTCCATCATGTCCCGTATTTTTTTAAGGAAAAGGGGACGCCAAAATGTCACACTTTTGGAACAATGACTAGGCATAAAGTACCGCCAACAATTTTTAAATTTATCATAATATATTCCGTTAGATTTGCATTAGTTTATAAGAAATTAAGCGCGAGTATACTTCGGTTTTTCTTTCTTGGCGCACGGGGGTGTGTCATTAAAATGGAATATCTCACAGTATTTCGCGTCGTTCTTAATTGTGCCGCTAGGAGCATAATTGCGACTGTATCGAGCAGTGCTGACGATCATGCGGCTCAATGGAGAACGACGCGAAATACCGTGAGATATTCCATTTTATTGGCACACCCACGTGCGCCAAGGAAGAAAAAACGAAGTATAGATCGTATGCTCATGTATTATACCCCGTAACAAGTGTTATTATTGTAGTACATTCTATGGCTTGTTGTGTTGACATCTATTGTGATCAAGAAGGGAAAGATTCAGTGGTGGTTCCAGGAAGGGAAAATAAGTGAAGCTTCATTTGAGCTTATATGCTTTATCGCTACCGATAAAGCATTATAATTTTTTAAGAGAAACTTAATTTTGCGAAACAACATTCTTGGGACGTTTCCGGTATTTGGCATCCAACGCCCTCTGGAAAACAAAATCAAGATGGCATCATTTGTGCCGTAAAATGCTCAATTGTGAATGGTTTATTGTAACAGAAATGGTCGTTTTAATGCTGGTAAAAAATTGCTGATTTGTTTTGTTTTTATTCGTTTTATTCATTTCCATTGTAATTAAAAAACGTAGTTTACTATAGTGCATGACATGGCTTCTTGTTATGTGCATGTGTGCCGTTTTGACCATTTTTTTAGTCAAGAAAAAGTCACAATGTCCCGTTTTTTACTTTCCCGTATACGTACGTATAGACGGAATGATATACGCAGTATAGGGAAAGTTATGTAATGCTGCGCGAAAAAATGGCCAATTTTCGGCGGAAAAAAATTAATTGCCGGGCCGTGAAAACGAATAAGTGGATAAAACCAGTTGATAAATTAAGAAAAAAATCCTCTAACACGTGTTGTAGCCAGAAACCCTGTTTTCAAGATCCTTGATACCGAAAACCCAATTGAAAGGAAAACGTCCGTCCGTCCGTCCGTCCGTCTGTGAACACTGCTAGCGCCTAAACCATATGTACGATTTCTTCCAAAATGGATATTCCCCGGTCGATCTGATTCTAGTCGAAGCTTTGAGATTTTGAAAAAGATTCTTCAAAATTTGGGGGTACTTTATATGAAGCCCCCCGGGGATTTTCAAAATTTTCTCAAAAACGGCTCCAATTTTTTTTAAATTTCTTGTATGAATAGAGTAAAATACACTTTTTAACATGGCTTAGGTCCGATTTTCACGTACAGCTCTGAATTTTCGAAAATTGTGAAAGTTTGACTTTTTTTTCGGCGTCTTTCTCCAACTACAAAATTGAAGATAGAGATTTTTTTCTTCAAATAAAATGTGTTCTCCAAAGTGAGTTCTTTGTTTAAGGTCATGTACAATCTTTTGAAAAGTGTAGTATTTTTCGCGCAATATTGCGTGCAATATGTGCAATTTTAAAAAATTACAGAAACAAGATTTTCTCAAAAACGGCTCCAAATTTTTTCTTTAAACTTTTGGTAAGGATAGTGGTAAATGTACTCTATCAATGACATAAAAGCCATTTTGGTCTATCGGTTTTTTTTTTCAAAAATTACAAAAATGGAAATTTTTTTACTTGTCTCTCACGTCGTTAATATTTACATTATCGGCGATTTTTTCACATTATTATTTTTAAGATTATACATGCTTTAAATAATGTCAAGTAAAGTTTCTTGAAAACACTACCGTTTTCTGTGAAAAGTAGCTCAAATTTCGGCATTTTCAGAAATGCTCAAACGCCATTTTCTCGTATATGGCTGCAAATTTTTTCTTGAAACTTTTGTAACGGATAATGCTAATTACACTCTTTAGTATAGCGTAAAGTTTATTTTGAGTTATTTTTATTTTTCAAAAATTACATAATTGTAATTTTTTGAAAGCTCTCTCACATCTTTAATACGCACATTACCAGCAATTTGTAAAGATTATTATATTTGTGAGTGTAAGTGCTTCAAATAACTTCAAATAAAGTATTTTGAAAACTCAATCATTTTCTGTGAAAATGAGCATCACATTTCGCATTTTTAGTAGCGCTAAAACGCCATTTTCTCTTGAACGGCAACCAGTGGCGTAGCGTGTCTCCTGCATTTGGGGATGCTCAACAATAATGCGAACTGAAGACATCGTGATTCTTAATGTTCTCTAGAATCTAGGTTATTGAAACAAATGTTACACTGCTTCAACAGATTTATGTCAGGAGACTTCTTGAAAGCAAATTATGAAATAGCTCCGCTTTAGTAGTAGGGAGTAATGGCCGTAGCTGCGACGGAAGTGGGGTTAAATGCAACCCGCACTACACAGGCCCACCCCTGTAAACACCCGGCGCCACGAGATAAACCCCTGTGACGTCACAAGGTCGCTGTGACGTCACAAGGCCGCCGAGATAGCCCCCTGTGACGACACAAGGCGCCGCGCGCCCTGGCGGTGAAGCGTGGAAGCGCGCGCGCGTGCTGCGCCCTGGCGGCGAAGCGTGGAAGCGCGCGCGTTGTGCTGCGCCCTGGCGGCGAAGCGTGGAAGCGCGCGTGTGCTGCGCCCTGGCGGCGAAGGTTGGTAGCGCGCGTGCTGCGCCCTGGCGGCGAAGGTTGGTAGCGCGGAAGCAGCAGCGCAGGGTCGGCGGCGTCGCCGTTCTCAAAAACGCGCCGCCCGAGGGAGGCTCGAACCGCGCCCGAGTCCCGCTTCCTGTGCGCGCGCCAGCGTCGGAAGCGGTCGGGCGAGCACGCTGGCTCTGAGCTACGACGACATCGTCTCTGGAGGTGCCTGGTAGGCGGGTGTCTTGGTGCGCGGCGGCGGCGGCGCGCGCGCGCGCGCCCGGGGCGGGGAGGGAGGAGACCTCTATCGCGGCGCCCGCTCCCCCTCCCCCTCCCCCTCCCCCTCTAGCGCCTGCAATGGAATGTGGGAGTTGCTAGAGAGAGAAAAAAGGAAACTTTACAAGGCGGTGACAGGGAAAAAAACAAACATGAAAACAGTGCCTGTAGTGCAAAGGATTTGCCATCTCGAAAACAAACGGATCAAAAATTCACGGACCGAAACGCACAGCGCCCTGAACTGAACTGAACAGCGCTTCATAATGAGCATTCGCTGCGGACCGCGGCGCTCGCGAGCGCTATCACCCTCCGACATCCGTTCGCCGGTCGCGCAATCTTATCAAGCGCGACTTCCGTTCGCTGTCCTTGGACGGCGCGCGGCGCTGGGCGGCATCGCCTTACCACCCACGAGTGCACGCCTGTACGCTCTAGTGGCGAACGCGGGAAACGCAGCTCTAGTGCTAAACGTTCGCCACTAGAGCGCACGTGCGTGCACTCCAGCGCTTCATAATGAGCATTCGCTGCGGACCGCGGCGCTCGCGAGCGCTATCACCCGCCGACATCCGTTCGCCGGTCGCGCAATCTTATCAAGCGCGACTTCCGTTCGCTGTCCTTGGACGGCGCGCGGCGCTGGGCGGCATCGCCTTACCACCCACGAGTGCACGCTTGTGCGCTCTAGTGGCGAACGCGGGAACGCAGCTCTAGTGCTAACGTTCGCCACTAGAGCGCACGTGCGTGCACTCCAGCGCTTCATAATGAGCATTCGCTGCGGACCGCGGCGCTCGCGAGCGCTATCACCCTCCGACATCCGTTCGCCGGTCGCGCAATCTTATCAAGCGCGACTTCCGTTCGCTGTCCTTGGACGGCGCGCGGCGCTGGGCGGCATCGCCTTACCACCCACGAGTGCACGCCTGTACGCTCTAGTGGCGAACGCGGGAAACGCAGCTCTAGTGCTAACGTGACGGTAATGTGAGGATATGCTAGAGAGAAAATAAAAGGAAACCCTACAAGGCGGTGACAGGGGGAAAAAAACATGAAAACAGTGCGATAAGAATTAAATTTTTTTATTGAAACCAAATGATACACGGTAAAAAAAATTTAATTCGAAACATTTTTCATGATACATGGTAAAAATAATTCGATATATTTTATTCAACAGCCGTTTTACAAAAGGTCGTCGTGGTTACTGGTGGCGATGGTCCTTTGTAAATGGGCAAGTGTCTTATCAATCTCTTCTGGATCTTGTCGTCCACATACCCTTTCGTGGCAGCGTCTGTCTTTGCCTTGGGCGGCGCCATGTTGACGACGCGGGTTTGCAGCACGTTGACGTTTCCCAGTTTGCTGTACCGGAGCGGCGGAAGTTTTTCTAGCTGCTTTTTGACGTCTCGAATGTTGCGGTCGACGTACGCTTTGTTGGCGGCATCTTTTTCTCTTGCGGATACCCCGTATTCGAAATGCGCCAAAGATCGGCGTTATAGGGACTGACCTCGCTCCATCTGCGCAGACAGTTGGATTGAGTATCGACCACGCGTTGTAGTGAAGTCGTGACAGGATTGATGAGTTCCCGCATGGCCCTATCGGCATCGTCCGCCGCTAATCGACGAACGTGGTCGGTTTGCCCATGCACGTACTCTTTGGTGGCAACGTAGTCAGGTAGTTGGCAAATTCTATGTCCTCCTCTCATCTTGCGAGTTCACTCGGTCATCATACACATCATCGTCCTGCTCCTCCTCTGACGAGTCGACGAAGGCCTCCTTCGCGTCTGCTCGGTTGGCGCTCATGATGAACTGACGGCGGCAGCGTTTCACCGCGGCGTTTTATAATCGGCGGCGGATGTGATGACGTCACATCCTACTCTTCCTCAGAGCTGTCGTCACTGGGCTCGGAAGAGATGACTTCGGCGCTGTCGTCACTGGGGTCGATAATAGGAATATACAAATTGAGTCGTTCAGTTATATCAGGCACGTGACGAGTTGTTGCAGCAGCACGTCGTCGAACGTTTCCCGAACTCGTTCCATGCGTCGTCGAAGGAGCACGTGTCGCAGAGCTCGCAGAATCTGGAAAACCGTTGGCCTCATGGGTGAGGGAAGTGTGCACATGGCGGTGCAGAGATGGATGATCGTTTGTATAATGTATGAGTCATCCACCATCGATGCCATGACGTCTTCCACTAGATTCGGAAAAGCGCCGTGTCTTTCGCGCTCGAGTGGAGGTTGAGGACGTGGCGACACGTAGGACACGTGTGGGACATGTTTAACCACCTTTCTATACACGTAAACACAAACAAGTGATTGCATGGCGTGCGCGCCATTCTAGGAGGAGGAGTGGCATCGTTGAAACATATGCTGCAATATTCATTGATGCGTGATGCTTCGTCTTCAGGCACTTCCACGAAAGGGGGCGGAAGAGACGATGTCATCGTTCCCCGTTTTAATTGTTTCACTTCACAGCGCTAAGCAGATAAGAGCAGCGAACACGCACACAAAGTTCAGAAGAACAAGTCCGATCTCGATGCTATCTAGGCAGCTCATCATATTTTTTTCGATTCACAGTTCAAGACAAGTTTACAGTATACGCAATCTTCTTTCAACACCGGGGGTCCGCTGTTGTGATGCAAGCAGACGACAAAGTCTTCGACTCGACACGAAGGACACGCTTTCCTCGACGGGGCGTTGTCGTCGTCCTCCGAGTAGTTTGTCGGCAAGGCTGGCGGAGAGCGATGCAAAAGCGGCAGTTTCGCTTCGGCGGCGGCGGCCCGTCGATGCGCGTGCGTCCGCGATTCCAATGCTCCTTACACGGACGAACTTCTGAACGCGAGGGTGATGTCGGGTGGCTTCGGGAAGTTTCTCGAAAACGCGCTCCACCTGGTGAGGCTGCACCCAATGACACAAAAATTCGACCGGTAATTGACTCAACGTCTCCGAGTCGAGAAGTGTAAGCGCGCCGTTGACTTCACGCAACTTTCGGAGGGCGCGCTCGATGTCTTCTCGCGTCTCTTGTCTGATGCGCTCCAGCGGTCCGGGCTGAGTGGCAGTTGTGTACGACGGAACGCTCTGCATCGTAATGATGAGCGCAGCGGCGGAGAGCGGCCTTAAAAGTGCGCGAGTTTTTATCGTCGTCGTCGAACGGAAGCGAACATCCGTCTAGATGTCTGCCCACCTGCCGCAGTAAGTACGCAGCCATTCGTAGAGGGCGATGACGTGACGCCCAGCTAGGCTGACGTCACCGCAAGCGTAGATGTCGCGGACCGCGTGTAAGCACTCGTGTAGCGGAGGACAGCCGAACTCCGCGAGATCGAGAACGCAGCAGCCTTCTCCTTCCATGTCTCCTCCAACCACCTTTTCTTCTCACCTCCCTTGACGTATAATGTTGTCGCACCTTTTAAAGCTGACCTAATCACAGAAGCTCTGTCGTCATAATTGTAACTCCCACTACTCCACGGCGGTTGTGGCGGGTGGTATTGTTTGATCCACTCCACATGTTTCTTGTCGTCGCTGCTCAATGTTGGAAAGGTCGCGGTGGACGAAAAATGAATGTCGAATGAGTCGATCGGGATCGTCATTGTCTTTTGATTGGCGTATGACGGCACCTTTGATGTTGAAGCGTTTGTCGAGAGTATAACCTTGCAGATCCACGACAGCTGTGGATCCGCGATGGACCTGTGGCCATGAGTTGGAGGATCTGTCTCCTTTTTCTATTCTTCTGGAACGACGATCGTTGCTATAGAGGAGCGGTTTCACCTCACGCTCGACAAAGACTTCGTTCTCGTGCCACGCTGCGGCCGATGTCGACGCAGCGTCCTCGTCGCACGACGCCGCTGCCTCGGTCGATGTCGGCGTCGCCGTCCGCGCAGCAGTCTCCTCGGCGGCTTCGTCCCACGTTTGCTCCACGCTCACACATGGATGCTTTCCAGCCGTTCTTTAGTTTCTCTTAACGAGGTGTCCTGTTCAGGAGGAGGAGGAGGAGGCGGCGGTCGTTCCGCGACGAATGTTGAATGTAAAGCATTTCTCACGTAGCGCATCATGCTTCCGCACAGAAACGGATTGGCGGCGCGCCTGCGCAAAGCAACTCTCTCGCACAAAGAGTGACGGTCGTCGTGTTGCCGTCAGCTTTCTTATACTCGCGTGTTGACGACAGCAGACAGGAAGTGGAGCGCGACTCTTATCGTTCCCCCACCCACTTCAAGGACTCTTCGGTTTTCCGCCTTCAATGTCTCTCGCATGCACCCACGAATTGTGGCGTGAGTCGAAACCGAGCCATTTCACGAGGCGAAGCGGGCCCTTTTTCCGTACGACGGCGCTCGACTAAATAGTGATCGGGAAATCGCGTGCGTTGCAATTCTTCGGTGTAGAAGCGCCCCTTGATCGTTTCGCCTTTTCAGGTCTTTAGCGAGTACGTGACGGGATTCGAGAGGTGCACACGAACGATTTAAAGAGTTCGGTGCCCCATCGCGCTTCGTAGCCTTTCCGAAACGGCGAGCTCTTGTACGTGCTCACCCGAACGATGTCGCCGACTCGAAATCGATTGTTCCTCAGAGACGCGGATCGAGCGTTTTCACTCGGTCGTACACCGTGCGCATGAGGCTGTGTCTTTCTTCACGTCTTTCGTTTCATGCCGATGGTGCGATGTTTGGATTGTTGTAATCTCGGAGGAGGTCGGCGAGCATGAGGGTCCAGCGTCGCGTCCCCTCGGCGGTGAAACCCTCCACATCCGCTCCTTGAGCGTTCGATTGAAACGTTCGACGACGGCGGCCTTCACGTTGGAAAAGGTGGAATAATGATGAATGCGCCGCGCTCTCGAGCCACTTGTTGAGCGCGGTATTGTAAAACTCTGTGCCTTGATCGGTTTGCAGGTAGCGGGGCTCTCGGCGCTCGACGTCACGATGCGGTCGAAAGCCTTGACGACTTCCGCTCCGGTATTTTTCTTTATCGCTTCCGCCCAGGCGTACTTGCTGTATCACGTCGAGACGGTGAGAATGTAACGCATCCTCGATTGCTTTTCGAGTACGGTTGCATGTCGACCAAGTCGGCTTGCCACAATCATCGAATCCTTTCGTCCTCGTCCGCCGTCTTTCGTAACGACGACGGGCAGGCGCGTGCAATTTTCGCAGCGATTCCTTGTTCCGACGGAGAGGTCGTCGTTCGTCTTCTTCTTTATTCTTCTGCATGGTCAGAGAGCTAAGCGATAATACCGCTCACGCAATTCATCTCTATTCTACTATTTCTCCGTCGATCCGTTGTTTACCGGCGTCCCGCGAGCGGGTAAGAGACGCGCCTCTCCACGAGCGTTTCCACGGAATCGCGCCAATATTTGTAGTCTGGCGGCCGGGGGGGGGGGGGGTCCAAACGTAGTCCCCTCCCGTTCTCTTTTTCGTTTCATCATTTCAAAGTCTTTTGCTTCGTCTTTTCCCCGCGAAAAGAGGCGAGAATAATTTCACGATAATTTCGTATATTATCCTTTGTTTAAATGTAAATTCGGTCCTGTAATTCACCTTGTGTGGCGGAAGACAATTTCGAGAATCTTTTCTGTATTTCTTCAAATCGTCTTTCGTGACAATCTCTCCGGTTGGGTCGTT
>JAHLJT010009355.1:138993994-139016189 GCA_031308135.1 Acheta domesticus | reverse complement strand
CTCCACTGCTAGGGAAGCACAATATTATATCCGCACAATTTGTTGCTCGTACTATTTGATACTCTCCTAACAATGTTCCACATATTCGACATCCATCACGAAATAATTTTCCTTGAACGTAGTAATATTTCACTAAAAATGGACTAATGCTACCTTGACGACGTCAATTTTGTCGTAATATCATTCGTTTCATTCTACCCTCCTGGTGGGGGCATCGCCATATCCGGGTTCCACTCTATCACCCAAACAGCACTTCGGTGTCTCGAGCTGCTCAAACTCTGTGACTTCATTGGCTAAGCAGTTCGGCTTCCGACGCCATAAAACTTTTTTCTTGTATTATGTTTTCGTATTATAAGAAGATTACTAACCATATGTTACAACTCTCGCTATATCATAGAGACTGCATAAAGAGTGGCGAAGGGAGGTCTTCTTTCACCCAGATATTTTTTCTCGTTATCAGAGCGCGCAGATGCCTGACAGAACAGGAACATAAATTGTAAGCTATTATAATAAAAATTAACAAGCCAAAAGTAAAGCAGTGAACGGAAATAACATACACAATTAAATGGTTGTGGCATGAAACTGAAAAATAGGTTCTGAGACCACAGATTTCTTCTCAGAGTGGCCAATACAGAGTAATGCAGTGTTTGTCAAGTCGAGGCCACAAGTGGGAGTCCCGTGGCACGAGTGCCACAGTGAAATCGCCCCTCCCCCAGATCATTCACCTGCCACCGTAGACAACGCCATCCCTTTTGGTAAACTGCGGGGTCACTAATAGTTTTCTTTCCCGACGATAGTACGCAGAAGAAGTTCGTGTGCATGCAGGTACCACGATGCGTGCCACTGCCACCGCAAAGACCTTAAACACACACTGGGGTAATGTATTCCCGCAAAGAATACTAGTTATAACTTTGAACACTAGTTGAATCTTCTGTTCCAAACGCTGATATTTTACGCAGAGCATTACTCGGAAACTTTCGAGAAACCGCACTGTCGAATAATTTTTCATGTGACTCTCCCTTTCTGTCGCGAGAGAAACCTCATTTTCATGTTGACATCTGTAGCGTTTCTCGGCTGCTGATTGATGCCACGAGCTAGTGAAGTTTACAGAGACGACACAGCAACGAGACACAGCTCAGTGCTCATTGCTTACCTTGTCCATTTCTACGCTCCACTCACTTGTAAGACGGGCAGCCGTTGGTTTTCTCTAGTCCTCGTTTCGGTGGCGTTCAGTCTCGCAAACCAGCGACATGCCCTCTTTTATGCGCTTCTGTACCTAGATGGCTTACTCTTTGTTCATGACGTGTTTCATCATAACGGTTTCGTTTTCTAAGCCTCAATGCTCTATTTAGACTTCACTATTAATACAAAATAAAATTAAATAATTTCAAATTCCCTTTCAAAAATTGTAAATTGTAAGTAATAATGAATTGTCATAACTAATCTAAATACGTCACATTTTATTCGGGGATACTGTGGAAGCAGTCAGGAAATAGAGTTTCTTCTCTCAATTTGTTCATCATTCTGAAATTACGTAACCACAGGAGCCGCAATTATAGTAAAGTAAACAATAACCACATATTTGTCTCTAGACTTAGCGTCTTCCTTATTATTTATCATCTCATGTTTACATAAGTTGCTACTACGTTCTCGTTGTTTTCGCAATCGAGTTACAAAAATATCACTTTCAAATTAAAGGACACACAAACAGAGACACAGTCTTTACTGCAAATTACTAAAACTCATGACCAATGGGGGTTTGTTACATACAAAACGGCATAAAAGTTCTAGATTAAAAGTATTATTAAAAAACACAATAACCGCTTTTTAGTTCTGTGTTAAAAAGATCTCTAAAAAAACGGACGCTTTGTACAACATTAAATGTCCATGACTTGCACGCTATTACACTTTTTTCGTAAGAACAGTTGTAAAACTGACCACCATAAATATGACCTAGATTCCTTAACGTATTTTATTTGTCAACTAACGACTCCAAAATACACACAGTCAATCAGATATAATGCACACAAATTAATTAATTCCTTACAAACTTTATACTATCCCCAGTTTACATTACTTTAACATTAAACGTCAGAAGCATTTGAATAGTAATGTTGTAGAAATGAAGCGCTTTTAGACACCGCCGTCAAAATGTTATAATCTAATACTACTAGCGTTAATAACAATAATAATAATTTTACAAATCACGTTATATTGAATCGTTCCTAAGTAATGATGTACCAACCGAAATGTATAATCACATTTGTATTGTCCGAGTTGATAGTAAGTCAGTAACGTTCGATTTACGTAAGATAAAATCTCGAAACATTTAGAATTTCTGTGGAGAAGAACACGCCCGGTCATTCAAATGTCCACAACGCCGTCTTATTCATACAACACACTAACAGCCGTCAGGACAGCTACCTGTTAACGTTTAATACAGCACCGCGATCCGCCCGCAGCTGCTGAATGGCTGTTGGCTAATGGTGAGTTTTCCGGAAGAGCGAGCGAGCGGGCGAGCGTCGAGCGGGCGCTTTCACGCGGCGCCGCCACATTTGGGTTTCCCGCCTCGCGCGCTTCGTTCGCTGCGCTCCGCCACTTACGTAAAGGCGCCGCCCGACGAGCCGCGTCGCGCCCCGCCGCCACCGCGCGACGCCGACGCCGCCGACGCCGCAGGGCGGCGCTTTCTCGGCTGCGCGCCTCCGCGGCCAGGCGGCGTCCTATTCGCACGCCACGCCCACCCCAGCGGACCCCCTCCCCCCCGAGTGGTGGGATCACCCCAGCGGCCATGGGCCTTTTGGCGATCGACAGCGAATGGACAGATATCGTCCCTTCCCTAGAGGGTTGGATGACCCCTGATGGGAAATGATTAATTTGTTCTTGCAAGGGGACATAATTACTGTAATTCGTTTTTAGGTGCCCTGTTTATGATTTTCACATTTTAAAATGTTCAAATTAAGGAAATTTGAAAATAAGAAACTTTATTGCTAACTATAGGCATGTTCAGTGGTCCAGTTGCTTTGGGTATCGGGCCTACTTCGAGTTGGCATTCAGAAGCCTTATATAGACCCGTCAAAGGCAAAATGGGTACATATTGTGTACAAAATGTTTACATATAGTAAAAAAAACGAAACCGCTGGATTTGACATGACCCCTCGGAATGTTCACTTTTCAATTTTGAAAGTCCGCCAAGAGAAAATTTCCAGTTTGCAACCTGTCAGCAACCAATGATGGGGAATATAATAAGTAGAGAGTTAGAAAACGTCCATACACACTGAATGTTAGACGAACTACAAGAGGGTACTTATTATTTACTGAGCGACATTACTACTACCGCTTGGCCGCATACAAATAAAAATTTCCACTCCACATGCTCTAAAATTTTGATTACAACTGTGCCCCACCCACACCTCGTCGGGGCAGCCAGCTGTAACTTCCCATCGATCATCAAACGTGGTGTCACCATGCGTTCGTTATCGGTGACGTTGATGCTCTTCGAACTCCAGTGCACCTCACGCAAGAGGTGCCAGTTGCGGGGCATCAATTGACCGTTGCGTAGCTCTCTTGCCAATGACACTAACTCGCTTGGAGACCCGTTTTACCTTCTCTCCTATTACCATTGATCCATCAATCATTCAAATAACAATACTATCACCACAACCAACATTCAAAACCATTCATCTCGGATATAACCGAAGAAGGATATGGACATGATAAATAATATGCAAGTTGCCCACCAAATCGCCAACTGGTTGACAAGCGATCGGGGAGAGAGTAGGAGAGATGGCAGAGGATGCTTCCCTTGGTCTCGAGAGACAAGCTTTACCTCCGCGGTTTTTTACTATGTGGTATAAATGTTATCTGTCCGTTGGATTATTCATTTGTCGCTTTAACCAGTTTGGAATCTTTGCCTGGCGTTGGCAGTTCTCGCTGCACTATCGGAGTCTTTTGAAATGAAGGGGATGGTACCATATAAAGAAGGGCTGTCTACGCAATGTCCTGATATTGGAAATTGGAGACCAGAACGGGGTAGAGAAGGAAGTAATACGAGTAGCCAATGGCCCGATGTTGGTGTTACTCAAACATCTGCCAGATGATAGGAAGAAGACTCGGAAATGTCCAAATAGAGCAGACGGTGTCTAGAATTCACATCTAGACAGAACCTTTGTCTGACTCAGCTACTCTGTAAAAAAAATCTTCTATTGGAAGTGTCCCGATGTACGAAGCTTAAGCTATACCAACGCAACACCCCGTGCACATCGAAATCTACAGATACGAGACAGAAAACGTGTTTAGGCACTGAATAGAAGAAGGACAGCGAAAGCCACCTTATACAACGAGCGATTTTACTATCTAATTGCACGTTTACTGTCCAGCTACTTAACTTGCTTCCTATCAGACGATTGGCTAGTGAGCTTGTTGCTTACCCTGCGAGTGGGGTTGTCGACCTGGATACTTTTACTCGCTCTGCTCTCGCAAGTTTACTATCTGAAAAGTAAACTCCTGTGTGAAAAACGTGCACCTGGGTAATAAACCGGAAAGCTACAAAGACATATGAAAAGCATGTAAATATGATTGACTACCGCACGCATACTTTTGCCGCGCGAACACAATGAAGTAGCAGGCAATGTGATAAAAGATTGGCTCACTAGTGAACGACTTTACAAGGCATGTGTCTCTAGAGAATTTATCCGGCAATGAACGATTATTAAACTGTCGTCATGGAAGAATCATTTATTAAAATGGTCTTAAAAAAATGCGGGTATGAAGAAGGGGATATTGCACTTTGTTCGGAAGTAATGGAAACTAATATACACATCATCAGTAGAAGAATTCCGTTCAGAGCGTTATCATGGTCTATGGCGCCCTGGACTACATATCTCTTTGCTGTTCGACACCAAAGTAAACACTAGACCGAAAAAATAGAGGCACATGACCAGTGGCGTTTTTATTCCAAAAATAAACCCGCAATTACATAAACAACTTGATTCACTTTTTACATACATATTAAACGATTTTTATGAATTTAAACTATTTCACACCTTTTTAAGACACTGAAATTCGTTGTAAGTAATGTAGTTCGTTAGGCCTTATCGTGTTATTCAAATTAATTGCCCACGTTATCCGTGCAGCACATGCTCCTAGGAATCAATGGCTGAGCTGGTTACATCTTCGGAGAGCTGATATGGCATCGAAATGAGTCACGGGAGCGAGGGGCGGGAACGAGAGGAGGAGAGAAGACGGAGGTAGGTTTGAGGGGAAATGCTTGTCGACTCCCTGGAATGCTCAATATTGGTCACGAGAAAAGCGGGTGAGGCAACTGGAGATGGAAGCGAAATGAGCTGACGGGTGCTGCATGTAGTAGTGAAAGAAAAGAACGACGTAAGGATAAATTCTAAAACTTGAGAGGATACAGAAAACATGAATGTTGAAGGAAAAAGAGATACAAGTAATCCTCGGCAGAAAATATTTTCGTATCCTTCAAGAAAACGTACGAGGTCTGCAGAATCAATCGAAAAGAAATTGTGAGATCGGAGAAAGAAAAGTTCTGAATACCTTGCCCGGAAAAAATACATACTCTATTGTTGATGGCAATTTAAGACAAAAGGTAACAAGAAACAAAATTGAAGAGACCCATGAGAAAAGAGACATTGCGGAGAAGTAGATTGACCAAGAAAGAGGAAGAGCTCACAAGGGGAGAGTGTGGAAACAGCAGAAGTAACTGAAGTCGTGCGGAAGTCAAAATTTGTAACAGAAATAAACAAAAAGACGTATAGAGAAAGTTAAGGCAGATATGAAATCACAAAGTAGAATTGATATAAAATCTAATATTTAATAAAAATTAATGCCAGAATACCTCTTTGTGGAGGACTTAATACATTCAATTAGATCGTATATATTTAACATTTAAAATTACGAATGCTGTGTCTAAGAGGACCACGCATTCTACTAACTCCAGATGGAAGAGCCCAGCAAGGATTTAGTGCTATAACGCGTTTCAAAAGATACTTCCCGTGAGTCTTAAAGGGCAACTATCAAGGGTGGGAAAAATTTTATTTAGTAGGCCATTTATTACCTGACAGCATGAAGTTAGGTCAACGGCTTTTAAGTGTCTTCAAAACCCTGCATTATTATAACTAGAGACCGGATTATTATGTATTACATTTTTTTGTCTTTCTACTTACCGTTCTCAAAATTGTAATCTTGGCGAATCATAACCTTTCTAACATAATATCGAATTTTTTTCGTTACATATTTTTACATATTTAGTACTATATTACATATTTTACATATTTTGCTGTTTTCAAAATATATTTTCTTATTTTATCAATTTTTTCAATTTAATTCCATATTTTTTAAAGAATTTTTTAAATCAGCATTTTTCCTACATTATTGGGGAAATCTAAATGTACAAAATATCAATGACACCGCATTTTGTGATGTGTAACCTTAATTTCCGAGAAAAATTTGCGATCGCCAACGTGTAACACTTCAATGAAGATGCTAAGGTGTATGTTTGCTGGTCGTATATCTCGCCAGTTTGTGCGATGACTTCTATTGCGATTAGTCTGGCTGCTAACTACGGTACTGAATTACAATAGATTAACCTTTTACTACTTACGAGAAAGTTGTTTGATGTAAAGTGAGCAGTTTTTCTAAATGTAATTTCTTGCTATGTAAATGGTTTTTAATTAGAAAATTTTAATATTACATATTACATCCGATTTTACATATTTATTACATATTATTACTGTTTTCATTACATATTTATGTGTATATTTTGACATTTAATACTACATATTTTTCCGGTCTCTATTATAACCGTTCTAATTCTGGTATTCATTGCAGATGGTCTCTTTATCGCATCAAACCCGCGAAAAAGAGACCATATGCTACGAATGAGGGGAAAAACGAAAGAAGGGAAAACTGGCTATTAGACGACGAATACACACGTATCTGCCAATCTGTCTGTAAACTAATTACAGCCATGCGTGGAAGTCACGTGTTTTCTCCTTTCTGACTTCGTCATCCTCAGCACGTGAAACAGCGCCTCAGAAAACGATCCGCAACACCGCCTCTAGAGTCGCGGAGCACACACATGTTCAAAAAAGAAATTAGTGGTGCTAACACAGCACGAACTCTCTGGCCCGTATTTACAAGCAAAATTAAGCAAAAAACTACTCAAATTTTCAAAAAATTGTACATAATCTTATTTCAAAATCTATCTCTAACGAAAGAGATTTCAATAAAGATTTTAATGAATAGATTTCATCAAGAATAAAATGCATTACATCCCGTGTGGCTTAAAAGCCTTCCACCTAGTTTCATATTCTCAGATAATAAATAGCCTACTAAATAAAATATCTTTGCTTTTTCCCACTCTAAACAGTTGCTCTTTAAGCCTCATGGGAAGTACTTTTGAATCGGGTACTAGAATCTGGTCCTTGGTGAGCTCTTCGAATCTGGGATCAGTAGATCGCGTGGTCCTCTTAGACACAACATTCGTAATTTTATTATGTTAAATATATACGATCTAAATGAATGGATTAAGTCCTATACATAGAGGTAGTTTGCCATTAATTTTTACATTATACAATTTACTCGTATTTTTCCAAAAAGTCCTTTAGAAACCTTCAGTCCAAAAGCATTTTCATCAGTAGGTCCTATCTCTTGAACGTCCCCTGGCTCCTGGGGTCCACAAAAACGCGCGCCCCCTCGCGAGCAAGAGAGAGCGCCGGCCGGGCGCGGGCGCGCCGACGCGGCCGGCCGGGCGGAGAGGGGCGCTATCTCGTGGGCGGGCGGGCGGGCGGAGGTCGTGGCGGCGGCGCGGCGGTGGGGGCGGGGGCGCGGGGCGGGCGCCAGTGGCCTGGGCGGCAGCAGGGTGCATCCAGATCCACGCCATGGCCGAAGGGCTGCTGCCGCCGCCCGCCGCCGCCGCCAGCGGCGCCGCCTCCGCCGCCGAGACGCCCGACGCCGATGCGGACACGCGGGCGCTGCTCGCCTCCGCCCACTGGCAGCCACGCGTACGTACACTCACACGCCCCGCCCCGCCCCGCTCCGCCCCGCCCAGCCCCTCGGGCGTCGCGCGGCGCAGCGCAAGCGCAATGCTCGTCCGATCGATTACGCCGGCCAACCGCGTGGCGGTGCTATGCGGTGTTCGGGACTAGGGGAGAGATTGTTTGACTTGTTCTACTGGTCTATCAGGGGGGCGTGGTGTGTGAATAGTAAGCTGTTTTACTGAGTTCTCATTTCCATTATTGAAATGTACTATATTTTTTCAATCTCAAGCTGGCATTATTATTGTGCTTCCCTAACGAGAGGAAATCGGTGGTCATGATTAGAGGAGAAGTTTTTCGACGTGTTCTACTGGTCTATCAGGGGGGCGTGGTTTATGAGTAGTCTTGAAGCTGTTATACTGAGTTCTTATTTCCATTATTGAAATGTACGATATTTTCTCAATCTCAAGCTGGCATTATTATTGTGCTTCCCTAACGAGTGGAAAGCGATGGATATGATTACAGGAGAGGTTTTTCGAGGTGTTCTACTGGTCTGTCAGGGGGCGTGGTTTGTGAATAGTCTTGAAGCTGTTGAACTGAGTTTTTACTTCCATTATTGGAATATAAGGTATTCTTTTAAATCTCAACCTGGCTTTACTACTGTGCTTCCCTAATGATATGAAAGCGGTGGCAATGACAAGAGGAGAGATAGTTTGACTTGTTCTACTGGTCTATCAGAGGGGGGGGCGTGGTTTGTGAATAGTCTTGAAGCTGTTTTACTGAGTTCTCATTTCCATTATTGAAATGTACTATATTTTTTCAATCTCAAGCTGGCATTATTATTGTGCTTCCCTAACGAGAGGAAATCGGTGGTCATGATTAGAGGAGAAGTTTTTCGACGTGTTCTACTGGTCTATCAGGGGGGCGTGGTTTATGAGTAGTCTTGAAGCTGTTATACTGAGTTCTTATTTCCATTATTGAAATGTACGATATTTTCTCAATCTCAAGCTGGCATTATTATTGTGCTTCCCTAACGAGTGGAAAGCGATGGATATGATTACAGGAGAGGTTTTTCGAGGTGTTCTACTGGTCTGTCAGGGGGCGTGGTTTGTGAATAGTCTTGAAGCTGTTGAACTGAGTTTTTACTTCCATTATTGGAATATAAGGTATTCTTTTAAATCTCAACCTGGCTTTACTACTGTGCTTCCCTAATGATATGAAAGCGGTGGCAATGACAAGAGGAGAGATAGTTTGACTTGTTCTACTGGTCTATCAGAGGGGGGGGGCGTGGTTTGTGAATAGTCTTGAAGCTGTTATACTGAGTTCTTATTTCCATTATTGAAATGTACGATATTTTCTCAATCTCAAGTTGGAATTATTATTGTGCTTCCCTAATGTGAGGAAAGCTGTGGTCATCATTAGAGGAGAGGTTTTTCGACGTGCTCTACTGGTCTGTCAGGGGGGCGTGGTCTGTGAATAGTCTTGAAGCTGTTGAACTGAGTTTTTATTTCCATTATTGGAATGTAATGTATTCTTTTAAATCTCGACCTGTCATTATTATTGTGTTTCCCTAACGAGACGTTGGCGTCCAGCACCAGAGATAGGAGACTTGGGTTTCTTAAGGCAATTAAGTGTCCAGCTGACAGTGTGTATTTAATATAAATCCATGGAATCATTCATACATTACGTATTTTGAAGTTATTTTATTGAGTAATATCCTAAAACTGAACGGATGTTTTGCATAAAATAATGAGTACCACGAGCATTCAATTAACAAAAGAATATTTTGCAGTGATTTGGGCTGCATCAACGATTCTGAGTACTCATAAAATATGTATAATTCGAAATTGAACATTAAGTATGCGCTCACCTTCAATGCATTTTACTGCGTATCGCTGGATCGTAAGATCGTTGCTTGCAGGCGCTCCGATACTTCTCACGAAGGCGATTCTATCTGCAAGTATATATTTCATACTAAAACATTTGCATATCAAAATGAAGCAAATAGTATGTTAGCTTTATTAGTGAAATTAATTAGATGCGTCTTTTGCAAGATAGCGCTTTTACGCTAAACGCTCAAGTATGCGCCACGCACGTGGAATTTACTTGTATTAATAGTTCGTCTTGTACTATTTCAGATACAAAGTTCAGTGACATTTCTACAACTAATTTGAATATAGTTTCCTCCTGTCTCGACCATGAATGACCTTTAAGATACTACGTTCACATTACCATCAAATACTGATATAATAGCTTCGCAGTGTTAAAACAATAAAAAGATTCTGAAACAAATGGTTTCTCGTTGGAAATTAATAGAAAATATTCCATTGCTTCAAAAGAGTATTTTCAAATCACGTACTTATTCAATGAGGTTTCCTAAAACTGGAAGCAGGTGGTGAGTCCTTTTCAGGGAAAATATCAGATGACGTTCGTTTTGTAAAATTACCACCCACAACACCGAGTTACATTTTTATTTAAGATGTATGTTGGCATTTCAGAGTCGGATTAATCCGACTTTTTGCTTTCCTTCATTTATTATTCACGTCTGGGTGTAAATGAGACATGTGGAGAGCATGTATTCTCATCACCGTACCTTGCATACTTGGTTTGCCTGAGCTTTTTCTTTCTTCACACAGGTAGATAAAGAGACGCTTTAATTAAAAAAGCTACAGATTCATTTTTCCGACCGGAAATCGAACCAGAGAGCCTCACAAAAAGCTAGGACGCTGACCACGAGCCACCCGAGGGACGTCTTTAAAATGTAAATAATAATAATAACAATAATAATAATAAAAATAATAACAATAATATCTATTACTAATATTACAACACTCTATTGCTTAATTGTCTTATATCACTACTCACACTGAGGACGGTCATGGATTACAACAAGTCCAAAGTGCGTGTTAAATGTATGTTACGTCGTATAGTTGAACTCCGTCGGTCCATTTAACGGCTGAGATGTATCCTGTTAGGTATGAAGATAGATGCGGCATTTTCTTGTGTCATAACCGTAACGGGACATCGACTATCAAGTACAGATAGCGGAAATTTGGCTTTCCTGGGAAATTTTGAAATGGTGTATAATAGAGTTATCTACGAAATAAATATCGTAAGCCATCTTATTAGAATACGAAATTGGAAATTACCAAATGAGGCCATTGGCCACATTTGATAACCAATCTAGTAAAGTAATAAAGTGACACGGTAAGAATACCGTGTGTTTCATCCATTTGTACATGTTTCAGTACTATAATTTTCGTTTAAATTTAACCTACGAAAGATGGCAGATTGCCGCTGATGGTAGTCAACGAGAGAGCGTGGATTGAAAACACTTTAGTTCCAATGACTCTTATTGCGAAATTTATCTCAGTTTCATAAAGTTTGATAGGTAATGAAAATATATAAAATTATTGTAATAGCACCGCGGAATTGTGCTTTTACGAAAAATGAATAGGATGAATACAACCATGCCTCGGGCAGCATAGAGACCCAGAATTATAGCGAAGTGCCGAGCCACCTGCGATATTCCGGTTCGCAGGTGTGATGTTCCGTAGTCGAATTGGAGAGGATTGAACTAGGTGCCATACTTAACAGCATCTACTTACGAAGATACCGGATCGATCCACAATAGTTAACCCTCATGTGTACATTATTATCTGCTCTAGTAAGGGTATACTAAATGCTTTGTTTTTTCAGTTTCTATAGTTAAAAAGATGCTTTTTTTGTAAAATTGTTATGGGATGAGGAGATATCTCCTACCAACCCCTCCTTGCCTGTGTCAGTGGAAAATATAGAGTTGTAGAGTTAAAAATATTAAGACGTAGACCCACAGCTAATCCAACGATCAGACTTTTTTCTCTCATCTTATCCTGTGAGTGCCCCCACCAATGTTTCACCCAGTGCCTGGGGCTGACTCCAGAAGTCCAGCATGTTATCAGTTAATATATTAATTTTGAAACATGCCTACGCAATCGTTAATTAAATCTTCTGTTTTCTGAAAGATAACAGCCCGAAATGCAGTTTTGATGTCCTTTGCTTTTTATTCCTGGTGGATGGTGAACTAGCGTGTCTTCAGTTGTTGTCTCCGCTCCTAGCTAGCAGCACCAGCCCAATAGCTGTTAATTATGTTATCGATGTATTAGTATCTATAAATAATAGTTTCTTTTTTCTTATTTCCGAATGGAGAACCCCAGAGATTGAGTGCGTCATACCGTTGTGTCTGCGTCAACTGTGGTAGAATGGAGTCGCTCTGTCGTGACAAAATCTGTCTGCTGAATCTTAATTATTTTTCTTTTCTCATCCTTTTCCTCCATATTATATCCTACTGCTCTTAAACTTCCTTCATTTCCCGTTCTTTCAAAACACGTGGAGTGAACCAATCAAACTTGATCGCATCGATAAACATGTTTAAGAGCAGTCGTGATTTTTGTTTTTCAAATGAACTATTCATTTTTCCCTCTCCCTCCGACAGATTCCATCAACGCCCCGGACATTACAAACTCCCCCCTCCTGAAAATCTCTCAGTTTCCAAAGTCCGAAGCGCAACAGTGTTACGAACCTTATTTACCGTTAGATATTTTTGTGTTAGGATAGTAAATGTATAATTACTTACGTTTGGGTAACCAAATATTAATTATTTTGTGTGTGTTATTTTCATGTTCATGAAAAGTACCATGATTGCTAGAGGTGAGAAAAACAATGGAAGGCTGGTGATGTTTTCTTCTTGGTTTTGCAGAGTCCAAGATGAGCAACTGTTTACGGAAGATATCATATTTATTGAATTTATAACTTATATACATTATTAGAAGTTTGTGAAATATGTAATTTTTATGCCCAAAGTGAACATAGGTAGTATACGCTCAAAATTGGTGAGCGAAAATAAAAGAGAAGTTGGAAACTTAACTCCATATGTTTCAATTTGCACCTTCAAAGAGAAACGAATGCAAAAAAAAATGTTCCCGTCGTTTGAAAGAGCTGACAGTTAATTGATCGAATAAAGCACATCTTCATGCTACCTTTTGATAGAGGAAACTTGGACTATAATTCCTAGAGACAGAATAACACCACATTCCCGCTAGAGACCGGGAGCTCTCGGCAGCCGCGAGAAGGCGAAAAGGCGGGGATAGTGAAGGCGGGGGCGACAGGGCACGTGGCGCCCCCCCCCCGTGGAGTTTGACCGAGCGAGATACGCTGCTCGGACATCACCGCGGCTCAGAGGGCGCGCATGGCATCGCACGCGCAGCGCCCGCTCGGAAATAGAACTGCTGCTGTAGCAACGAAGTGACATGTTTTGAATGAGATGCAACCCTCCTTATAATTACTAACGCCATTAGCCTGACAAAGCGCATATGATGGACGCGGTTGAAGGTTGAACGCCGACGCAGTAGCGAAGGTTTATTAACCTAACAAGTCCGTTGTTTGCGATACGCCGTGTGTTGTTCAATACTTATCGTGATACTGTCCTCGTATAAAACAAAATCATTTGAATAAGAGGAAATCTTTCTCGGATTAGAAGTAATCATACGCCATCTTAGCTACAATCAATTTGTCTTCATTGCTCTTAAGGAACGGTGGACTGTGAAAATCGAAATAACTACATTATTACGAAAAACGCATTCACTTGTTTGGCCTATTGTGAGTCCCGACATACCAAGAAGATGAGTCCGCAAATTGGAGGAATTCTGGTATTATCAGCTGAATGGAAGTAGTCACCCTCTAGACTGAATTTCGGAAAGTGGATCGTTCTACTGAGCCCTTCCATGATCTTCTCAATCGCAGCAGAGTGAAACCAGGGTACGGACAACTCTTTCTGGCTTGTAGTATGACATCGGTCCTCATCATTTATCCGGTTGCGACACTTTGAAAAAAAAAGAAGAACGAAAAAATGAAGGAAGGAAGTATGTAAAAAGACAGAAAGAAGGAAAAGGAAAGAAGAAAAATATGTACAGAACAAGAAAGAAAAAAGGAAAAGGAAAGAAGAGAATATGAAAAGAAAGGAGGAAACGGAAAGTAGAAAAGATTAAAGAAAGAAAGGAGGGAAAGAAGAAAAGATGAAAAGAAGGAAGTATGTAAGAAAAGAAATAAAGGAGAAGAAAAGATAAAAGAAGGAAGTATGTAAGGAAATAAATAAAGGAGAAGAAATGATAAAGGAAGTATATAAGGAAAGAAATAAAGGAGAAGAAAAGATAAAAGAAGGAAGTATGTAAGGAAGAAGTAAAGAAGAAGAAACGATACAAGAAGGAAGTATGTAAGGAAAAAAATAAAGGAGAAGAAAAGATAAAAGAAGGAAGTATGTAAAGAGAAAAAAGAAAGAAAGAAAGGAGTAAAGAGAAAGCCAGAGAGTGAATGCCCCCTTGGACGCGAGGCACCAACACCCTCTCCCCCCGGCACGCCCCCTCGCTGCGAGCGCCGCGCCGCGCCGCGTGCGTCCATTCGCCCCTCCGCGCCTCGCCGCCCTCATTTCATTAGGGCCGCCCGCGCGCAGCCTCCCGCCCATCGCCCCCGCAGCCGAAGGCGCCGGCGACGGAGAGGGTCCAGCCGATCGATAGCTCCGCCCCCGCGCCGCTCCGCCTTCGGCCTCGCCAGCGCGCGCCGGACCCCGCCGCGCCGCGCCGCGGGCAGATCCTGAGGCGGCGGCCACGATGGAGCCGATTACGGCCGGCGTTTCGGCCGGCCGACGTCGGACAACAACAAATGAAACAGATCGTCGTCCCACAGTCGATATTTTTCTGGTGCCGTGGAAAGAGGTCGTTCGGGTTCACTACGACCATTTGTATTTACCATCACTTGTAGGGGTGAATCCAGTCGATCATTTTGGGGTGGGGAAGGGCAACGTAGATTTTTTGTTAAATAATACACATGTTGTTATTATATTTTATAGTATTTATGTACAGTAGATATGATACTATACAATATTATTATTTAAATAATTACATAATTCGATCATAAATATTAAAATCAATTTTAATAAATAAATATTTAAATAAATTTAAAGGACGATAAACGAAAACTCTAGACCTTTTGGGGGGGGGGCATGGAAACCATGCGGGCCCCCCTTGATCCACCAGTGATCACGTGTTTCAACCAATCCGGAACGTCTGACACTTGTTTTTCGCGCAGCATTACATAACTTCCTCTATACTAAAGTATATACTCCGTGTATACGTACGTATATGAGAAGGTAATAAAAAATAAAAATAAAATATAATTTTAAAAAATTGACAAACGTTCTTTAATTTATTTATCTAAACCCCGCCTATTCGTATTTTATGAGAAAACCGTTCATGGCGACTTTGATTACCTACTGCTCTCTTGTGGCGTGGTGATAAACAGCGTGGAGGGGTGATTTCGTCGTGATACCCGTGCCACGCACTTCCGCTGGTAGCATCCACCTTGACATCACTGTCCTAAGATATGTAAATTAGCCTCGGAGGAATCCAAAAGTGTGAAGGCAGTACATTAAAAAGAGCGGTATTGATGAAAAAAGAATAAACATTTTATGCATCACTATCAAATAAGAAGAAAAGCACAGGAAAGTTTCAACGTTTTTCGATATCATTGAAATTAAAACACTCAAACGGTGTGGTCATTTAAACGGAATAAGTGGAGAATGATGACCTCTAAGCTCTGGAATTGGCAACCAGCTTCACACAGAAGACGGGGAAGACCTAGAGGAACATGGAAGGAAGGAGTAGAGAAGGTGATAGCTAAAAGATTAACCTCAGAAGACTGCAGTGACAACTAAAATGGAAACTGGGCGCCTAATGGTGTAAAATACTCTCAGTACTACTCTATCATCAACTTCACAAATTAAGCTTCATGTCTGTTTCAAAAGAGAAGCCACGATCTCACTTAATAATTTCGTTACGATTGTGCCTTCCATTTGTACTTTAATTCGTGAGGAAGAAGTATACTGGATCATATTCAGCATTTTAACGATTGTTTCAATTAATAAGATTTCCGTCCAAATGTAAAATGTCCCGAATGATCATCGGCAATGATCTATTAAATGTTATTTTTAATTGGTGCTATATCATTGCAAAAATAATTGCGAGAAATAGAGCAGTTGTAGATAAAGAAATAACACTTCTCTGTAGTTTGCAAACTAATAATCGAGATAACCACACGACCTTATTGAGAAGAGATTAAGTTACAAAAACCAGTCTCGAACATGTGGAACAATATTTCGCAAGTTCTCTTGTAAACAGTACCTTGTATATGCTAAATAAAACATTTGACTTCGAATTGGAATGAAACTTAACAAACTAATATTCAGTAAAAAAATGAAGCAGGCCATTTTAGTGACGAAATATAAACATAAATGTGTTTCAACTTCAGAAGTCCTTAGTAAAGATTCCCACCGAACAAAATAAAAGACACGATGAACATATGATACACAAGAGGGAAAATTTCCCCATTTTCGAGATATTTAATATGGTTTCATATATTTAAATAAACTATGATTATGTTTTCAAGGAAGCAACGAGCTTTCCAACAATTACTTTCTCAGTATCAAATTGTCGTAGTTTCTCTCCTACATTAAAGCAATAACCAATATTAGAACTGCATTTTTAATAAGGAAGAAATGTTAAGATATAAACTCCTCTTTCAGTTCTTTTCCACTTAGGTATCGTATCACAGGGTTGTCATAATTATGATATCGCACTATCAGAAAAGTTCAAGGTAGTATTTGATGCATCAGCAGACTTGCCCATTCAAGGCGATTTTATAGAAATGTGTCGTGAGAGAATCAAAGAGCGTCTTAATAAGAATCTCCGCTAGTGCAATATTGCCGCTCTCAAGCATATTGTTGCAATATTATCATCAATTAAGGGCTAAAAAAGCCTGGTTCTCGATTTGCAGACCTATATTTCCAAGTACATTGAAACGACTTGGATGAATGCTTGCTTTCTTTAACCTTCAATTAATTTTGAATACTTAATTTCTCACTTAATGATCTCATAACTGCACGAGTATGTGACCTACTACTCTGTACCATTGACAGAAAATTTTAAGATCGTGGGGTGCGAAGCCGCCTTGATAGGCTACGGTATTTATCGTAATTGCGGGATATTAATACGTTGCCAATAGAAAATGAAGAACTCGAGAATTCTGATACCAAAGCTACCATCAATTGGCATATTAGGTTTATTCATTAGTTATGACGCCATCGTTGCCGCCTCTCACAAATGACATCGTTAACAAACACATACAATAAAAATACCCTTGAACATAAACAATCAATACAAAACATCAATATTTATCTCACACACACACACTTGACATTCAAAATACCGATTCGTACAGCGCGCATTTCCTTTAAACATGGCCATTTATATAATCACAATTATTTTGAATAATTATCGGTTCTTTTTGTCGTTGTCAGACTACACAACTTGGCCTTCTTACAAAGTTGCGCCGCCAGTCAGTCAAAAGAAAATCCGACATTTCCCTTCCGAAGTTTCTGTAGCTCTGAGAAGCACATCACCAGTTATGGCAGCATCTCTCCTCCAAAGTATCACAGATTTGGATCTTCATCATTTGCATTCACAATAACATATCAGCACCGTCTGAACGCCTTCTCAACACGTTCGAGCCTCTACCAAAACCATACACCATCTGATCGACTAGCTACTTGCATTCATCACGAAAACTCCAGAAAACAGCACACTGTCTCTTTCGTCTTTGGTCCCCGGCATTGTTTCGTGGCGAAAATTGTGTTTTCTCCCTTATTATGTTTCGTATTTATGTACAGTTCTTAAATAAATTACCTATGCAATTTATTTGAGCGCTCTGCCTCCTTACATGCTTCAAAACTTTTTTTATTTAATTATTTCCCCGTGGCTTGCCCCATTACTTACATGGAGTGTAGCCATTCACTTGTCTACTGACGTCACTTAAAGTTATTACAATTTTGTAAATTTACATTATCCTCGCATCTATTGCTCATTGGCACATCACAACTTAAAATGTCCTTATTTATTTGTTGTTGCTTGCTCGGATTTCCCTCATTTTTGCGATGTTCGCGAAAAATCGTACCAAAAACTTCCTCCGCCTCCGCGCCGTCGTTTGTCACTGTGACAATGCCATTATTTTTCCTTACGAAAAATATTCCTAAATATGTTGCTTTTTTGTCATGTCCATGTGAACCGTCACAATATCTACAAATTACCATAAAATGCGTTTTAGTTAGAGGTGTACGGCAGCAACCAAACTTATGTCATACTCACTCGTCTTCGGGTAGGTATTCGAAGAAGGAAGGGGGGAAAATACAGAAAGAAATTATAAAAAAAGGTAGAAGAAAAGGAATTCCTGACAAAAGTATAGGGAGAAAAGACGGCCAAACACATGATATCTGTGTGTGATTGTGTGTGGTTTGGTGGGTGGGTGAATGCGTTTGCTTGTAGGTGCACGATACATGGATTATAATTGAATATTGTAATAAAAAGTCTTAAAATCTCAAAAGCTCAATAAGTTAAGTATTAGGAAGTAGGAATGTTCATAACGAAGACGAAGAACTGTATAATACGAGTATGAAATTTAATGTCTTGATGCCAAAGATGATGATGAATGTCGATGACTCCGTGATTATTTTCCTGCCTGAATCAGATTCCTTCATTTAATGAATTAAGCTCTACAAACCCTAGTAGAGTTTCACTCTACATGGTTTGGATAAGTCTCCTTCTTCTTTCTCTTCTTCTTCAAGTATACAGGCACTGCCTGTTACGCCTCCGTTCCATATGATCGCCCTGTCTCTTCTCGCGGCCAGGAGTTTTTCGTCCTTGTGGGCGGTAATGTAGAATTATTTTCGGCAGGCGATTGTCTTGCATCCTTTCAATGTGCTGCGTCCAGGAATCCGGTAGCAATTAATTTTATTTTGTAGATTACATACCCCGAGTTCTTCACGAATTTCTAAATTCCTTTTCTTGTTCATCAGCTTACAACCAACTACTGATCTCAGAAATCTCATTTCAGCACTCTGTAGCCTTGTGCTATCTTTTTTGGTCGATTGTCCAATTTTCACTTCCATATAAACATGTTGGTAACGTACACTGGTTTGGTTAAGTGCATTTGTAAAAAAGCAGTGTTTCTGACTGGTGCGTGCGTCGTGTGTTGCAGATGGAGGAACGCGGGTTTCGAGCGAGACGACGTGCGACGCGGGTGCTGTAGCCCGGGCAGCGCCGGGGGTCGGAGGCGGCGGCGGGCGGCAGCAGCAGCAGCACCGTGGAGATGAGCGAGGTGTCTCGGCGGCGGCGGCGGGGCCCCGGCGGCGGGTTGGCGGTATCACTGTCCGGGTCGCCCCCTGCCCGCCCCCGCTACCACCCGCCATCGCACCCCCGCAACTTACGGGGGCCATCAACGGCAATCGGCGTCCTCACGTGCTCCGAGCACTGCACCTCGCTGCAGCGATGCAGCACCAGAAGTACTACCGGCGAGAAGGAGGCGAGCCCCCGGCCCGGGAGCAGCCCCTGGCCACCACCTCAAACACCATCTTCCTCGTGGGCACGCTCGTCTTCCTGGCCCTGTGGGTGCTCGTCTACCACGCTTCTCAGGCCAGCTGTCGGTGCTGTGAAGCGCGTCGTCACCCGTCGGAGCTACTCGGCCGGCCTCGACCGGCCTCGGAAAACATCGGCAAGCGTCGGAGCTCCTCGTGAGGCGTCGCCCGACTTCGGCTGGATGACGGTGGGTGCCTTCGTGCAAAGGGCTCCGGCGGAAGTTCAAGGATTTTGGAGGAGGATTTTCCTCGCCTGATGGAAGTACACTTCGATTAACAAGGGGACCACCTCGTGCTCGAAAACGGACTCGAAACTATTTCAGTATTCGATATCCTTTTGTCAACCATGAAACCCACGATAATATGTCTCCTTACAACGTTCATTTATTTCTCGATTTATTCGTTTTGTTGGATCTTTTATCTTCGATACTTATTTAAGCACGATCTAGTAGAAATGTCCAGCTCAAATAAACTAAAAATGAAGTCGGGTGTATAGATTTCTTTGTAATTTCATCACTGACTTAAATGCACAATGGACTTTGTTTTCTTGCCTTCTTTTGTTTATTCTAACTGAAACTTGCGTTTCTTGTGATGAACGAATAGAAAGACAATACTTGTAAGAATATAAAATGTGATCGAGCCCTACTAAAGGTGTATTTTTACTCTTCGTTGAGCACATTTATAGCGATAATACGCAGAAGTATATAGTATGTTGTATAAAATTAAGTTTTTAAATAAATATAGTATTTTTCTATGACTTTTTATATAATATCCAAAACCGAGTACAAATCTCTGATCCTTTGTGATTGATCCGTCCCTGGAGCTAAGATACATTAATTAATTTCCTACAATATCCATAACAACCTAGAAATAAACAAACAGTTGAATAATCATCTGGTTGTCGTCTCTTTGCACGCCTTCATGTAAGATGAAACCCTACTAGCTCAGTTGTGTCTCACGTTAATTGAGTATTCGTATGATTATTTCTGTAGAATCTGTGTGTGTGTGTATGTGTGTTGATATCGAATCTACTCCTGACGTTCATCATCATACAACGCGAGAAATTAAAGATACCTGCTGAATATTTTTTTGAACATTCATCAAAGTGGTACCTGGCAGTGGAATAGTAAGGTTGTCCTTAGTCTACAAGAATATCTACATCGTCTCTTAATTGAGTAACAATAACGTAAGTACTTAGGCATAGGCAAGAATAATATAAATAATATTATTTTAAAATGAATATAGGTATGTTTGATTAGCATAAATTTATTCTACACACCACGTACAGAAACAATCACATAAACCATCTCATTCGAGAGCTATAAGTATATGAATACTCTACATACGGAAAGGAAACTTATTAAAAAAGATCGACTGTAATGGAAATCACAACGGAAAATTGCAATGCTCATCCGTTGTTAATTGCAATCAAGAGCATTAGTATTGTCTCAGAATATGAAGTTAAACATGTTTTTCATGTAAACCTAATCAATGATCAGGATCACATATGATTGATTACGTCAAATGCACAATGCAAACTCATTCGTGATGTAGTAGATATTTTTGACTCGTGGATTGTATTTATTCCCCATTGATTCTTTTACAGAAAATCTTTATTCCATTTTAATTACGCTTTTTCTAGAGAAGCAATACCTTATCAAAGTTAGAAGAATAATTAGTCCAAATAATTTCTGCTTTTAGTGTGTACAAAATCAAAATCAACTTAAAAACTCATGAAAGATCACATTGTAACATTGAGGTTTCTGCTGGACCCAAGTCAATGATTGATATTTTCACTGAATGTGTGCAATTCTATCAGGAATACTATAATGTTTTTTTTAATTTTGCACGTGTTAAAATCATGAGTTGCTTGAATATTAACTATTCAGCTAATTTAAGCTCTGATGAGGTACATTTTGCCCATACGAAACATCAGTAAAAAGTAAATAAATAATTTTATGTAGAAACTAGTGGTGTTACAAGAACGTATACTTTCTCGTATTAATTGTAACTTTGCAATTTTCGAAATTTCAGTGGATTCAACAAATATTAGATCCTTTTAAGCGCCACCCAATGATTTTTTAAAATTGGAGCCGTTTCCGAGAAAAAATTGCTTTTACTTCAAGAAAAATAACGTGAAAATTACTTATTTTATCAAAAAATTGTAAATCCTCTTAGTTACAGATTTTTTGAAAATAATTAATTAAAATATCTCTATCAATTCTAGGAAAAAATAATAAAAAATTAGAGCCCATTTGAGATAATTTGAAAATGTTGAGGCTTCTTGTAAATTTCCCAGTAAATCAATTATCCTTTCAAAATCATCCCGAAAAAGTGGTTCATTTCTTGTTCCACTATGTATTAAATAAATTTCTCTGCCATCTGATAATGATTTGATGTGACTTTTTAGCATCTTGTCTATGAACAATACTAGCACCTAAACAGTTCAAACGATATTCTCCATCGATCTGTCGAAACTCGAGCCTTGCAAACTTGAAGTCGATATTGACCAACATTTTCATAGTTTTCTCGAAAATGTTGCACATTTTGATAAATATTTTTACTCGGGCAAAGCAAACGACACCGAAAACGGTGTAGGTCTCAATTTTGTTGAACTCTTAAATTTGTAATAATTCAAATAGTTTCGACGTTACCTCCAACTACACGTTGAAGATTGAGATTTTCTTTCTTACTGAAATCT
>JAHLJT010009355.1:138919135-138993894 GCA_031308135.1 Acheta domesticus | reverse complement strand
TCTTCGTTAGTCGAGCGTTGGCTGTCATGGACTGTGTCGAGGACGTCGTTATTCATCGTGCTTCTTCGTGGCAGTCATATTGTTAATGCTTTACACCATTCTCGTGAATTGCTATACATACGGTGGTTGTACGGATTTTTTTTCTCTTTCATTTTAATATGTCGGTCGCCATGTGTTGAAACTATGTTTTAATGGTTTTTCTGTGTTTTGATTGTTTCTAGGTTTATCTCCATCAGCACCAGCACGCCGTGAACGTTAAGGGAGCGGTGAACGTTCGCTAGCAACGTGAGGCTGGTAAGTTTTCTTTGACTTTCATTCAATACGTATGCGACATGTGTTGAAACATGTTATTCATTTGTTTTATGTTTTTGTTTGTTTCGATAGGTTCATCCCATCAACAACACATATTGCTAATGAAAAAAATTTGTTTAGCCCGTTACGTTCCGCGAGCAACGTGAGGCTGGTAAGATTTTTTTTTCTTTGAATTTCATTCAATACGTAGGCGACATACGTTGAAATATGTTATTCATTTGGTTATGTGTTTTGCTTGTTATCATTTGTTTTATGTGTTTTGCTTTTGTAGGTTCATCCCAGCAGCAACAGCGCCGTTCTTCATGTATTGCAAATGCTCTCAATTGGACGAACGTTGTACAGTCTTTAAACAGTCGGGTTCAGCGTGGCATTATCGCGAATTCTTTGAATGACAGCGACCCCCTTACGTTTCTTAATCGCTGTCAAGTGCCCTTTCAACTGAAATTGTTCGAGCTCTTTGCTTCTCCTTCGCGCCTGCTTTTAAAATTTTTGCGCAACTCGAATGTCGTTTCATGCTCGAACGCCGCAATCCGGAGACGGGTGAGATCGTGGGCGAGATACAACCCATCTTTCTCAACGCTCGCGCTGCCGTGGTGACTCGCAGTGATGATATCGGGAAATTTTTTTTTCAACGCCATCGTTGATCCTATAAATTCCAAATTCGACGAGTTTCATGAACGGAGAGCGGAAAAGCGCTTCATGAAATCGTTGCCCTTCATGTTCACTATCATCTTTTTGAGCCCATTGCTCACACTGGATCATCGTACATTCCGCTCCCCAATAGCATTGCTGCCCGTAAGGCCGTGGTGAATGTGCATAATCAAGATGAGAAATGTTTCTTGTGGGCGCTGGCTTCGGCTCTCTTTTCATCGACGTCAGCCCCCACGCGCCAAAATTTCTTCGCATGTCTCTCGCACTAGTACTTATCAGGCCATTTTTGACGAACTAGAAAATCAACTCGATTTGCGGAACATCACCTGGCCGATGACTGTTCACGAGATTAAACGCTTCGAACATCAAAATTCTAAATATTCTTTTCACGTGTTTAATCTTGTTTGGTGTTCTGAAAAGAAAACGTGGAATGTTGTAGGCCCGGTGCACTTTGCGAAAACAAAAAAGAGAACCATTTCAATTTTTAATGTATGCATCAAGGGGGGTCACTCACTATGTTTGGATTAAAAATTTGGAAAAGTTGGTGGGTAGTCAACACAGTACCCATGAACATAAGCTCTTCGCTTGCGAACGCTGTTTGAATTTGTTTCGGTCGCAAGAGAAACTCGAAGCTCACATGCTCGATTGCAGTGCCGTGTCGCCGGCACGTTTGACTGTACCATCTGCTTCCTCAGAGGCACGATTCATGCGTTTCAAGAATCACGCCCGCCAGCAGAGATGCCCGATTGCGGTGTATGTTGATTTTGAAGCGCTCACCGTTCCCGTCTCTTCGTGTGAGCCTTCGCCGAGCGACTCCTTTCTTCAGGCCTACCAACTTCACGAGCCCTTTTCGGTAGGCGTGCAAGTGGTGTGCGATTTGATGAAGCGCGCTCCCAGAGAATCGAGCTACGCGGGCGCGACGTCGCCAATCAATTGATCGATCATTTGGCGGACCTTGCAAAAGAATACGATGATCTTTTGAAGCATCCGACGCCTCTCCTTATGCGAGAGGAAGACGAAGTTGCCTTTCAAATTCCGACGCGTGTCACATTTGCAAGGGTCCTTTTCTTCCAAATTCCGCTCGTGTGAGAGATCACGACCATTTCACAGGTCTGTTTCGCGGAGCGGCGCATCAAGATTGCAACGTCAACTTCCGGGCTCCGAAGCACATTCCCGTCTTGATGCATAACGGAAGCGGGTACGACTGGCATTTTCTCCTGCAGGCCTGGGCCGATAGTAGCTATCAAAAACTGAGCGTGATTCCGCACAATCACGAGAGATTCGTGTCCGTTTCTCAGAGAATCGGAGGTGTGGAATTGCGCTTTTTGGACTCTTTTAAATTTTTAGGCGCATCACTTGATGGCTTGAGTCACTCGCTTTCTGATCGCGATTTGAAATTTACTCGGACGGCGTTTCCCGATGATGCGCTCTTTGCTCTGGCACGCAGGAAGGGCGTCTTCCCGTACGACTATGTCGATTGCATGGTGAAATTGGAAGAAACGTCTTTGCCGCCGCGCGAGGCCTTTTTCAATCGACTCAAAAACGAACACATCTCGGACGAGGAGTACGCCCACGCGCAGGACCGTGTGGGCGGCCTTCTCCTGCCGAAATTTAGGTGAGTACGCCGATTTGTATTTGAAAATCGACGTGTTGCTGCTCACCGACATTTTTGAAACCTTTAGAAATTTGTGTTTGAAGGTGTACGGTCTCGATCCCGCTTTCTATTTCACCGCTCCCGGTCTCTCGTGGGACGCCATGCTCAAAACCACCGGTGTCACGCTAGAGCTTCTCACGGACGTTGATATGGTTCTCTTTTTCGAAAAAGGCATTCGGGGAGGACTCGTTCAGGTGGTCGGGCGCCACGCCGAGGCGAATCACGCGCACGTGGGCGATTCCTTTGATGCATCTGATCAGGAATCTTATCTCTCCTATGTCGATTGTAATAATCTTTATGGGTACAGCATGAGTCATCCGTTGCCCACAGGTCAGTTTAGATGGTTGACGGAGAAGGACATTTGCGCGTTCGACATCAAGCAGGCGGGCGCTCAGACCGATCGCGGATACGTTCTCGAAGTCGACCTCGACTATCCAGACGAGATTCACGATCGATTGAGCGATTTGCCTCCTTGTCCGGAGTCACGTGTGCCCCCCGACACGAAAAGCAGGCAAGTCAAGCTGATGGCGACGCTGTTGCCCAAGCGTCGCTACGTCATCCACATTCAAAATTTAATTCAGGCGACTGAGTTGGGCGTACAACTCACCAAAATTCATCGCATTCTCTCTTTCGATCAAAGTCCTTGGCTTGCCGTCTACATGAACCTCAACAACTCGCTTCGACAGCGCGCGTCCTCCGATTTCGAAGATAAATTTTACAAACTCATGAACAACTCTGTGTACGGCAAGTCGATGGAGGACGTGCGCAACCACCGACGCGTTTATCTCGTGAACAGATGGTGGGGGAAGTGTGGCGCGAGGAATCTTATCGCGAATCCAGCTTTCGTGCGCAGTCACCACGTGAAGGGCGATCTCATGACCATCGAGTTGCTGAAAACGGAGGTGAAGCTCACGAAGCCCATTTATTTAGGATTTTGCATATTAGAAATTTCAAAATTAAGAATGTACGACTTCTTTTACCGGTATTGTAAAAAGGAGCTTCGCGATCTTCACCTTCTGTACATGGACACCGATTCATTTGTTTACTCTACCTCCACGAACGTGTACGCTGAGATGAATCGGTGTTCAGAATGGTTCGACACGTCTTGCTTTCCTCCCGGTAACGCGTTCGACATCACGCCACGCAACAAAAAAGTACTGGGACTGTTTAAGGACGAATGCGGAAACGACCCCATGATACAATTCGTAGGTTTGCGACCCAAAATGTACTCCTTTCTCACGCGCTCTCAGTCGGTCGTTTCTCGCGCGAAGGGAGTGCAGCGATCCATTGTTAAAAATATACATTTCAAATCTATCTGGATTGTTTATTTCAAAATTCTAGTCGCATTGACAAGCAATGCTGCATTCGATCCAGACATCACATCAATTATTCTTTTGTCCAAAACAAGCGGTCGTTGCGTGTGGCAGACGACAAACGCTATTGGATCGATACATTCACGAGTTTGCCATGGGGCCATTTCCGCATTCAGTGTACACGCCCGTCCATTTCTTCTTGAGCGTGTACGTTCGTCCCTGCTGGCGGAGGGGGTTTCCGGTGTAGATGTGATAGTTTAGGGAGAGCATTTGCAAACTGGTTGCATTCGTTCGTCGGCCGCCGTCATGGAACGTTCTCCAGGGGACGTCGCAGACGCGGATGGCGGATGGAAGGAGCAGTTGGCGCATAACTTGTACACTCTCTGCGATGGCGTCGAAAGACTCTTCATCATTGTCAGCGTGACCAGCAGTCAGCGAGTCTACAGCGATGACGTCCTTCGGGGGTTAAGGTACGGTGCCGTTGTGTTGCTGAAAGCCGTCTATGATGCTCTGGATCTGAAAGAAGCGCTGAACGAAGGCGATGAAAAAACTCTTCACGATCTCGCTGTGAAATGTCATGAGAAAGTGGTGTGGTTCATGATGCTTCTCGGCGCACAAGCAAACACGCCGTGCTGCATGTGTCAGGCTGACAATTTATTCGTGCGCGGAAACGTCATCCGAAAATTTTTGGGCATCATGGGGGACCTCTCTCCCTTGGATAATGACGACGCGACGTCACCTCCCCCCACTTATGAAGGACTGCAGGATTATCCTCCACTGCAAACATTTATTATCACAGTGCACGCTCAAGTGTTAGCAGTCCTCGAAGCGCTCGGACACCTCCTTCGAGATCCGTTCGGCGAAGCTCTGCGTCAGCGCGTCTCTCGCGCTCGTGAAGTCATCCAGTCTCTTCGTCCGCCGTCCGAAAATCGTCCTCCGACGTACAGCGGCAGTGACTTGTGATAGTGACAGTGACGTGACAGTGTGAAAGGGTCACCGTGATGGCTGCGGGTACGCGATAAAAAATTCTGTTCATTCGTGTTGTGCGCTTTCTAAAACGCCTATTGTTTTGATACCCTCAAAAGCGAATATAATCATATAGACGTATTGCACATGACGTGAAAAGAGAGACGCGTATCGAATTCATTTTTACCATGTATCATGAAAAATGTTTCGAATTAAAATTTTTTTTACCGTGTATCATTTGGTTTCAATAAAAAAAATTTTAATTCTTATCGCACTGTTTTCATGTTTTTTTCCCCCTGTCACCGCCTTGTAGGGTTTCCTTTTATTTTCTCTCTAGCATATCCTCACATTACCGTCACGTTAGCACTAGAGCTGCGTTTCCCGCGTTCGCCACTAGAGCGTACAGGCGTGCACTCGTGGGTGGTAAGGCGATGCCGCCCAGCGCCGCGCGCCGTCCAAGGACAGCGAACGGAAGTCGCGCTTGATAAGATTGCGCGACCGGCGAACGGATGTCGGAGGGTGATAGCGCTCGCGAGCGCCGCGGTCCGCAGCGAATGCTCATTATGAAGCGCTGGAGTGCACGCACGTGCGCTCTAGTGGCGAACGTTAGCACTAGAGCTGCGTTTCCCGCGTTCGCCACTAGAGCGCACAGGCGTGCACTCGTGGGTGGTAAGGCGATGCGGCCCAGCGCCGCGCGCCGTCCAAGGACAGCGAACGGAAGTCGCGCTTGATAAGATTGCGCGACCGGCGAACGGATGTCGGCGGGTGATAGCGCTCGCGAGCGCCGCGGTCCGCAGCGAATGCTCATTATGAAGCGCTGGAGTGCACGCACGTGCGCTCTAGTGGCGAACGTTAGCACTAGAGCTGCGTTTCCCGCGTTCGCCACTAGAGCGTACAGGCGTGCACTCGTGGGTGGTAAGGCGATGCCGCCCAGCGCCGCGCGCCGTCCAAGGACAGCGAACGGAAGTCGCGCTTGATAAGATTGCGCGACCGGCGAACGGATGTCGGAGGGTGATAGCGCTCGCGAGCGCCGCGGTCCGCAGCGAATGCTCATTATGAAGCGCTGTTCAGTTCAGTTCAGGGCGCTGTGCGTTTCGGTCCGTGAATTTTTGATCCGTTTGTTTTCGCGATGGCAAATCCTTTGCACTACAGGCACTGTTTTCATGTTTGTTTTTTTCCCTGTCACCGCCTTGTAAAGTTTCCTTTTTTTCTCTCTCTAGCAACTCCCCACATTCCATTGCAGGCGCTAGAGGGGGAGGGGGAGGGGGAGGGGGAGCGGGCGCCGCGATAGAGGTCTCCTCCCCTCCCCGCCCGGGCGCGCGCGCGCGCGCCGCCGCCGCCGCGCACCAAGACACCCGCCTACCAGGCACCTCCAGAGACGATGTCGTCGTAGCTCAGAGCCAGCGTGCTCGCCCGACCGCTTCCGCCGCTGGCGCGCGCACAGGAAGCGGGACTCGGGCGCGGTTCGAGCCACCCTCGGGCGGCGCGTTTTTGAGAACGGCGACGCCGCCGACCCCTGCGCTGCTGCTTCCGCGCTACCAACCTTCGCCCACAGAGCGCGCCGCACGCGCGCTACCAACCTTCGCCGCCAGGGCGCAGCACACGCGCGCTTCCACGCTTCGCCGCCAGGGCGCAGCACACGCGCCCTTCCACGCTTCGCCGCCAGGGCGCGCGCACACGCGCGCTTCCACGCTTCGCCGCCAGGGCGCGCGGCGCCTTGTGTCGTCACAGGGGGCTATCTCGGCGGCCTTGTGACGTCACAGCGACCTTGTGACGTCACAGGGGTTTATCTCGTGGCGCCGGGTGTTTACAGGGGTGGGCCTGTGTAGTGCGGGTTGCATTTAACCCCACTTCCGTCGCAGCTACGGCCATTACTCCCTACTTTTAGTTCTCACGCGCGATTGACAATAAGATCACTTGTGAATTGATATATTTCGAACCAAAATAAAATTTAATATATTTAAGTCAGAATTCAACTTCTTAGATATTAATTGAGAAATAGTAGGCAAGCACAATATCTACTATTTGTGCTCATTACCAAGCACGGAATCACGAGTGAGAAAGAAAAATATTTCTCTGACAACCTCAAGTGTGCTGCGCTCTCGTGCACAAATGAGCAACTTGCTCTCATATGCCTTTCTCACCAGCAGTATGCTGCCCATATGCTAGCTTTTCGGGACTCGAGAATCCTAGGGCAGTGGTGAAGAGGGGAGGGGAGAACCTCGCCGTCTGCGCATGCGTCATTGCTCATCCCAATCTCGCGGCAGACGCTAGAAGCATTTGAGCGTCCAAGCAATCAGAGGCCAGCTTGTATAAACGCGCGGAATTCAATCATAGGAAATCACTACAAAATAATACAAAACTTGTTTCGCTGAATGTGTTTCACTTATTTGGAAGATTATCAATACAATATTTAGGCTTCTTTGATTAATATTTCACGTGGGGATGCTCAGCATCTTAGCGTCCCCTGACGCTACGCCACTGAACGGCACATCTTTTTTAAAAGAAAATTGCCATTTATGACTAGGGTTTATTGTTCTTTAATATTCTAAAATTAATGTTTCCGTTGTACCAATTGGAAACCGAAAAATTAAGAAAATTACAAAAAATGTACTTTTGGCGGTGATAAATGACAGCTGGTAAGAAAGAGCTTGGGGCAATTCCGAATAGCTAGCGAAGACCCAAGGAAATAGAGTAAAAGATACCTCAAAATTGCGCATTTTCAGAACCACCCAATGTAGCACCACGGTGTAAGATACATCTTACACCGTGAGTAGCACTTTCATTATGAACTAATCCAAATATTGAATACGTGTATATTGACCAGTTTATAACTGGCACAAAGCCTTCGTATTTTAACGAAGGCTTTGATTGCCATCATTGCCCAGATTTATCTGTCAAGTATCATCAGATGTGTAGTGTTGTTTTATAGTATCATCATGGATGAATATTACCATATGTTGTTGTATGGTATCACCCTGGAAGAAGACTTGTTACAGACTGGTAATCACACACACTTGTACATAGTAACCACTTCTAATACATCAAACATTCTATAATACTAAAGTTATGCGTGTTATAGCTAAGCTGCGGATTTATAGGCACGAACAACTGTAAAAATAGGCAGGTAAAATAGACATTTAAAACGTAAAATAGGCATTAAAAACGTAGTCATTTAAATAGGCACTAAACATTTTTCTTATCCTTATTTATGTTCCTGTGTATAAAGTTTCTGAAGGAAATGTAATACCTTATCTTCATGGAATGTTTGCTTTCATCATTATTCTGGCAAATCCTTGTAGAAATTCTTTCGTGTCAAGTAAATTTGGACAAAAAGAGGTGAATCGCAATCGCTACCTTTTAGATTTTCATTAAATCTATGCTGATGCTACATATCCCTGGCGAAAATCCGTGTTGTGAGGGTCTGTATAGCAGCTGTGTTGTACGTGTTTTTCATTTCGTGCCTTGTTCCTGTAGTGTAGCATACTGTGTGCCTACTGTGTACCGTCCCTGCTCTGCAGTAGTCCATATCTCTTGTACGCTTAGTTTGAAACCGTTGTATAAGGTGTGCCAGAGGTGTGCACAAACCGTATATGACGCGTAAAGCGTACCGTTTGTATACAAAATAAGGTGTGCACAAACAAAGTTGGTTAGTATTGGTTATAGGTTTGGTTAAGTGAGTTCGCGCCCTTTTAGAAGATTGCAGTTTAGTTATATATTAATCAGTGGTCAGTGTGCGGATTTCGTGAAGTAAGCGGCAATTTTCTGTGGAAATCGCATAATTTCATTTCTAATTTCTTTGTGGATGTGTGTCCCATCGAATGTCTGCTCTTGAAATTACCAAACACCAGTATGTTTACTTGTGGCAAACAAACTCTCTTCGTATCGTCATCGATGGCCCGTAAAGAGTTAACGCATGAAATAATCCTAACACAATTATGTTTAATGGTAAGCAAATACGTTTCTTTAATTGTGACTAAATTTAATACACACATAATAATAGTATATTTATTGTTTCAGAAATAACCCCTAAAAACATTAGGGTTACCTTCACCAACGTGTCGAGTGGTCATAATCTGATTATTGATGAGGTAGAAAAGAAAACTAAATACAATGTATGATCTAGGATATTCAAATGCTGGCTGTTTATAAATTGACCACACTATGAAGATTAAGTTCCACCAGTTCATAGGCAGTGATTTGGTCAATTTCGAAAATTGCGTGTGTATTTCAATGAAACAACAACACATATATTGACACAGAGAAAATATGGTTTCATTCGTGTGATAGGTTGTTTTTTTTCACTTATAGCAGATAAAATAATTTTGTTAGAAAGTGAAATAACTTGTTTGATTTTCAAGTGGTGTAGCAAAGTGTGCAAATTAGTGCTATAAAGTATAATATATTGTGTTGCTCCATAGCATTTATTTTTTTTAACTAATGATTTTCTTAAACTTAAATAAATTAAACTTAAGAATAATTTTCCTTGACTCTTTCAAGAAACCAAGATATATTTGAGTTATTATGACTAGTAAGCCTACATGTTAATTGAATTGTGCTACATGCAATACGTTACGACAGGTTTCCAATTGGATGTTTTTGATATTTTTTTAACTGAAGCATTTTACTTCACATTAGCTAATTTTTCAAGTTTTCATAATGAATGCCCAAAAATACTACACTATTAGTTAACATTCTTGCAATATGCAAATAAAATGTGCTATCATATGCTAATTTTTACACCAATTTGGTTAATGTTGTCTATTGTGTATAATTGAATGAATATAATTTCTTTCGATAGTTTTCAGTATATTATGTCTGAAGACAATCAGTAGTACTGCTTTATATGCAATCAGTATTTGATGTAATTCCAATTATAGAAATATCTTGTTTTTATTGGAAGCCCAATAAAAATAAGATATTTCTAACTATTTTCTAAAAACAAGATTTTCTTCATGTACATACATGTATGTACCTGAAGTAGTGAACAATTAGTTTGTGAAATGTGCTTCCAATAAAAACAAATATATTTCAATCATTGGAATTACATCAAATACAATTTACTGATTGCATATTAAACAGTACTTTCTTTTTAACCTATTAAGCAGTAATTTCTCTTTATAGTTTTCAATATCTTATGTTTTAATACAATCAGAAGTACTGTTTAACATGCAATCAGTAAATTGTATTTGATGTAATACATGTATGTACCTGAAGTTTCAAACAATTAGTTTGTGAAACATTGTGTTTCCAATAAAAATAAGATATTTCTATAATTGGAATTACATCAAATACAATTCACTGATTGCGTAATAAACAGGACTACTGATTGTATTAAAACATAAGATTCTGAAAACTATAAAAATAAATTATCTTCAGGCATAAGTTCTGTAAATACTGCAAAATCATTTTAAAAATAACAGTTATATTTTTTAATGATAAAACTACCAGCAACACATGCAAATACAAAATACAATTATGGAGAGAGACTCATCTTAAGATGTTTTCAAAAAAATTTTGTGATTTATTTTATTTAAAGTAGTAAGTGGAATAGGAAGTGGTAAGAAGATTACCCTCTTGATTTGAATTTATTATTTTATTAATTTTGATAAATAACGTTTGGGAAATTAACCTGGCATATATTCTTGGTTTTTGTCTAAAATTGATAGATTTTCAAAATCAAATTTAAGTGAATGCTGAATTCTGTGCTTTGAAATTGTTTTTAATGAATTTCTCTAAGTTATTTTTATGCTCATGTATTCTTTGTTTTATTCTTCGTTTTGTTTGGCCAATACATGATTTGTTGGCAACGGATATAGTTTCCTTTTTCCACTTCAGAAGCTGGAATTACATCTTTAACATTTCTAATAAGATTGTTTGTTTGTTAATATATGTCTAGATATTATATTTTGTATTTTTTATTATTTTGTTAGTAATTTTAGGTACATATGGCAAAACTATAGTTTTGTTAACAGCTAAGGTTTTGGAATAGGGTTGATCAGGTATGATATTAAACATTCCACATAGCATTGCTCTCTTCTTCTTTATGTGCTTTTTTATATACTCAACAGGATTTTTTTAAAATAAATATATCATGTACTATTTTTATATGACATTCCTGGTGTATGGGATGGGATCATTTTATTGCTCTATCTACGAGGCCATAAACAATGCCTCTCTTAGCTGTATGGGATGTTTAGGTAAATAATTAAGGATACGATTAGCAGCATTACCTTTTCTGTACCAATTTGTTGATATTTTTCCGTTGTCATGTTTGATATAGATATCTAGGAAGTTTATAGATTGATTATTTTTTTTCTAAAGTGAACTGGATTCATCACAAGAATTAAACATATTGAGCAAATTTAATGTCATTTTCATCAACTATAATTAATAGGTCATCCACATATCTTTTGTACAAAACAATTTAACAGGCCAGGTAGGATTGATTCTTCAAGTCTACGCTTAACAATTTCTGGAAACACTGTACTAAGTTAACCACCAATTGGAGTTCCAGTCAATCATTGATAAATTACCTCATTAAATGAAAATTCTATGTTCATTAGAATACTTCTTACCACAAGAATTATTTCATGAATTGCAACTCAAGGTTTAAGTTGATTATGATGTTAAATGTTCCAAAATTCTCTTTATTTTTTTCCTGTATTCTCAGGTAAAAAGAATATAATATCACCAGAGTGAGTATATTATTCATCTCATCCTATTCCCAACTACCTTTAAAACAAGCAAATTTTAAGAAAACTATTACTGAGATTAAGGCCAGATACTGTAATTCATTCATCCGTGTGTTATAGGTAAACTTTTCCTAGCCCAAGAGCAGCAGACGAGGTTGTGAATAGCGATAAGAGTTAATAAAGGAAGTTTTTGTTTAAATTTAATTTTGGTTTTGTTTGATTCTTTCAATGCACCCGACCTGCGAGAAGCAATGTTTGATAGGAGGGCTGTAGTTAATTCAAGGTAATACGTTTACGAGCAAAACATTCTTCTGTTCCCAGCTACCACCAGTAATACAATCAATTTGTAAGACGATTTGTAAGAGGTTACGAGATATTAAAATTCATTCATAGAAATGTGTTTATTTCTATTGTGTGACTGCTATTTTCGTAAGTATCAAACGTGTTCTGAAACATCTTCCATGATATATCACATTTGAATATACTTGATGCAACATCAAACTAGTGAGTCCTTTACGCGGACAGTTTCAGTAGTGAATCTTTTGCACAATTCTGTTTGGATTTTTTTTTTTTTTTTTTTTTTTTTTTTTTTTTTTTTTTTTTTGTGGAACCTTCAGTATAAAATGTATCTCTGAGAAACATTCGGTTCTCATGAGAATTTTTCCGGAAGAAAATCTAGGCAGAATCGTGAAAGATTTTCTACTGGAACGCATTCCACTGTAAATATGTTAGGTTAGGTTAGTTTTCGTAACCTAGGTGCACGCATCGATTGGTAATGGTACACGTACATCGTGTACACGTGACGTCGTGTACGTTCCAATTCAGCTCAAGCGTACATTCATTTGGGCCAAATTACACGTTCGGTACACAAAAACTCATATCGTGACAAGCTCTTGTTCACATCCGTACATTGCAGATGCGCATTCCGTGCACGTTTGCCCTACATTGGCGTACGTTTAGCGTACACACCGATTTTCGCCAGGGATATCTTTTTTCTCACCTTTAATTGAAATATAATTGAAAACATTGTATGATTTTTTTATATCGTCATGCATAACACAAATGTACAATAACTAGTAGTGCTACAACAGTACATCTTTTCTCGCATTATTTGTAAAAATATTTCAAAATTTGCAATTTTGAAAAATTCAGAGACGTGAACGAAAATGAGACATGCGCCATTCTTTTAAGTGACCCTTGTTGTATTCAGGAAAACATGGAAGAATATAGTAGCGGTTTTTGAGATTTTTGTAACTTGCATTAATGTCAAGCAGAAATTACGCAGAAAAGTAGTTATTTTAAATTTATGAATAATGAATAAGCCTTAGTAAAGTTTCATCATGGATTAACACATCCATGATTTCATGGATTAAATCATCCATGATTTCACTTGCAAGTTTACACAAGATCTATATTTTTGCTGCACATCCAGATTGAATTTAAAATGGAATTCGCGGCACAAAGTTCGCCACACGACTTTCGTTTTGATAAGCAAATCATTAAAGTTTTTATTTCGTAAATTGGACACTCCTTGGATCCATTTAATACTCTTTATTCCTTGGTTTGCTTTCTCTTTGCCATGTTACGTGATCACGTGATCGCTTCGTTATCGATCGTCCATTTTGGGTGCTTGAGTTGAAGTGTGTATTTGGTGAAGCATAGCGGAGTATTATCTTGCTTACTTATAAGCAAATTAACGTAAATCGTTGCAGACAAAATGGGTTTCCAAAATATTTGGTATTCTCACCCAAGGAAGTACGGGCAAGGTTCCAGGTCATGGTAAGTGTTCTAAGGGAATCGAAACCACGTGCGTAAGTACGTGCCATTCTCGCATCCTGTATGTAATTGATCCGAGACATTTTCCGAACAGATTGATATATTGACGTTCCAATGTACCTATATAGTTCAATACTTACGCGGTTGGACCTTGTTACCTTATTAATGTACATGTTATAGTTCTGTGAACTAGTGACAGGTGGGTTGATCGTTTTACGAAGGGTATTTGTTCGGTGGCACTGCAGTGAACCTTGTTTTTAACAGCTTATGAAAAGAAAGTGTCGTTACTTTTTCAGTATAAAATCTTGGGCAGCATTTTGTTTACTCATGAATTTTGGATAAGTGATATTAATTGTATGCTTTTTTTTATATTAGAAATGATATTATTTAAAATTATTTCAACACGTATTTTTTTCCAAATCCAGAATCCTACAATGTGGGTGGTAGTTACATGAAATTAAATTTTCAGATCATTTTACTGGCTCGAGTTGTTTTAATATTTTCTGTTATGGTGCGTTTCTGTAGAACTTGAATTTCTGTATTTTTATTTTTGCTTCGATGGGGACATTTTTTAATAATGAGGAATGTTCTAATTGCATTTTGTAATACTCGTAATACAAATTTAAACACCTTCCCTTGGTCATTGGAATGTTCTATGGAAGCAATGTTATTTTCATTCTATACTCATACCATAGTCTGTGTGTGCTGGAGTTTGTAGGTCTATGAAGTACTCTTCCTGCTTCTGCTTGTTGAATACCTGTTGCAATTTTTTTGTAAGGGTAGTTGATATTTTCCAACGTTGTGTTTTTTGCAACTATGAGGGTGCTTTTTGTAAGTGGCTATGAGTTGAACTACCTTACACGTATTATTAGAACATATTTAATATTCTTGAATCAGGAATGGCAGCTTCCTTGCAATTAACCCTTTGCACTTGTAGGGCATGTGTGACATGCCATCCATGAATGCACTCTGCGGTCAGAGGTTTATGAGCACTTAGAGGTCCTACAATTCGTAAGGCATGTCTAAGATTAAAATGAACACAGCTCAAAGTCTATACTCTGCATTGTTCCAATTCCAGCTTGTTCTCACATTAATGCGTCAACATTGTTTAAAAATAGAATAGTAGCAGAGATAGATTCAACCATGAGAACTTTATTTTACTTACCACGAAAATACATGGGCATCTGTGATATGCCCAAAGACTTAATTAGGGATTTTGGTGTGGCATCTGAGCCATGCCCTATGAGTTGTATGACATGTCACATTATATACTGATAAGAGCTGGTAGCTATTATTCTCGTGGCATCTCTGACATGCTGTACGAGCTGTAGGATTTTGTTCTATGCTTAAGAGTGCAAATGGTTAATGTAAGAATATAAAATGTAATTTATCTATCTTTTATGCTTTGAATTTTGTGCTGTTGATTTGACAGTTCTAAAGGATCAGTTACATCTTGTCAGTTTTGAGATTAACCTCCAATGTGAAAGTTAGTACATCAAATTGATAATGTTGTAGTTGTGATTTGTCTTGCACTAGCATCAAGTGCACACGTTTTCATTTTACAGTAGAGGATAAGTAGTTACTAGTTTTGAAACTTACGAAGAGGTGTTATTCATGCCACCAAATAATTCCTGAAGATGTTTGATTTGCAGGATTCTTCAGTGTAAATTGTTTTTTGAATAAGCCAGTATTATATACATAGGAAGTTGGGTCAATTTCCCTTCAGTCATGCTTAGAAGCTTGTCAGATTAAATAGATTTTACATCAGGTGGAAGTTCATAAACGTAAAACGTGAGTGGATACCTTGATCTGAACTCCTGAATGACAGGTGGTTTAGCTTTTGGCCAGTTACCGTATTTTTGACGGACAAAAGATGCATATGTTATAAATTAATTACTAACTGAAATGTGCATTGTACAAGACTGAATCATTTAAATTGATAAATATATTGTTTATTTGCATAATTGAAATCTTTGAAAGAGATATATACAAAATATATAATTTACAAATTCATTGACACATTTGTTTGAACTTTTCAGTTCGTGTAGTATATTTAAAGTGTTTGAAATTGTTGCCCGTATCTTATTTTGATTGAATGGTTAATTCTCTTTGCAGCCGAGCGTGTGCTAATGGCCATGGTTTGATCCGAAAGTATGGCTTGAACATCTGCCGCCAATGTTTCAGAGAGTATTCTCATGATATTGGATTTAAAAAGGTAGTATTGAGTGTATTCATTCAGTTCCTGTTCTAATGAAATGTTCTGCAACTCTTATTGAGATAAATTTTTGTTTCTAGCTCGACTGATTCTTCATTGGTGTTCACTGCAGCTGCTTGAGCATCAGGAATCTTCAAATATGTAAATTATTATGTTGCAATTGTTTAACCGGATCCAATTCTCTGAAAATAAATTTTAATATTTCAACATACTTTTTCTGTTTTGGATATTTTCATTATTTATAGTCAACATACTAACCTGTGTAACTTGTGCTAAAAGTGCTAACATGGACTTTTTGGCTGGGCGACACACCTTTTTCTCCTTCTCTTGACAACAAATATTAGGAAAACAGTCGAGAATATTTCGACAAGGTTTTGGAAATAGGTCAAAGAGAGGTGGTGGTGGTGGAGTACATTGGAAGTATGCAACCATGCCTTTCAGAGCTGGAAAATAAACCCATTCCTTAAAATTTTTTTTTAAATGTATGTTTTATATTTTCAATGCTAACGTTTTGTGGATATTGATAAATATTTACTATTCTCAAATACAGGAACTTCTGTGGAAGATATATTATTAAATGTGGAGGAAGTTAAAAGAAAAGAAAGAAAAACAGAGCAAGGATAAAACTTACGTTCAAGGCGTGGTGTTTCTTCCCATTTGGGTAAAGGTGTTCGACAATAGTTTTCATGGCCATCAGGACAACATATTCTTGGCCAACATTCTCGATCATGAGTGCAATTTTTTATAGGCAAAGTTTCTGGTATGGGATTTGCTGGGCATTCTCTTGTGTATGTTCCTAAGAAAGCTAGGAAATACAATAAACACCAATATGGTTGATGTTTGTTTCTCTCGTGTATATTATTTTGTAGTACTTACAGTACTCTGCCTCCTTTTATTGAATTTATTTGAGCTATATGTAATTTAGAAAATGAAGGCTGTTAATATGAAAGTATATTTAACACATTGTTATTTTGTAGGAACCATCCACTTGCAATGACTATAATATATAAAGTATATTTAATACATTGCTATTTTGGAGGAACTACCTCTTCATGAAAGAATCTTTCTTAATGCGTAATGTAGGAGAGAACTGGGTATGCAGAAAAATCATGATATATTTAGTTTATGGCTAGAGTGACTTGGCACAACTAGCAAGAGGTGTTCCCCAGAATTTCTCAAGCTTAATTTCAGATTTGATTTTAATTTAAGATTCACAACCTCTACTGGTTTGTCCTTTTCATTTTGAACAAGCTTTGTTAGTGTACTAATTAACAAAGCTTGTTCAAAATGAAAAGGACATTCAGCAGTTTGGTACTATCCTTATGAAAGGAATGTCTGGCTTAGGAATTCCTTATGTTTAGAAATGTTTATTAGGGGTGTTACTCCCTAAATTTCAAGTTTATCTTAATATTGCAAATTAGTTTCAAAGTTTTGCATTTTTTAAGATGAAAAGGTAATTCATTTACACCTATTGTAATCTAGACTAATATTGCAAATGTACACGATATATTTGTCATGCAACAAACAAATTTTTTTTTGCTAAAAGTTTTGTGCTAATTCTATTGAAGTTCCTCTTTTGTAGTTCTGTATTAGCTTTTTTATTCAACTAGTTTCATCACCCACTTGCAAAACAATTTCTTTTAGTCTTACGTGTGTGAGTAGGAACTGGTTTAGGTTTTGGCACTCCCTTCAGGCATCGTTGTTTCCCATCAACTGTGCAGCATTGTTCACCCAGTATTTTGCAATCTGCATCTGTTTTGCAGGGCAGAGTGAAGATGGGGCGGTTTACTGTTGATATTGGACATATTAATCCATTTGAGTTCTCTTCTGAAATCAAGGATTGTGAATTATTAATAAATTTCATTTAAGTAATATTTATGAAAAAGTTAATTAATAAGGTTTTAATGTAACACACTGTAATTAGATTTTTGAAACCTAGTTAGATGACAGGTTTGTGGAAAATGGGGAAATTGTGCTACAGATATGAAACAGCGAAGATACAGCGAAATGGCTGATAACATAAAACAATGGATATTTGACTTGAGCCTGATCTACGTGTCGGAAGGAAAGAATAAGGTATTGATGCTGTAAATAGTAGGAAGATAAACGGTCATTTAAAAAACTGTCAGAAACCTCATACAATGACTTCTTGTGAACCGAACATCACCAATAAGTAACAGAAAAACACATGAAGCAATGAAGAAGGTATTAGTATTTTATATAATTATTCAATTGCTACCCTATCTTCTTGCATTGTGTTGTAAGGTCTGAATTCTTGTGGTATTTGGCTGAAATTCAAGTCAGTGTATCAATTAGTATTTAACTTAAAACAGCAAGTAAAAATATACGTCATATGTCACATTACCAATTATCTGTTTACACTTCCAACTAGTTTCCATTGTGATTGTATCTGTGAACATTTTTCCATCCAAAGAAAATTGAGTTTGAATTGTTGAATTTTTAAGGTCTCTTCAAAGTGGTGGAACAAGTAGAAGTAATAACCTGTTACTACATGTCATATTTTATTAACTCAAAGGGATGTTAATAGTAGAAATATTTAAAAGTATAGATTTCTGAGAAGATTTGAAGTAAAAGAGTCTAAACTGAAAATGGTGATTCAATATCAATTCTGAGTCGAGATGCTCTGGTCCGATTAAAATAAGTTGGTGATTGACAGTTGCGGTTGGAAAGAAACGAGATTGACAGGTTGCGTACCTCTGAGCATGTGTTCCTGGAACATGAAAATAAACACTTGAAATAAATACTTATTAAAGTAACCAAATCATACTCATATTGTATGAAGCTATAGCTTCAGAAGCACAAATGCTAATCAACTTATTTTAATCAGACTGTATGTAATAAGAGTGTTGGGTCATCCATGAATACAAATTTGTGAGGCACAGTGGAATAGGTCTACTGCCCTCCAAGAAATAATTTGGAGTAATCTGCCTGGAGTTCAGGATTGACCCTTGATTTCAATACCTAAATATTAAAACAGTGGTGCTACATAAAATTACAAATTGATAAGTGTATGAAGGGCTGTGTGAATGGGATCGATAGTGTATTGGGCACCATGGTGTAGAAATTCTCTTGATTTAGCACCTCTTTGTGCTTAGGGTTGCCAGCCGTTGTGATTGTGAGGATTGTCCCTTCTGTATTATTGATGTCCTGCTTGCTTACATGTGGTGGGTTGCCGAATTTGCATTGAAGTATGTTTCAAAGTGTTCATAGTATTTCTGTAAAGAAAAAATACTGCAACAAGCAGTTTCTCATTAATATTAAAACGTCCAGCGGTATTGATTTCTACTCTTCTTTTGTAACTTTTATTTTCATGGGCAAGAATTTGCAATTTCGACTTTTCATTATTTTTGTTAATGTACAGTGTACTAAAAATTGAAGTGCCTAAAACATATTTTGTAAAAAATTATTGAATATCACCTAGAAGTCCCAGGTGGTGTCATTTCATCTCCTAGTATTGTGGCCCATCATGTCGCTCCTGAATTATTAATTTCAATGCATAAAATTTTCAAATGTATCTCCCAATAGTTCATACATGTTCTGATTCATATTGCATACCTTCCTTCCAAGTTTTGTGGCCTTGTACTATACAGGTGAATTGAGGAATCGTAGCTGTACAGCCCTAAAGTTTGTAAAAGCAAATTATTTTTACATGAGAGAGTATTAAATAAGTGGTGGAACAAGTAGAAGTTGTAACCTGTTGCTACATGTCATATTTTATTGACTCCAAGGGATGTTAATTGTAGAAATAATATTTAGAAGTATAGATTTCTGAGACGATTTGAAGTAAAAGTGTCTAAACTGAAAACAGTGATTCAACATCAATTCTGAGTCTGATCTTCCAATCATCATGGAAAAGCAAAATGTTGGTTTAAAAGAGAACTTTCAAAAATAGGATGGCATTTCAAATGCCAAATGGTGATGATACGGTACTTATAGTTTTTTCAGAGTCTGTCTCCTTTCATGTTTTTCATATTGAGATTTGAGAAGAAATCAACCTGCTCAATGTACACTGGTTAATCGGAAAAATTAGTTTACTTTAGTTGGAGGTGTCATACAGTAAAACTTGCTCAGTGCGAAGCGTGTATAATGAAGTAATCGGTCTAATGTGAACATAAATCCCGGTCCTGACGAACATATATTCTACAGTATTACATTGCATAATGCGGAATCTTGTCTTACACGTAAAAAGGTACTGGTCTCTTGAGATTCCACATTGAGCAGGTTTTCCTATATTTACAAAGTAGGAATTTTGAGTTGAAGGAATAGCTGATGTTCAGGTATTTCCCCTTCCAAATGATGTTTAAGGCCCTTTCCTTCAATGTGCACAGTTTATGATATCAATACAGCTTACAATTGGATTTTATGGTGGATGATCACCAAAATGAGTGTACTGGTGATTTTCCACATAATGGGCATATTGGGAAAGTATTGTGGAAGACAAGTGTAAGGATATGTGTATATTGAATAGACATAATATTATAAAAGTGTGTTTGAAACTACAGTCTATACAGATCATCAGTGTTTTCGATCTTGCATATTAGATTAGATTTATTATTAATTTTGCAATTACGTATCATTACGTGGTGGCAGAATATCTTATCATAACATGCATTAAGCTTACATTGACTAACAATAAATTACAAGAGAGTGGTTAATTAAAAAACAAACAATAATTAAGAACAATAGTACATAATTTCACAGTGCAAGCCTTAATCCAATTCATTTTACTCCACTTCATTTCACCTCACAACAGTTAACTGTGATGAATTTCTTTCCCTCCACTACTCAACACTGCACTGCACTACACTAATAGAAATAAAATAATAAAAATGACAATACTACTACAGCTACTAATAATAATAACAATTAAACAAATTAATAGAAAGTACTACTAATTTAACAGTAGAAACTTAACAATAATACAATGACCTAAAATATAGATAAATAGCTAGGGAACTAATATATTTTTAAATTTTCTCAAGCTTTGAGGAAAAGGGTCAAAGATCGTCGCAGGCAAACTTTTCCAGTCCAGTTCTGTTTGTGAATGAAAATTTCCCAACGTCTGTTTTCTGCATTCTTGTCTTAATTTTGTGCTTGTGATCCACTCTATCGAAGTATGTAGGTTTTCCTAATTTAACGATTAATTTCACCCCAAGCAGTATAGCCTATGTATGTAGCACAGAATCTCAACTTAATCTGCCTTTTTTTGACGCCCATGCTCTATTTTTTTGTACCCTTGAAAGTGAATTTTGATGCTGTGTGTTGGAGCATTCTAGATAATTTGTGTAATTTGTGATAAGTGTAATTTGTCTGTGTCTTGCTGCTAAATATCTACGTCCTCCTGTGGTTTGATAACCCAGTAGATGTAGTCATCGGCAAAGAGTATTACATTTGAAGCTAAATGTTTTGGCAAGTCATTCACAAAGGCGAACATAAAGACATATATATACTGTATAAGGTAAGGTGAGGTAAAGTGAGTAATGTCAAAAGTAAATAGAAGAACCAAAAAGTGTCATTTGAAAAACATGATTAATGGATTTCAAAATTCCTGTGTTACACCCGTTAAATTTCCACCTAAATGAAACACAAATGTGTCAATGAATTGTCAAGGAAAGTGTTACAGTTGCGAGACAGTGACATATGGTCCAAAGGAAAGGTAATTTTGTTCTATATTAAAATGATTATATTTAAAGTTAAGTATTTTAACCATTATATATTCTTTTTAATACAACAATATTATTTATACAGTACTTGCTCAATGCAGATCCTTGAGGGACAAATATTTTTTTTCTATATTACACAAGTTTCTGCATTATACAATATAATACAGTATAGCTTATATTTGGCAGGATCACAATTCTTGTGCACATTAGACGAATTTCTGCATTATGTACTTTCCGCAAGTTTGACTGTACAAACATTTTTATTTTTAATATTCTTATGTCTTCCACCTGCACTTTTGTGTCAACGTTCCTATTACTTAAGCCCTGTAGAGCTATAATGGCAATAATTGTTTAACATGTATTGAAACAATGGGATAGTTACTCTTCTACCATAAATTATATTATTTATAATAGTGTGATTGAGGTGCAGACAAATATTTTTGCAGTATCACTTCTCTAGAAATATTTCAGGTACGGAGTCACCATGACTCACCTGGATGTTGAAGGGAATACTCCTTCGCCAGGTGCATTGATGTTATAAGATTACTACATCTTTTCAGAAAGTATTTCATAAAAAGCAAAGTTATTGTTTTTGTAAATTGCACAGTTAATGTTTTTAGTGAAATGTGTTTTCAGTGTTTACTTGTAGTTTTTCTTTAATTGAATACAATTGTATTTACCATTTATAAAGTGATATCCCTTGCTTGAAGTGTTCTGCCTTTTGACTTCAAAATGGCTAACTTATTCCTATTCCAGATAGCCATTGGATCCAACATTTTGTATGTTCATATTTTTACTTCGTATCTAATGTTACAAACCCAAATATATCAAAATATTATTTTTGCTAGTAAATATATTTATTTTTACTTGATTAATAAAATATGATTGGGTAATAATTGGTCATCTTTTCGACTGATACTAACACTCCTCTTATAAAATACATTAAATTTTTTAATATTTAAACTAAACATTGGAAATTTTCTTTGGAATATTTGGAAATTGTTTCAGAGATTTAAACATCTATAGCAAATAATTTTACATTTTGAAAATATTTTTCTGAATTTTTTAAATTTCTTTTTTAAAAAAGATTGTGTAAAAAAAATTTGGACAGTGAACAAATTTCATAGCATAAAACCAGAAAAACATCTGAATTGAACTGCTAAGTTTTTTAGTTTTGTAGAAGAGCGGAGAAGGATATGAGTTGGAAAAGAGGTGAAAAATTCTTCTTTTAGGCCAGAAGTGTTGTAAAAAAATTGTTTTACTTTCCTTTTTGAGGTATTTATTACAATCTTACCTGGATATGTAGATGCTGGAGGACAGAAAACGGGAAACAGTAGGGAAAATACAAAGAAAACCCAGGGAAAACAGGTTCAAGTGACCAGTGCGCTCTGTGAACTTCCAAGAAGAAATTCTTAGCAGATTTACTTACTGCAGAAGTTGAGTTTTAAATATTCTTGCAACATTTTTCCACAATTGGTAGAGGTTAACTTACGAAAATGTTACGTTTGCCTTGGTTTCATTAAAAATATACCAGTTTGACATTTCCGGCTCGATACAAGAAATCTTCTGTAGCGATACTTCTCAATTTAATTCTTCCTAACTAATTTCTTTCTTTAAATTTCAGTTCTACGTAATATTGAAATTGGCCTTAAAATAGAAGTGGGCTTAGAATATTACTTGCGCCCAATGAGAATTAAGATTATTAAACTGAATATGGTCCCAGATAGTTTGTTTTCACCCTCAAAAATATTACTATTTCAATTCTTTTATTAAAATTTTGTGAATACATTTCTATGACTGCATGAGATAGGGGCCGTCCCTTAATTACGTAACGCAGTACGTCCTCCCCTTCTGTAACGCACCCGTAACGCGCGTTTTAACCCCTCTAAATAAATACGTAACGCGACAATATCCTCGCCCTTGCGAATGCAAGTGAAAATAAATAATGACACAGTAAAAATGTTTATTGATTTTACTTCTGTTCTATATTATAGTAATGTAATATAGAATCACTGTAATATTCTATATTAAAGTACAAATTAGTTGGCGATGCTGACTGCACCTGACAATAAAATTGGAACAAGTGGTGAGTCAAGGAGGGACGAATAGGGAAGATAATTTTTGGTCACAAGCAATGCATTCGCGCCGTCGTTGACGCATGAGCGAGAATCTACTGCGCCAATTTAAACGGATTCTAGAATATACTACGTATCAGTTTGGAGTATTTTCTTTGTAATCTTACAATTCAACAAAAAACTGACGGAAAAAAATTCCATTTATTGCGACAATTTACATCCAAACTTTAATTTATTTAGGTTTTTTAAAAACTAATTAGTTAATATTTTAGTACAAGAATCAAAGGATTTATTTCTGCAAATATTGAAAAATTTATAAAAATGAAAATCAATGTTCCGTAACATTAAACTAATACCCTCCCCTTCCCCTATGTAACGCAGCGTAATGCTGCCTTAAACCCCCTCCCCCTCTTTAGTGTTACGTAATTTATGGACGACCCCTAAGGGAAAGTCAGGATCTGTGTGGGAAAGAAAGTTCCCAAATTCATTTCTGTAGTTACTGATAGTAGAAAGCTATACAAACTTTTAATGTTTATCACTTTACCCATTTGTTTACATCAAACATTTAGAGAAAAAGTCCATTGATTGTCCAGAACGAAAAAGAAGGATTATTTCAGCTTTTGCCAATGGTAAATACTGGTTATACCATTAAACACAAGATACCAGTAGGGAGGCTTAAAGAAACAGGAAGTACTGCAGATTAGGAAGACAGTAATGGTCCCAAGAGTATAATAATAAAAAATAATAAATTCCTGGTTGTCCACTTTCTAGATGACCGCAAAATACCAATTCTTGTTTTCACAGAAGACGAATCAGATGTAGTCATACTTCCCTAATTAATTTTTTTTCACTAACGTTTTGCGTAGAGAAATTTGAGAGTAGGTACTTCATCTACCTGTAAATCAAAGCGAATTTCCAAAGTCGTCCTAAAAGGCAATTTTCTTTGAACAATTTGGAGTCTAAACAAATCGTCACTAATATAAATATTAACGCCGTGAGAGACAAATAAAAAAAATCATTGCAATTTTTGAAAAAACAAAAGAATTGGGCGATATGGAGTTTGTCATATCATAGCGTACATTTAGCACTCTCTCTACCAAAAGTTTAAAGAAAAAACTTGGAGCCGTTTTTGAGAAAATCTTGTTTTGTATTTTTTTAATTTGCACATATTACAGGCAATATTGCGCGAAAACTACTAAAATTTTCAAAAAATGTACAGGACCTTAAAGAAAAAACTCACTATGAAGAACAAATTTTATTTGAAGCAAAAATCTCTATCCGCAATTTTGTAGTTAGAGGAAGGCGCCGAATAAAATTCAAACTTTTGCGATTTTCGAAAATTCAGAGTTAACCGTGAAAATCGGACCTATTCCACCTTAATAAGTGCATTTTACTCTGTTCTTACAAGAAATTTAAAGAAAAAAATTGGAGCCGTTTTTGAGAAAATGTTGAAAATGTCCGGGGAGCTTCATGCAAAGTACCCCCAAATTTTGTAGAACCTTTTTCAAAATCTCAAAGCTTCCACTCGACGCAGATCGGCCGGGAAATATCCATTTTGGAAGGAATCGTGCGTATGATTTAGGCGCTAGTAGTGTTCACAGACAGACGTTTTCCTTTCAATTGGTTTTTCGGTATCAAGGACCCACAAAAGTTCCGGTACACCACGTGTTAGGGGATTTTCCCCCTTAATTTAGCAACTGTGTTTATCCACTTTTTCGTTATCACGGCAACGAATTTTTTTCTGGCGAAAATTGGTAATTTTTTTCGCGCAGCATTACATAACTTTATATTACATACACACATAACATACATTACATTACATACAATACGGGAAAGTAAAAATGTGGCCCACCGACTGTGGGTGGGGCGGTTTATTAGACAAGTGCACTTTGTCCCTTGCATCCATGTCGGGCGAGAATATTGCGCCTAGCGCACGAGACCATCGGGGTCATCATTCCCTCAATGTAAAAATAGATTAAGTGTAGATTTAAGGATTTTTTCTTGTAAAATCATTCCAAAGTGTTTCAACTGCGTCATGCATGCCTGATATCACGCATGGTTCCTTCCCGCCCCTGTTTCAGAGCAGCCGGGCAAACTGCCATACGGGGTCATGTGTGGATGTCCCTTGGGGACTTGAAAGTTGGACAGCCCTGGTTTAGGCGCAAGCGTTGACCACAGACAGGGCGGGCAGATAAACTTTTTGCCGTCAATCAATTTTTCGGTTTCAAGGACCCTCATAACTTTTATTCTGACTACATAACGTGTTAGAGGAAGTAATTTACTTATTTATCTACTTTTTCGTTACTATGGCCTAACAATAAAAGTTTTTCTACAAAAAATCGCTGTTTTCCTGCGAACGATTTACGTTGTTTTGAGGAAGTCAGGCGAGAAAGTAATAGTTATTATGACTTTGTGGCATATTTTACAAAAATATTTCCAGCACAACACACAATTTGATTAATGCTTCTACAACATTGTATGCTTCTAATGCAACATCCATTTCTTTTTTTCCCATTCAAATTCCCATGTAATGCTCGTCTTCTTTTCAATTGCACTTTAACAAAACCAGGAGTTTTCTTTTTGTCCACTTTTGAAGAATATTTAAGTTTCTAAAGTTTGTGCTTTACAAAATGCTTATCACTGAATTTCATTTCAATGAATAAATACTGTTCATGAAAGCCATTTTCTCTCGTATTTCGAAGTAGGAGTGAAAAACCTTCCAGACTGTGACGCCGATTATATTTGGGATGAATTCTTTACCCACCAAAACAATCCTCCTTGGCTTCATTTTTATCTAATCTCATGAGTCATTGGTGGGAGTGAATATAGCATTTGCTCTTTTATCTTTATTGCACTACTTTCTAGGTGCAAACATGACAAGTTGAACTGTCATTTAGGTGGAAAATGAAAAGATTATTCCAAACACGTGTTTGTGCCGTACCTCTTTAAGCCCTCATGCTATCGATCATGCGAGGGCCTGTCATCATCAAAATGTTTTAAATGGTTATTAGCAGACGTGTGACAATAGACTTCATTCCCGTGGTGCAAAACCTTCCCATAATTCATTGTGTATTTTATGAGCCAAAATCACCTTTTAAGAGTCGATTCTTTCTTACTATAACATGGGGGAATGTCAGGTCTTCCGACATACACATTAATGTAGTCCAATCACTGACCCACAAGCACTCCAATCAGCTCAACCGCAGAGCGAAAATCGCAAGTCATTCTCAGAACTCCTGCGGAGACCTAGTTCACAGGCCGTAAGGTCTACTGTCTCTCACAACTACTAATAGACCAAAGCATTTTGATGCTGACAGGCCATCGCATGATCGATAGTGTCAGGGTTTTAAGAGCTAGGGTTTTACTCGCCCAAATGTGAATCATGTAGAGCAACATTGACTCGGGTTTGCGAGGAGTCGCTTCTGATCCAGGCACGGTCCCACTATGGGATCCTCTGCATTCTTTTGTCGTCTTGTTGGTCTCTTATAATATTACTGCAGACGCACGTGTTCGTCGATTTTCCTATTTTCAACTAGGAGCACGAGTTAATTCAATTACTCTCCTCTGTGCAAGAGATGATTCCCATTTCTCGACTGCCAGGCATTGAGTTGTTTTGGTTTCATGTGTTGCCTTTTACAAGCCAGCCGCAGAAAGCACTTAACTCATTAACCAACTTCAGAAAGCACTTGCGACTATTAACTCCTTGATGAGTTTCTTCTTGTGAAAGCCATAATGACTTCAAGCCTGAAAATTCTGGCACGCTTTAGTCTCTGGAGACATATAACCGCGTCCCATGGCAAGAGACAAAAAAGTTTGTGGAATGTCTTCGGTGACCTATCATCATCATTTGTACACTTATCTTTGATGTAATCTGAGACAATTCTTACGTTGTTTGAGTACGTTGGGCTGTTGAGAAAGTTCAAGGGTTGTATGATCAAATTCTATCTAGTTAAATATAAGACAGATGTCCTAACATTTATGGTGTCAAACTCTCGGCTATCCAGTCGCTACAGAATGGCACAGACTTTCCTGTATTAGTTTTCTATTTCCTTTGGTCTCGGCTAGCTATTCAGACTTGCCACATACTCTTGCCAGCCCCCATCTATCGTCGCCCAAAGTAAATTTTTGACAGTTTATTAATTTTTCGATTTCCTAATAATAGAACGGAAATATTATTTTAAGAATATTAAAGAACAGTAAAACCTCGTCCAAAATGCCAATTTTGTTTGAAAAAATTGGAACCGTCTTCAACAAAATGGCGTTCAAGCGCTACAGTAAATGCGAAATTTGAAGGTCATAAAATGTTTGAGTTTATGAAGTTATTTAAAGCACATACACTCACAAGTACAATAGTATTTATAAATTGCTGGAAATGTGCATATTAACGGAGTGAGAGATCTTAAAAAAATTACATTTGTGTAATTTAAAAAACAAAAAAAACACCCAAAAATGAAATTTACGTCATATTAAAGAGTGCAATTAGCACTATCCGTTCGAAAAGTTTGAAGAAAAAATTTGAAACCAATTATGAGAAAATGGCGTTTGAGCATGTCTGAAAATGCGGAATTTTGAGCTAGTTTTCACAGAAAACAGTTGAGTTTTCGAGAAACTTTACTAGTCATTATTTAAAGCATATGTACTCGTAAACATAATAATGTAAACAAATCACCGCTAATGTAAATATTAACGAGAGAGAAGTAAAAATAATTATATTTTTGTAATTTTTGAAAAAAAAGAAAATAGATCAAACTGCTGTTTAACACATCTCATAGAATACATTTAGTACTATCCCTACGACAAGTTTAAAGAAAAAATTGGAGCCGTTTTTGAGAAAATCTTGTTTTTGTAATTTTTTAAAATTGCACGTATTTCACGCAATATTGCGCTAAAACTACTAAAAATGTTAAAAAAATGTACACGACTCACGTTGGAGAACATATTTTATTTGGAGGAAAAATATCAATCTTCAATTTTGTAGTTGTTGGAATACGCCGACAAAAATTCAAAATTTTTCAATTATCAAAAATTCAGAGTTAACCTTGAAAATCGGATTTATGCGGGTGGAACCAGATCGACCGAGGAATGTCTATTTTGGAAGGAATCGTACGTATGGTTTAGGCGCTAGTGTTGTTCACAGACTGACGGATGGACGGAAGTTTTGAAAAAAAACACTTTGACCCTAAGTAATGTATTTCCGTTCCGTACTCAGTATGTACGTACGTATATGGGAAAGTAAACAAAAGGAGATGGGAGAAAACGAAATGTCTTGTAGAGAAAAGGCCAATAATTTTTCGATTGAGATTTTGTTTGTGGTTCCGTAAATGCTTTTTCGCCGTACGTTCTAGAGAAAGCAGGAAGAGAATGAATCGTTCCGAAATAAAAAACCTCTTGATGTCTGAAAATATACGAAATAGAGACTGAAGCGTCCCTGAAGTCGCATGCAGAGTGTGCGGAAGGCGGAACGCATGTCTGAATGGCTTCCCAAGATTGCATATCGATGTTATCGGAGACGCCGGAGCGAGAGTTATCAGGCGGCTCGCAAGTGTCACGGGAGAAAGTACCACTTCCGCGTGGGAGTCCTTGTACCGGCTCCGCTGTACAATGCAAGCTTTGAATTACCAAAAGTTTATCGTTATGTAAGGCGCGCTATAATCGATTAATAAGTTGCCTCTGAAAGCTTGATAAAGAGATTCGTGTGCACTAAGGAGCTAATAATAGAACAGATGATAATAATAAGAAAGTACCTACAATTCTTTTGTAGATGGCATTAGTAGAGAAAACGCCGGCAACTTCATGATGAATGAATTTCGGCAAAGCTTCGCAGAAAGACTAGTTTGTGGACAAGGCGTATGCCCCTGAATCTAAAAATTCTAAATGCACGCATGTATGACGGGTTGCATGATTTTGTTTTTCATGAAAGAGTATTCTGTCTCGCTGCCTGTCCAAGAAACAATGACCATAGACAAGATGAAGCAAATATTGTCCTAAACAGCAATTTAAACAGTATATATGTGGAACTTCCCCCCCTTATATTTACTCACAAAACCTCACGTATTTCTTATTTTTCATGGTAAAAAATGAGCATACCAGTCTTATTTCTTCTTAGATTCATAAAGATAGAATAAAAGTGAGTAAACTTTGAAAATTGAACCGTTTCATTCTCTCCGATATTGATATTTACAGCACCGAAACGAATTACATAACTCAACAGCTCTTGCGTTCTTGACCTAAACCCGACCTACTCCAGTTTCCAATCAATCGTGATCAAATTACCACAGCTTTTTTAAAGCATGGTTCAATAATTTTTGTTAAGGGAGCACTTCACTTATTTTTATCTTGACGGAACAATCATTCGGAGAGAGGAGGTGTCAACCTGTTGGAACGAGGTGAATTGCACAGTACAGTACCTGGCTCTTTGGGCGCCTGCGATGTGTGAGTGGCAGTCGTCGTGACTGCGACGTCGTCATCGGCGGCGACCAGGACGTGGACGCACGCGGCCGCGAGCAGACACAGCGAGGCTGCGTAGCTGGAGCAGCTTCCCCGTGGAGCGATGCGGTGGGTTGGAGCCAGACGGCCGGCGGGCGCCATCGCTGGCACGGGCCTCTGTGAGCGGCTGCGTTGCCAGGGTCCGATGCGCGAAACTTTCACTGGCTCCCGCCCGCCTTCCCGCCCGCCCGCTGCCCGCCGCGCCGACCTGCAACTGGCCCGAGAGGACATCATACATGTCGGAGGAGTGGCCGTTGAGGGGGATGGCGTAACAAAGGAACGACCCACTACCCCCGCTTCATCCATCACTTCGTTCGGGCTTTCCTTCCGCTGGCGCGTGCTGATTTCCGACGATGTTGCGTATACACAAACTGTTGCTGGTTCCCCGCAATTTCGTGCGGAATGTTCCACCCGGAACTGAGATGTGTAGGATGACGTCGTCGTCTTCTAAGGAGGAAAGTCAGATCCTTTTTGTGAAGTCCTGGCCCGGGGTGGGATGGTACTTCATTTTTCTTGGAATGAATGAGAAATATTAATGTTACCTTTATTTTATTATTATTTTTTGCAGAGGAACAAGGTAAAATCCGTTCACTTGCTTTCACAATAAAACAATGAAATTAAATAGTTACGCAATCATTTTCACTCATTTAAATTTGAAGCTTTCCTTGAAGCGATTACCTTAGGGACTGTCAAGAGAAAAGAAGCTTGATGAAAGAAGATTAATAAAGACCCTTTCTTTACACTTCAACTATAGTATATATGAACATTGTTTTACTTTCTAAAACTATCGGTACCACAACAGCGCATACATTCTCGCATCATTTGTAACGGCAACACAATAATATAATACTACATAGTCCTGCAAAATGGTTTCCAACCAGCAAAGTTTTTTTTCTCACCACTGGGATTCGGACTCCGGTCCTTAGAGTAAACACACGTTACCTGTACAATATCTGCCCCACATATAAACTCAACAATCTTGACGTTTAAGATATACAAACATTAGCATTTACAATTTGAAACTAGTGGTGGTACAGAATGGCACAGACTTTCCCGAATTACTTTTCTATTTCTTTGGGTCTGAGCTAGCTATTCGAAATTGCCACGTACTCGTGCCAGCTGCCATCTATCTCCGCCCAAAGTATATTTTTTGACGTTTTCCTAATTTTTCGGTTTCCTAATAGTAGAACGGATATATTAATTTTAGAATATTAAAGATCACTAAAACCTTGTCCTAAATGGCAATTTTCTTTAAAAAATTTCGTTTTTAAGAAAATGGCGTTTATGCGCTACTAAAAATGCGAAATTTGAAGCTCTTTTTCACAGAAAATTTATGAGTTATCAAAAAAACTTCATTTGAAGCACTTACACTCACAAATATAATATTGTTTACACATTGCTGGTAATGTGCATATTAAGGATGTAAGAGATCTTCCAAAAAACATTTAAATTACATTTATGTAATTTTTGAAAAAACAAAAAGAACCTCTCAAAATAAACTCTACGTCAAATTAAAGAGTGTAATTAGCACTATCCGTTCCAAAAGTTTGAAGAACAAATTTGGAGACATTTATGAGAAAATGGCGTTTGAGCGTTTCTGAAAATGCGAAATTTTGAGCTAGTTTTCACGGAAAGCTATTGTGTTTCCGCGAACCTTTACTTGACATTATTTAAAGCACATATACTCATTAATAAAATACTGTCAACAAATCGCGGCTACTGTAAATATTAACGACGTGAGACAGGAATGAAAAAATTAAATTTTTGTAATGTTTGAAAAAACAAAAGAATAGAGCAATATGGCGTTTGTGTCATCTCATAAAGTACATTATGCACTTTTCCTAACAAAAGTTTAAAGAAAAGATTTAGAGCCGTTTTTGAGAAAATCTTGTTTTTGTAGTTTTTAGATTTGCACATATTGCACGCAAACAACTAAAATTTTCAAAAAAATATGCATGATCTTCAAGAACGAACTCACCAAGAAGAACAAATTTCATTTGAAGGAAAAATTTCTATCTGCAATTTTGTAGTTGGAGGAAGACGCGGAATAAAATTAAAACTTTTGCAATTTTCGGAAATTCCGAAAGTTTACCGAGAAAATCGGACCTAAGCCATCTTTATAAGTGTATTTTACTCTGTTCTTACAAGAAATTTAAAGAAAAAATTTGGAGCCGCTTTTGAGAAAATTTTGAAAAAGTCCGCGGGGCTTCATGTAATGTACCCCCCAAAATTAATGAATGTTTTTCAAAATCTCAGAGCTTTGACTCAGGCCAGATGGACAGGGGTTTCTTCAATTTGAAAAAAATCATATTCATAGTTTAGGCGCTAGTGTTGTTTATATACACCGGACAGACGGACGGACGTTTTGATTTCAATTGGTTTTTCGGGATAAAGGATCCACAAAACAGGGATTCTGGCTACACCATGAGTTAGGGGATTTTGTTTCCTAATTTAGCAACTGGTTTTATCCACTTTTTCGTTATCAGGGCCCGGCAATGATTTTTTTCTGCCGAAACTTTGCCGTTTATTCACGCAGCATTACATAACTTTCCCTATACTACATATAATTACTCCATATATACGTACGTATACAGGAAAGTAAAAATTCATGTGAGATTTTCATGTTTATAATTTAAATATCTAGGTTTAAAAATCATATTTCATCAAGGAAAAATATCATGTCAATATTATAGTTTTGCAATGTTAAGTTTTTTTTTGCAATTTCCAAAAATACAATACAACTGCGCCGAAAATTGGTTCTGCGCCGCTTTTTAAACTACATTTGCTCTATGCGAGAAAAAATGTAAAGGAAATTGTTGAAGAACGATTTGAGTAAAAATGTGTTAATAAAATGCAGTGACATTGATCCAAAACAACAAGATGGTACTTCTTTTGCAAGAAAAGTGTATACGACCTATTTTCAGATTAATGATATAGAAAAGACTCCCTTCAAAGAAAATCATCTCTAAATGTTAATATTGTACTTTTGCATCGTTACTTTTGTGCAATTTTCGAAAATTCAGAAAGCGTCGAAAATGGAACTTTTGCCATTTTGTAGGCGCCTAAAACTCTGTTTCGCGGAGAAAAAAATTAAAAAATTACTGGAGCAGTTTTTGACAAAGTAGTTGTTTAAAATTGCACATTTTGAAATATTATGCAGAACTACACTTATTCTCGAAAAATTGTACATGCTTCAACTTTTATCAGAATCTGTCTGTGAAGAACAGATTTCATTAAGGAACGAAATCTTTATCTTCAATATCGTTGTCGGAAGACGCTGAAAATATTTTGAACTTTTGTAATTAACGAAATTTTAAAGATTTCAAAGCAAATGTAACCTGCGTAGTTTTTAAGCGTTCTTTTCACTTTTTGAGGACAAAGTTTAATCAAAAGTGTTGGAGTCATTTTCCAGAAATTTTCAAAATGTTGAGGTTTCAAATTAAGTATCCTCCAAAATCAAAAATTCTGTTTGAAACTCCCAGGGCCTCCAGATCGATCGAGGTATATCAATTCTGGACAAAATCGTCTGAACGGTTTAGGTGTTAGGGTGCACCAGACGTGCATAGACCAACGGGAGGACGGACAGACGTTTTACCGTTCAGTTCTCGTTATCAAGGACTCACAAAGGTGATTCTGACTAAACAAGTCTTAGATGAAGTAATTCACAAAATTTATCCATTTTCCGTTTCTAAGGCTTAGAATATGAATTTTTTTTCTTTCGAAAAATTGCCGAAGTCTACTATAGCATTACAATACTTTCTGTTTACTCTGTAAGTGTGCTACACTGTCGCTAACTCGGCCACTCCTCATTTATGTGTCGGATTATCGGAAGCGAGGGATTATTGAAAGGGTTTGAAATATTATTTTAAACATAGGACTGCATAGTACCTTAGTAAGTCTGCAGATACTGAACATTCATTTACAGAGATAATTTAGTCGGCGTGTGTGAACGTATTCAGTAGTATCACTTACTATGAAAGGTGTCGCGTCTTTCTACTTTCTTTGTTCTGCTTACGCATTGCTGCGGGAAAAATTATAATGCCGCGGGAAAACACGGCGAATTTTCGTCAGAAAATCTCATATTTCCGGGCTCTGGTAACGCAAAAATGGATAAATCTTGTCCCTGCATATAATAAATTACTTCCTCTGACACGTAGTCTAGTCAGAAACCATATATTGTGGGTCTCCGATACGAAAAAATCGATTGACGGCAAAACGTCTGTCCGCCCGTCTGTGAATAACGCTAGTGACTAAATCGTAAGCTGGATTTTCATTAAAGTTGATATTCCTCCTATCGATTTGGCTTATGTAAATGGCCAGTGAAGTTGAAACCGATATTTTAATTGTGTGTGTGTGGAATTTACATGACGACCCTGAGACATTTTCAAAATTTCCAAAAGAATGAGTTCAATTTCTTTAATTACATTTTGCCTCCGGAGAGCGGAAAGATCGCTTAAGATAATGGCGCAGGTCTAATTTTCGTGGATTCTGATTTTTCAAAGATTGCAAAAGTTCATATTTTCTTCGGTATCTTCCTACAACTACAATTATGAAGTGAAAATTATTTTCCTTAATGAAATGTGTTTATCAGAAACAGATTTTTAAGTAAGGTTATCTTCTATTTTTCGAAAATATGAGTAATTTTGCGTAAATTATCGGCAATTTAAAAATTTTAAACTATTATTTCCTCAAACCAGCTCCGATTTTTCTGTAATATTTTATGCATATGTAGCAAATAATGGTGAAGTAAGTTCCATTTTCGGCGCACTCTCTGTATTTTCCAAAATAGGAAAAAAAATACAATTGTCGTTTAAAGCGCTCTCAGTTCCCCAATGGCAACATAGCGGCTGGAAATTCTTAGGATTTTTACTTTCTCGTATACCTACGTATATACGGAGTAGTATACATAGTATAGAGAAAAATACGTAATGCCGCGTAAAATCGATTTCAAGATTTCAACGGAAATACATATTTTGGGGTCCCCTGGCACCGAAAAAGTATTTATTTTTCAAAACGTCCGTCCGTCAAAGTCAATGTGTCCATTTGTCGTCTGTAAAGAACACTAGCACCTACATTACGCGTAGGATTTTCTCCCTATATTATGAGTAGGATACTGCCCCGTCGATCCGGCTCCACTCAAAGCTCTGTGATTTTGAAAAACATTCTTTAAATATCAAGAGTACGTTGCATGAAGACTGGAACATTTTAAAAATTTTCTCAAAAGTGCATCCAAATGTTTTCTTTAAATTTCTTATAAGAATAGAATGAAATACACTTATAAAGGTGGTAAAGGTTCGATTTTCCCTGTTAAATCTAAATTTTCGAAAATTGTAAAAGTTTTTAATTTTCTCCGTGTCTTCCTACAACTACAAAATTGAAGATAGAGATTTTCCCTTCGTATGAAATTTGCTCTCCATAACTAGTTCTTTCATTAATATCATGTACATTTTACAAAAATGTATGCTCTATTCTTTTGTTTTTCTGTGTGTTAATGTGGCTTAATTTTTGCTGTTTTGAAAATATCTGGAAATATTCCTGTACATAAAGAAGCATTGAAAATGTGAGTTAACGGATGTATAAAGGCAGGTGCACAAGTTTTTAATAAACAATCCGGAAATTCATCTAAACCAGATGAATATTTATTTTTTAGTTTACTGACTATTCTGAGGATTTCGTTGGAGAAGTTTCGGGAATAAACATCGTATCTGAAATTTTTTGGGAAGTGTAAAATGTTGAATTTTGTGATTTTAGTCCCTTCGTGAGATCAGACGCAATTCTGGAAAAGTGTTTGTTGAAGAGATTGGCAACTTTTTCCGTATTACTCGTTTCTCTTTCATTATCCTTTAAAATAACATTCTCTACAAGGTATCGAGATGATGTGGTTGTATTTTTTACGATATCCCACATTGCTTTAGTTTTGTTACTAGCGCTCAAAATGTCCCTGACTATTTTTCATTATTTTTGCCTGAACTATTACTTTTCTTAAAATTCTTTTATATTCTCGGAAGTATATATGGAAGTATATATATTGTTTTGCTTCTGGACGTAAATGTAGCTTCACTGTGCGCACGTTTTGTTGAGCACTCCTTTTGCTTGTAGTTCATTTACAGTTGAAATTGATTTTCTATAACTCGGGAACAAACATTTTTCAAATATCTTTATTTTCTAAAATAATTATTTTCTAAATTCATTTTTGCTTTTTTTTTTTTAATTCTGGCCCTCAAGAAAATGTGCGCAGATAAATTTCTTTCCCCACACGTCATATACAGTTTTTACTGTTTTTTTGACAAATAAATATAAAATATAAATATAAAATAAACTTCGGTCATTATAATAATAATAATTAATATTATTAATAATAATATTATTATTATTATTATTATTATTATTAGACCGCGAAACTTCATGCAATTGCATATTTTTACTGACTGTGCATATCGAAAGGAAATGTATATAACTTTACCTATCACCAAAAATGAAACAAATCTACTCTAATTTTATTTTGCATATGTGCATTTTTTTATTTTAAATGCATATTTTAATATATGCGGTATATTTTAGTGCATATATTCCAGGTTTTTGTGGAGAAGTGGATTGAAGTCAGATCTTTTCGGGTATTTCTCTTTTAACTGAGAAGTGGCTTTCTTCTGACAACGCGGGTATGGAAATTGAACCTCCTTAGTACCCTTCGCCCGGTTTCGGGATTTACTTTCTTGTCAATGCCAATTGACAACTGTGGAGTAACTTTTGGTGCATTAATACGAGTGTCCTTCTTTATTATTTTCACAACAAGATTCTCTTCTCGATCAGAAAGTATTCGGACGTTCTCCTCCGGGTTGCAGTTCAATCGCCTATTCATTGATGTACCATGATATTATGTCACTCATTGTGCTTTTTTCATTATCGACATTTTGCAAAATTTTGGTCATCATTAACCCTTTGCATGATGTTAAATAACCAACTGACGCTGCTTAATGTTGGTGTTCATTCCTGAACGATTCATTTCGCTTAAATGTTTAGGCTCCCACGTATCTGGTTCAACTGAAAGGTGACCTTGATTTGTTTTATTTTTGGTGATTGGTAAAGTTATATACATTTCCTTTCGATATGCACAGTCAGTAAAAATATGCAATTGCATAACATTCCGCGGTCTAATAAGAATAAGAATAAGAATAATAATGCGATCAAAACGTCGTTACCAAGGAGGCAGAGAAACGTCTTAAATACAAGAGTTTGGAAATCGAGATCAGCCGAATGTGGGGCGTAAAAGCATAGGTCGTCCCGATAGTTATCGGAGTTCTGGGATCTGTTCCGCAAAATTTGAGTAAGAACTTGTCTAAACTCCCTGGTAATTCAAAAGACTGGGAAGTGCAAGAAATTGCTGTATTTGGAACAGCCCGCATTTTGCGTAAAGTATTGTAGAGGCACTGATAGTCACCGGATCTGCTCCTTAGATAGCTGGTTGCAACCTGGAGTAGATTTTTTATTCAGCCGACTCATAACATCTTTAGTCGTGATGTAGTGGTATAATAATAATAATAATAATAATAATAATAATAATAATAATCATCATCATCATAACAATAAAACACAACACACTCGCCAATAAAAAACACTTAATTAATAATTTGTATATATTAGGTCTTATAATTTGAAATAAAATGCATTTTAAACCAGTAAAATCTAGAGTAAGTAAATATTGTGCATGTTAAATAAAGATTACCTTATGAACCCATTGCAGTCCCATTTTTAAACTTGCACCATCTGTTTGGAAATATACAAGGATTATTTTAGAATTTTTTCAATTTTTTTTGAAGATGAGCATTTTGAAAAAACTCAAAATCAAAATTTTAAATTCAAATTTGAAAAACGTTTTGAACGCAACCCCTATTGAGTTGTATATCTTTTAAAAGGCCATAAAGAAAGCTGCAAAATGACACCTGTTCCAGCTCTCTATCTTAATTTGCTGAGGTTCTACATCAATTTAAAAAGTTTCGGGAACCCAATTTTGCAAAATTTTACATGGCTGTATTTCAGAAACGGGTGGAAATATTTTACTCAAAACTTGTAGTTTTCTTTTTCTCCATTCATACTACCTATGTGTCAAATTTCATCTGAATCTAAAATAGTGAGGTAAAATTTTTTGAAAGATCTCTCACAGCTTTAATATGCACATTATGAGCAATTTGTAAACACTATTGTATTTGAGAGTTAACGGGAAATGACTTCAAATGATGTTTTTCGAAAACTCAAAAATTTTCTGTGAAAATTTGCGGAATATAGCCAGAAAAATAGCTTCAATTTTCACATTTTTAGTAGCGCTAAAACGCCATTTTCTTTAAAACGGCACAAAGTTTTTAAAAGAAAATTGCCATTTAGTATTAGGTTTTTGTGTTCTTTAATATTTTAAAATTAATATTCCCGCTCTACCAATAGGAAACCGAAAAAATTAAGAAAATGAAAAAAAATGTACTTTTGGCGGTGATAGATGGCAGCTGGCAAGAGTATGTGGCTATTACGAATATCTAACGCAGACCCAAGGAAATGGAAACCTAATACGGGAAAATCTGTGCCATTCTGTAGCACCACTAGCTTTTTACTTGTCTCTCACGTCGTTAATATTTACATTAGCCGCGTTTTGTGTACATTATTGCATTTAAGGGTGTATGTACTTGAAATTATGTCTTAGAAAGTTTCTAGAAAACTCAAATTTTTCGGTAAAAATGAGCTCAAAATTCCACATTTTCAGAAATGTTCAAACACCATTTTCTCGGAAACGTCTTCAACTTTTTTCTTTAAATGTTTTGAGCGGATAATACTAAATGGACTAAACAATATGACATCAGTCCCACTCTGATGGTTCATCAAAAAAATACGGAAATGTTTTTTTAATATCTCTCAACTTGTCAATATTTATATTATCAGCAATTTGTATACATTATTGTGATTGTGAGTACAATTACTTTAAATAATTTGTCATACATTTCTTTGGGGGTGAGAATAGTTTGAAAATACGCATTTACAAATAAGCTCCAACGGCATTTTCTTAAAAAGGGTTCCAAAGTTTTAAACGAAAATGTACATGTTTTACCCTTCTATAATATTCTTAAAGTTATGTTTCGTTTCTACCATTAGGGTACAGAAAAAATTGAAAAAAATGTAGTTTGGGTGGCGATAAATGGCGTCTAGGAAGAGGGTGGTGGAAAACCGAAAACATAACCCAGACCAAAGACATTAAAGAACTACTACCAGAAAGTATGTGCTATTCTGTAGAAACAGCAGTTGTCATTTTTTCCGGTCCTATTGATTTGTGATTTAAATAATACAAAGAAAGGAATTCGATTTATAAGGAAAGTAATAATTTTAACTTAGAACTAACAAATATACTTCTTTTACTTAAGAAGTTTTGATCGCTGATTATGGTTTTCAGAAACTGGAACCTCACTTCGATGTAATGAAGACAAGCTTGTGTGAAATAATTTTTGATTTTCTGTATAATGTGCTGCATAATCTGTAACAGTTAATTATATCCATGTTTGTTTCATTTGTAAAAGTAAGAAATGACTATTGTCCCAAGCTACGCAAATACATGCAGATATGCATCACCAGGGTTTCGTTTGAAATGATTTACTTTTTCAAATTATAGTTGAGGTCTTAGTAGTGCTTAAATTGCTACATTACAACATTACGTAATTGTTTCCAATAATATAAAGAAGTATGTGCTGTTTAGCACTTCTAGTTGTCGCAATGGTGATACGTGACGACAGTATACTTTCTCATGCAATCGTTTTACAAGCATTACATTGACACTGCATGTACTGGTTGTTGCAAAATATACTGAAGAAGATGTCTGCAACTTCAGGATCAGCAATGTAAGAAATCTTCATGCTCTTTCTTGCTGTGTTTTCTTCTTCATCACATTCATCAATACCTCCTTGTACACTTTTGATTACTTCATTATCCGTTAAAAGTTTGGTTTATCTCGCAGTTTTCCTGATTCAGCCACTTAGCTAGCTTGTCTTCATCAGTTTCTACTTCTCTTTGAAGCTTGCTGAACATGTCAATGCACACAGCGTCAGGAATTTATGATTCCAAATTGACTGACTCATCGCAGTCACCCAGTACTGGTTCCAACTCAGCGTCAATGGATGGCCACACATTTTCTCCACATTTTCATTATGGCAGCATTCTCCACTTTATCCGAAGCTTCTGTTGTTTGGAAGACAACGCAACGTCTTGTTAGTGATTAATTTCCATACTGTCAACTTAGGTACATTTTCATTTGGTTTTTCCAATTTTTGGAAACAATGTAAACGAGCCCAAAATTATTTTTGGCATTGACGTAACATTGTACTTGTGTTTCTTAACTTGGGATTACTGAAGCAAAAAGTTTGAATTTTATAAGTTCGGGAAAATTGCAGACCGGAGAAAATTTGTTTGTAATTATGTTTTTTTCAATTTTCAGAAAGACTCATATGAGTCAAAAATTATTTCAGTGTCACATCTTTTTTGTCACAATGTGTTTAATTAACAATTAAATTCTTGTACACATCTTGTACACAACTTTTGATAGGTATAGTGCCTAATGTATTTTATGAGATGACAAAAACGCCATATTGCTCTATTCTTTTGTTTTTTTCAAAAATTGCAAAAATGTTATTTTTTTTACTTGTCTCTCACGTCGTTAATATTTACATTAGCCTTGATTTGTTGACATTATTATATTAAGGAGTAAATGAGCTTTAAAAATGTCAAAACCGTTTTCTGTGAAAAGTAGCTCAAAATTTCGCATTTTCAGAAACGCTCAAACGCCATTTTCTCATATATGGCTCCAATTTTTTTTCTTGAAACCTTTGTAACGGATAGTGATAATTACACTCTTTAATATAACGTGAAGTTTATTTTGAATAATTTTTTTGTTTTTTCAAAAATTATATAAATGTATTTTTTTTGAAAGATCTCTCACATCTTTAATATGCACATTACCAGCAATTTGTAAAGATAATTATATTTGTGAGTGTAAGTGCTTCAAATAACTTCAAATGAAGTGTTTTGAAAACTCAAACATTTTCTGTGAAAATGAGCTTCAAATTTCGCATTTTTAGTTGCGCTAAAACGCAATTTTCTTTAAATCTGCACATAATTTTTAAAAGAAAATTGCCTTTTAGGACTAGATTTTTTATGTTCTTTAATATTCTAAAATTAATATTTCCGTTCTATCAATAGGAAACCGAAAAAATTAAGAAAATGACAAAAAAATTCCTTTCGGCGGTGATAGATGGCAGCTGGCAAGAAAGAGTATGTGGCAATTCCGAATAGCTATCGAAGACCCAAGGAAATAGAAAACTAATATGGGAAAGTCTGTGCCATTCTGTAGCACCACTAGTTTATTAAGAATCGAAACTGTTTGTTTTTGTTCTTTTCTTGAGATCCTGGATATTTAAGGAAACCATTGACACCTCTCACACGACCACTGCTTTCTTGTTTCCCAATTTCTGGGCGCGTACGAAATTAGTAATGTAGATTACTTCTGTAAATGTAAAAGATTCTTTCAGCCGCTCCGAGTACATTTTAAGACCTGATCAACGACGATTTGTGTCCGTAAGTTTGAAAATGCTTGTATGGAGGAATTTTAAACTTTACAAAGAATTTATTTCGCCGTTTTTTATTACAATAAATTCCGTTCTCTAATAATAATAATAATAATAATAATAATAATAATAATAATAATAATAATCGGAGCACCCGTTACAAATAGGAGTGTAAAGACAACAGGCCTGTTGGCACAGGGACTAGGAGGCACTGGGGGCATATTCGCACAAGTACATGAACACTAAAGCTTCGGGTTCGAAATCCATCTAATGTAAAGTGTTTTAAGTTGTGTTTGTGGCATTCTAATCCTTCCAGAATCCTTTGACAGTAACTGCAATTTACCTCTAATTAAGGAACTGGCTCCTTACATCCGGAGCAATGGTACAAGCATCTAATGGAAAGTAAAAGCTACTACAGACCTACAGGTACAGAACCAAGAACTACCTCGGAGTGTTCTGGGAGCACGAGGGAGCTTTTCACGGGCAATTGTTTCCAGGAAAACTAAAGTGAATGCGGGAAGAACTTGTAGTTTCAGATTCTTTTGGCGCCGATAGATGGCAGCCGGGAAGATGATGCCGCCAAACCAAAAAGGCAACCCCGACACTAATGAAAATAAACAAACCTATATGGGAACGTCTTTGACATTTCGTAGCACCACGTTCTTGCCCTTCCATTTTATTCTCGTCTCCTTATTTCGTTTCAATTTCTCCTTCTGTCATTTTCCTTCTCATTTTCATTTCTCCTTTCTCTTCTTTTCTTCCTCGGTGCCCCGGCTAATAATTAGCATTGGCATGTTGTGGCATAACGATCGCAGGGGTCGCTGCAACACGGAGAGCTTAACGCATTAACATCATGCGGGTTGCGTCAAACAGGCTGACGAGTCATACTGCTCAACTAATTTTACTTTCTCGCCCTACTTCGTAAGAAGAGAAAGTATTGTAATCGTGTGCCGAAAAACGTTGCATTTTTGACAGAAAATCTCTTAATGCCGGGGCCTGATAACCAAAAAGTGGATAAGTTTTGTTCCTATACGTGTACTTACTCTAACGTGTTGCGTATTCAGAATCCATGTTTTTATGGGTCCGTGATACCGAACTAGTGGTGCCACAAACTTTTTTATATTAGTTAGTTTTCTAATTTATTTGGTTTGGTCTAATTTATCAGTTTTGTGAGGCAAAACTGAAAAACTAGCTTTCAAAAACGCAGAGCTTCCGAGTCGAACCAGATCGACCGGAGAATATTCATTTTGGAAAGAATCCAACGATTAGTTAAGGCGCTAGTGTTGTTCACAGACGGACTAATGTTTTGAAGCAACAAGGAAAATAAATAAATAAACTAAACCAATACAACAATTTTCTGGTATCAGGGGAACCCAAAAAGTATATTCCGTTGAAATCTCGAAATCGGTTTTCCGATACTACGTATATTACTCTGAATATACGTACGTATACGGGAAAGTGACTAGTGGTGCAGACACAGTGCACCGTGCAACAGATTGGCACAGACTTTTTTGTAGTAAAATTTTATAATTTCCTTGGTGTGTGCTAGCTTTACGGTTATGCCACCATCCTCTTGGAAGCTGCCATCTATCGCCGCCCTAAATATGTATTTTTTAAAATTTTCTCAATTTTTCGGTTTCTTTAGATTTGAAATATTACTTTTAAAATATTAAAGATGAGTGAAACCTCGTCCTGTACGAAATTTTCGTTGAAAAATATGAAATCGTTTTTAAGAAAAAAATGGTTTAAGCTCTAGTGTAAATGCGAAATTTGAAGCTCCTTTTCCCAGGAATCTTTTGTATTTTCCAGAACGTTTATTTGAAGGCATTTGAAGAACTTTCACTCACAAATGCAATAATGTGCACAAATCGTTGGAAATCTCCATATTAACGACGTGAGAGATATTTAAAGAAAATTACATTTGTGTAATTTTTGAAAAAAAAATCTATGTCATCTTAAACAGTGCAATAAGCACTGTTCGTACGAAAAGTTTGAAGAAAAAATTTGGAGCCATTTTTGAGAAAATGGCATTTGAACGTTTCTGAAAATGCCATTTGAGTATTTAACAAACTTTATATGACATTATTTAAAGCACATGTACTCGTAAATATAATATTGTGAACGAATCGCCGCTAGTGTAAACATTAACGACGTGAGAGACAAGTAAAAAAAACCTACATTTTTGTAGTTTTTGAAAAAACAAAAGAATAGAGTAATATAGCTTTTATGTCATCTTATAACGTACATGGAGCCAATTTTGAGAAAATATTGTTTTTGTAATTTTTTTTAAATTGCTCATATTGCATACAATATTGTGAAAAAATTAGTACATTTTTTAAAAAACGTACAGGACCTTAATGAAAGCACTAATTATGGACAGCAAATTTCAATTGAAGAAAAATCCCTATCTTCAATTTTGTAGTTGTAAGAAGACGGCGAAAAAATTCAAACTTTTGCAATGATTGATATTTAAAGAAAAAAAATAGAGCCTTTTTTCTGAAACTTTTGAAACGATCTGGGGGGGGGGCTGCATGTAAAGTGTTAAGATTTTTCAAAATCTCAAAGCTTTGACTCGAGTCAGATGGACAGGGGTTTCTTCAATTTAGACAAAATCCTATGTGTGGTTTAGGCGCTAGAGACGGATAGAAGACAGACGGACGTTTTGGAAGAGAGAGAGAGAGAACAACCCTTTTTTGGTATCAGGGAACCCAAAAATGTGTATTTCCTTCGAAATCTCGGAATTGATTTTTTGCAGCATTATATAACTTTCCCTATATACTACGTATATACGTATGTACAAGAGAATGTAAAATTTGAAAATACGTTTTTTTGCCCCAAACAAAAAAAAACCTAAAATATTAGCTCTTTAAATAATCGGTTATTAAAAGTGACATTGCAAAAATGTGAACCTGTGATTGTGCCTCCAGGTTCTTCTAATTTATGTGTTTTTACTTTTGCTTTTCTTAAACAAATTTATTTTTTTTTCCTGAGCAAGTTTTTTTGAGAAGGGGTCATGACCCCCCTGTTTCTGCCATTGGTTACAACACACTAAAACAAGGGTGTCCAATCTGCATCACATAGGATGATTACAAGTACCCCAATGGAACTTCACGCCTAATTATTGTTTCAAAGTACAAACTCAGAGCTCTCATTATCTCCAAAAACTGTAGTTAACTTTTTGATCTTGATTCTGGCAAATGTGTGAGTAATCTTAATTAGTAGGGGCAGGGGCAGTCCAATAACATTCACCCTCTTGCTCGACTGATAATCTCTTATTATCGTAGAGTGGTGCTACAATAATAGTGTGTTTTCAGAACTATGAGAATACATTGCATTATTGAGTTACATTTTTAACCCATAAGTGACACATTTCCTATCCCAATCCCTAATTTTTTCAATTCCAACCATGAAAGTAAGAAGATAAATGGTGCCTGCATGTACAATAGTATTATTTTAGCGTGGCCGCTCAAGGTCGTGGTCTCAGAACTACCGGAGGAGTTCATTTCTCAAACATAGCGGTTTGGGGGGGGGAGCGCATCCTTTCCCAGCAGGTCTTGACACTCCTACTCCAGTTGTGTAAACATTGACCCTGACTGTCCGTATCTGCGAGGTGCAAGCTTCCAGTTGCGTTTCCTACTAGAGTGGAGCATTTGTATGTACGTGATCCGAAAGTTGTGTTTTAAGTGATTGTTGTTCTGTTAGTGATTATTGCAATGTGTCCGGTTCAGAGCAATTTGCATAAGGGAGGGCTTCACAGTCAGAAACGTAAAGAAGTTGCCAATGTATATAATTTTATGAAGAGAGAAGCAAATTGTGTTAAAAATGTCACAGCAGGTTCTTAAGACAGTTGCAGATGTTATGGGTGTTTCGGACTGACGTATTCGCGGGCTTAATAAGAAAATGAATTCTATTGAACCTAGGGAATCGTGTTCATATTGAATTTCTACTAAAGAGAGGAAAAGGAAAAACGTGTAATCTGCTCTCGAGGGTTTCAATGAGAGTCATTAGTTGAACAATTATTTAATGCACTATATCAAGAAATGCTTATTTGAAAAAGATTAAGATGGAATTGCTAGTTATGATAGTGAGGAAACGGGAAACAGTGGAAAAGATTAAGATAATGGCGGCAGAGCCTCGCCATCACGTGAATTTAGTGCTTCTCCACTATCGAACGAAGACACTACAGCAAATTAATTTCCGAGCAAGTTCGCTAGCACGTGCGGTGCGAATGTTTTTGGAATGGGCAGACGCGCGAAAGTCGCCTCCTGGCTCCCCCCCCCACTTTCTGATTCCCCCTCTACTCGCGAATCCCAGCGGCCAAGCTAGAAAAATTTAGCTGTACTATGCAGAAAATGATAAAAAATCAGAATTTACTTATAAACTTTTTATTTATCGTTTTGAGGAGTGTTGCACAATTCCACTTATATTATACAAAGATATGTGTTGAAGATTTCAATCAAGGACTCTTCATTTCATGGCAAAGCATTCTGACTGCTTTGGAGAAATGTGTTAGCTCAGAGAGTATGAAAATACTACATTATTTATATGTTACAAAACCTTAATTATATGTTTATTTTCTTACAAAATAATTGCATTATTATTTTTTTCTTCACACAATATGTTGTAAAGAATTGCTATAGAGGAGATTTGTTAAAAAATACTTTTTTGAAACAGACATTTTTTTAACAATTTGAAGATATGTAAAATTAAATATGAGAAAATATATTTACAATAAAACTTTAACAAAACTTGAAATTTAAACCATAATTTTTCATTACTATTTTAAGACTAATTATAGTAAAAGATCTTAATCATTGGTTAATCAGTCTTGTTGAAGATTTATGTAGAATATTCATTAATATGTATTTTTGAGTTGAGAGAGATTTTCCGGGCTGATAGGCTGTGGTCTAGTTGGCATTGAAGGGCCAAACATATTATCTACGACTGCAGTGGACTTCTTCAATGGCGGCAGGGTCGCAGGCACAGTATCTGGTGCCAGTTGCCAGTCTGCCGCCGCCCCGGATACTGTGCTCGCAACCCTGCCACCACTGAAGATGTCCACCGCAGTAATGGATGAAATGTTTGGCTCTTCAATGTCAACTAGACCCTGCAGCCCAGGAAATCTCTCTTATCTTGACTCCAGCTGTGAAAGCTTACACTGCTATGTATTTTTGAGTGTTAGTAAAGTAGTATGACTAAATATGTAGGATTCATATCTGTATCATGATAAATCTTATCTATTTTTCTTTTATGTCTTGTTATCATTTTCTGTAAAATTAACACCTCCTAAAATATAATTAAATTAACATACTGATTTACAAATGCTCATCACACCTACACTAATTTGTGAATGATTTGGGCAGAAACACTCAGTACATCTGCAATCGTAAGAGAAGAGCCTTCAAGTGTCTGGCTTCATATGTCACAGTGTTCATTCCTTGGTGAAGGTGTGATTCTTCAAGGGGTTGTTCAATAACTGTCTTCACATCTCGCCCATGAACTGGTAAAAATAAAATTTTGAAATATAAGTTTAATGTGTAAATTTATAGTAAGTAAAAATTGAAAGTGTAAATCTACATTACCTTCACAGTTTTCTAAAAACTGAATGCATTCTGCAAAGACCGAGTCTCTTACTACAATTACATGCTTTGCGAAGATTTTCAATAAGAGAAAGAAAACATCGTTTAGCATAAAACCTAGATGCAACAAACAAACAAAAAAATCTTGAACAAAGGCAATTGGTTAATGTTAAGAATAGATAAAAGAGAAAAAGGAAATGGCAGAATATGTTTAGAAATTTATGGAAAATACTATCATACTGACCAAGTGTCTGTTCCTAATTTCTTGTTGTATGGTTCTAAGCTTTTAATGACTCTTGAAATTCCAAATTCGTAATTACCTTTAGCACAATATAATGTTCTGTAAAAAAAAGTTGAAGGTTAAACAAATTATAAACTGTTCTAAAGAAAAAAAATTAAGGTGAAAATTAATTTTCATGATTAAACTTACCCTATAACAAGGTTTACTATACAGAGATGAAAAACTTTCTTATCTGGCTCATCAAAGGCTAACTGCTCTTCTTCTTTTTCAATTTTCCGCATCATTTCTTCAGCTTCTTCATTTTGTGATGTCATTATGTATGACACACATAAATTTGCTAGCACTATTGCACTTACATTTAATATCTGAAACAAATGCAAACTTTTGTATATTTATCTTTTTCATCAATTTAAAAAACCTTATACAAATTTAATTATGGTTATACATTATCATAATTTTTTTTAACAATAGGCTCATAAAATCCTGTAGCTTCTTTGAATTTATTTTCCTGCATAAACAAAACATGTGCCACATTGAGTTTCCAAGTGTCATTTTCATTACAAAATTCCACTGATTTTCTGAATATTTTTTCAACTTGAGCATAATTTTCTAAATCCCAATAAATTTTGGCTTGCGCCATTAGAACAGGGATGTATCTGAAACAAGGAGGAATAAAAAGACTGCAAAACACAATAGTACATCATTGTAGAAGGAAAAAATAAATAACCACTCTATTTTTTTATACGAGTAGATAATTAATAAACAGGATTAAATGATTCTCCTAAAAGTAAGAAGTCAATTTCAATTACCTATCAAGTGCCTCTTCATATTCAGCAACAGCTCGCTTAACTGATTCATCATCATGATTTTGCCTTGCTTCTTGAACTTGTTTGGTTAGTTTACGCAAAGTTTCTGTGTGTTTGGAAGCTACTTCATCAAATTTTCTGTAGGCTTCTTCAGGAGATGTTTGTTGGGTTATAAGTGCATCTAAAAAGCTGTACAAGTACTGCAAGAGAGGAAAGGTGTTAGCACTGAAGTGAAGGAAATGGAGTAGGAAATAATTCATTTTTGATCACTTACTGGGGTTAAATACTTATAAGTCAGGTGAGCATTTTCTGCTAATACATCAGCTGCTAAATCATAATATTCATATTTACAATACAGAAGTAGGAGATTGCCAAAAGTCTCAGGAGGGAATGGATTCTGTTGAAGCAAAAATTGTAGCTTCTCAAAGCCCTCAGTAGGCTTGCAGTCCATATTCATGAGGGCTTGATTGTGTAGTGTGACTGCATCTAGCTCTTCCTCAGAGCGAGGAGGCATATCTGTCAATGCCTCACGGGCTGCTTCAACTTAAAAACAAATATTTCACAATATCTTTTATTAGGGGCAACAGACAAACGAAACAGAATCACAAAGAATATTCACTTTGTTAGTATTTAATATTTGCAACACAATTTAAACAGAGCCCAACAATGGGAGTTTTCTGATGAAAATTCACTGTTTTCTGACACACGATAACATAACTTTCTCTTCTTACAAAGTATTCATAAGGCGAGAAAGTAATACAAATCTACTGAAAGAAATTTAGAAATCATTAATGACAATTTACATTAAAGACATATTTTATGTATAATTTCCATGTGATTTTGGCTGATCACATTTAACTACTTGACTGTTCTGGAGATGCTACATCCTAGGCACACATGGTAACAGCAACCGAAAAATTGGCACCTTTCCTTGGAGAAGCATCTCCTGGACAGCCAAGTAGTTACTGACTCCAGCTGCAGAAGCCTACATTGTCACTGATAACATTTGTTTTTATTATTCATATAATTAATAATTAATATAACGTTTGTTTTATTTTACAATAATTTCTATCATCTAGGGTGGTTTCAATGTCATTGGAATAAAGCATAAAGTAAATGTTAATGGATTTTTTAGGGAAAACAAGAGGCCAGGGCAGTAGACTCCTTATTGCAAATAAAAAAAGTTCTGTCCCCTTTCCAGTATGTAAACAGAATTCATTTCTCCATGCAACACAAATCATTTATAGCGATTAATTTGAATTAGAAGTCAATATACTTTTTATTTGTTTTGAATGAAAAAAAGAAAGAAAGGAAGGAAGGAAGAAGAAAGACATGGAGGGGGGACGGTCAGGCAAAGAAGGTGGAGTCTGAGGCAATTTGCCCCAGTTGCTCCCTCCCCTCTTTGTGGGTACCCCTGGATATTTAATTTTGATCACTATAGAACCTTAATTATTGAGAAAGTGTATAGTGTCTATTTATGGCACATACTTAAAGAAATAATCTTACAGTTTTTCAGTTGATATTCAATGGCTGCCCTTAAATTGAAAGCTTCAATCAAGGCTGTTTCATGTAAAGTTAGAGTATTGCCAACACTTCTTACTTCAATTCCTTCAGTTGTCATTCCAACACTTAATTCTGGATGATCTCGAATGCCACGTTCAATAATATCCGCTAAATGAAGAATTAACAGATTTAGTTAAAATTATTTATCGAAATCCTAATGTCAGAAGTATGTATTTGTAATTACATATATGCTTTAGAGCTGGAGCATATTCTTTAAGTTTATAATAACACAGAGCTATATTATATGAAAGATGGGGATTGTATCCTGTTATTTGCAAAGCTGTTGTGAACTTCTGTAACGCATCTTCATATCTTCCTTCCTGCAAGCAATTCATTAATATCAAATTAAAGCATTTATTTTTTAATGAGTCCATGAGCACATAAAGATATTTTTAAAATATTTATTCTTGACCTTGTATAACAAACAACCAAGGTTTATCTCAGTGTCTGGATCATCAGGTGGACCACTGTCAACCAAACTCTTAGTACCTGCCAAGTCCTCTTCTCCAAATTTTATAGCAGCTTTTAACTTATTAATCTGCAAAATGAAAATTTTTAAAATGGAAAATAACCAGGAGCCTTTTGTCTCTTAATAATTAAAATAATAATAATAATAATAATAATAATAATAACAATCATAATAATAATCATAATAAAAGGAGTTTTAAAAATTCTTGGCCGTTGCCCTTAACACAATTAATTTAAGCCAGTGTTTGAAGGAATTTGAGAACATTACTTTATGATTAAAAGACAGAAGATATCTACCTCTCTCACAAATGAAACATGCATGCACGCACGCACACAAAAAGGGTCAATTTCTTTATACTAACAACTATCAAGAAATTGTAATAAATAATCTTAAAATACTAGACTGCATCAAAGTAATTTGAAAAAGAATGGGTACTTGTTAAAAAGTAATGGGATGTAAATTTTAAATATCATTGCATATTGGCTGGTACAAAACATGATAGATTTAGAGGTGATTTTGATATAGTGAATTATTAGTTTGCTAATGGATTAATGTAAGTAGTAGATATTACACAAGACATGCATTTATCTTGGCGTAGATCTAATTTACATTATATTTTATATTCTTCTTGCAAATAATATTAATTGTCTGATTTTAAAGACATTTCATGTCATTAGCACTACAGATACTCAATTATAATGAAGGTCACTATTGATATTTTATAATAATTAATAAGGTGTCATTTGTGAACCCCTATAAATCCTTGTGGATCTTGCACTGAAAAGAACACTTTACAAATTTTTAAAATGGAATTTCTAGTTACCTAAGATTGAGCAAATTTTGTAAAACATAAATTTCACAAAATTAATTATGTTTTCTATTCTGTACAAATGCTTTTAATAATAATAATACATTTACAAAATTAAATTCATTAAATACACAACAATAAAATATTTAAAAAAAGACAAAGATATATGTAAAATTGGGATTACATTGAGGGCCATTTCTTTCCTTGATTTGCAAATAAAGTTTACAGCTTGAATTTTACCTTAGGCAGAAAATTTGGATCATCAATTTGTGAAGTAACTTTCATAGCTTCTTCATAAAGACATGCCTGGTATAATGACTGGGCATAGTACAACCTATACTCTGGTTCTTCAGGGTGCAGTAAGGTTAACTGTTCATAACAATTTGCCGCATTTACAAAATCTTGCACATAAAAGTAACAATATGCAAGAAGGGAGAGACCAGCTCGTGACTGAAAAGAAAAGTGACTAAATGCAACTTAGAAATAAGTTATTCAAAGAATCTAGATTCATGATATTTATCAAACTTACATTTGCATTTGTTTCTAGCACATTACCCAATACCTGTATTGCATCATTATATCTTTGATCCCGTATCTAAAATAAGATATTAAAAGAGATTTTTTTCACCAGAAAAAATAGATAACATTTATTATTTAAATAATTTAACGAATTAAATACAAATGGATACTTGAAATTAATATATTTTTGGCCCAAGTACTGTTACAGTTGCTATTATTTCATATATTCAATTATATAGTCTTCATTATCACTTAATTGAAGAAATAAACAATTTAAAACAATGTTTATTGACAAATACCATCGTATATATTGTCTTCGTGTACTCCCCATCTTTTATCTGTAAATTCTGAATAAACATGATAGGAAAATTTTTTGCGTTTTATGTACGATTCACACTCATGCCACACCGATCTTGTATATGTTGTCATGGCAACTGCTATGTGAACAAACAATGTACTGTACACCTTGAAATCGATTTAAACACAGAAACGTAAGAATCTTTAATAGGGAGCTAAATAGTACTTTATGGAGTGTCTCACGTATTATATGAATCGAGGTTGTTAATAATCAGTATACCTGAAACGCGAACACGTTTCCTGAATTTTGAATGGGCAGTAAAATACATCAATCTAACAATCTCGACTTTATAACTGCGATACCTCGAAAAAAAGAATCGATATTGTAACAACATGCATAACTGTTTTTAGTGCAGTGTCAAAATCAGTCAAAATGAGATTGTGGAAATCTCTTTTCGGGTACTGAGAGGTTATTTGTGATACGGAATATCCGAGACGGGTGTTAATTTGAAACAAAAGCAGCTAAAACTACTGCTAAATTAAGAATGGCAGGATGGCCTCCACACAACTGGAGATATTGTTCATCTCAATGTTGGTGGAACGAGGTATGTTTGTGTAACTTATAATGTCTAACATTATTTTGTTTTCCAATAAGCCCGAATAAATGTTCGTAATAAAATATTTGCAGGTTTTCGACATCGCGACACACGTTGATGTGGGTTCCTGACTCTTTTTTCACGGCATTACTAAGTGGAAGAATATCAAGTTTAAGAGATGAAACAGGTGCAATATTTATAGATCGAGATCCGAAACTATTTGCTACAATATTGAACTACTTGCGTACTCGTGATATAGACTTAAGCGTTGATATTCGAGCATTTCGACATGAAGCTGAGTTCTATGGAATCACCCCATTAGTGAAAAGATTGGTTCTTTGTGAAGATCTCAGTCAGTCATCATGCGGTGATGTTCTCTTCTATGGTTATCTCCCTCCTTCGTGTACGTATGATTGTACCAACGTTATAAAGAAACCACTTAAAACATTGTGTTTGCTGATGTATGACATACTGACGTACTTTTTTGTGAAGATAAATCCTTGAATTGGATACTGTTTTAATTATATTGGAATAAAATTGAATCTTTCAAAATATCACCATGAGAAATAATTTGCTCTTTGTTGAATTGTATTGAGAATTGCAATTGTTAATTATTAAAAATTGTTTTTTAGGTATTCCTCTTCAAGAACCTAGCACAGCATCATCATCTTCATCTTCTTCCTCCGCGGGGGAGAATAATGCTGCTGTACACACTGCTCGACCAGGTTCCATTGTGAGAATTCCTCCTGAAGTGAACTGCAATGCAAATAATGCTGGTCCTTCAGTTGCTTCCAGTGCACCATGTCCTCCTCCACCGAGCATCCCAGCTCCAGGACCCCCTATGTCTGGACCTCTTCTTCCTATTCCTGGCCCTTCAGTGTCATCTGCTGGAAGCAACTGCATACTTCCTTCTGCTCATGTGAATTCTCCTCTCCTTCCTGGACCTCATACTCATGGTGCGCATCCACAATCGGCTCTCCAGCACCCAGGAGCACCAGGCCATTCCCGCAATTCGTCGTTGGATTTGCGGGTCGCTTCAAATGGTTGTGCGACAGTTGCGTCTCGAAGCTCAACAGACATTCGTAACATGGCAGGGCGCTCTGCTGTTGGGCATTCAAGAGCCGCTTCATTAGACTTGCGTCACACTCGAAATTCATCTGCAGATCTGAACAAATTATTTAGAAACGATGTGGGATTGGTGTTTGGAACACATCAAGGCATGTGTACCTTACATATTTTTCTACTGTTTTTGTACTGCACCCAAGTGGTGTTTTTTTGCCTTGTCTAAACATTATAAAACTCTTTTGAACTGTTTGTTGAAGTACATTAGTAATGTTGAACCAAATGATTACAAATTACTGGTTCATTAATTATTCATGTGAATTCCTCTAATTTTTATTTGGTATTCAGGTTTTATATTTTTTGTATTTGTAAGTTATATATTTGCAGGCTCCAGTTGGACTGATCCCTTACGTGTCCAGATAATTAAAGCACACCACAACTGGATTGCTGTAGCATATGCTCATTTTGTCTCCTGTTATAGGTATGATTTGTTTTATATTATTGTGTGTAAAATGAACTTCTCTGCCTAAATAATGTTGACGTTTCAGACTGAAAGATTCAAGTGGCTGGCAGCATGCATTTACTAGTCCTCACATAGAAAGCTGCATTGAGCGTATTGCTATCAATGCTAAAATAGGACAAGGAGGTGGTGGAGAAGCCTCATCAAAGATGGTTGCAATTTCATATGGTAGTCAAGTTCGCTTATGGGGTGTATCTGAAGACGGATCTCGAACTAATATAGGTAGTTATCAAATCTTGTGGTTGTAAACTATTTTTCTTTTCTTCTGTTCCTTTCTTCCTGGGGCTTTTTCCAGCTACAGGGGATGCCAATTAGACTATCCATGCCAGGTACCCACTGTGTTCCTCTTGGGGACACACAATAATTTTTACACTAGACACTGACACACATGTGGGCTCCTTGGTCTGTGGTCAGCAGATTCGCAAGGCCTTCTGCGACAACACACATATAGTGAAAGATAAGGGACAAACAATCATGTCCACGGTGGGACGTGAACCCATGACCCTTTGGACTGAGTGCTGAGTTGGCACATGTTCTCTCCACCTCAGCCCTCCAGACAACTGGGTGGTTTTAATACAATGCAGTCAATAAACCTGTAAATTTTAGAAAGTTGAACAACAAGTATGTGAGGTATTTTATTTGCTTTATGTAAAAGGAAAATATTTTCAATTTTCTCGTATTTTTCATCTATGTTTTTTCCTTTTTCTGCTATCAAGACCAGAAATGAGATTGAAGTTTAAAATGTCACATTCGTTAGATTCATGTAATTGTGCTTGTTCATGCAATCCTTGTGTTCCAGGAACATTTAATCTTCATGTCAGAGTAGAGTATTTGTTTTTTATTGGGAGCCAGCTTGTGGCATTGTCACCTACTGGTAAAATAGGTGTATGGCATGCAATGACTCAACACTGGCAAATCCAGGATGTGGTTCCAATTGCTTCTTTTGATACTGCAGGATCTTTTCTGTTGTTGGGTTGCAATAATGGCTCAATTTATTACATTGGTAAGCAATTAACTTTCAGAAATCACTACAGATATATTTAAAACAAAAAACTGTGAAGTATTCATCCATCAATAAACCCGTTGGCCTCTGAATGATATTTTTCCTTAAATTTGTTTGTTTTTCAGATATGCAGAAGTTTCCTTTGAGAATGAAAGATAATGATTTGTTAGTGACTGAATTATATCGTGATCCTTCAAATGATCCTATTACAGCCATATCTGTGTATCTTACTCCAAAAACCAGTAAGTTGCTTCATTTTCTTTTGTAGTTATTATTTAGTAAAATGGATAATATTTCTTCTTATTTGATTCCTTTAGAATTTTGTTCACCGTCATGCCAAATGGTATTGCATACCAAATGTTTTCCAATGTTTATAGGTAAAAATCAGTCTGAAGTTAATAAATAATTGAAATATTTTCATCTGTATTGAATGTGCTTTTCAAAATCTGAGTCCATCCATCCATTATTAGTGGATGAGGTCTTCTAATATGACATTGAATAAACACTGGGCTCTAGACCACAGCTTGAGTTAGTTATATAAATAAATTAAAAGTATTTTCATGTCTGTAGTTGAAGGGGAAAGAAATTTGAAGAACTTAACCATCATTAAAAAGACATATTTTATTTCCATAGTTCCTTTTACAATTTTTAAGCATAAATATGTTGTGCATCTTATTGTACTTAGAAATGGCTTCATTCAGGACTAATCTGTAAAGACACGTTTTATGTACACGTTTTCTTACTATTACAAAACTCGCATAAATTTTATCAACTCTAGGTACTATTTGAACTGTACTCTTAATTCATGGCATTCATAAGGAAACCTATTAGATAAATACAATGACACCTGCTCACCTTGATCAAGCAGTCACCTCCATTAATGGTCATTCTTTCGTGGAATTGATTTTTTTCATAACAATGACACCTGTTTTCAGTGACCACCTGACTAAGTGGTCAACAGTCTGTCACATTTCATAGATTGACTTTTATTAAGTAATCACCTCAAGTGATTTTTGAACTGTATAGCAGCATTAGCAGGAAAGTGGTGAATATTATCATTAGTTTAATATCTTCCTGTGACAGGCTACCGGGAGAGGTGGCTCAGTGTATCTACTGATGTCATTGCAGAGCCTGTGACTGGGAAGTCCTAGGTTCCAGCCTCAATGGTGGCAGGATTTTTGACACTAACTAGACAGCTAGATCCAATCCAGCTGTCTGGAGGAGAATTCTAGTGGCCAACTGCTATGGTTGGTAGTTTTCCGTGGTTTCTCCGATCAACACCAGGCAAATGTCGAGCAGTACCCTAACAAATGGGCCACAGACCATGTGTGATCTTTCCTTCCTCTTCCTTGTCCTATCCTCACCCCTTACACACTACTACACATGCTGAGAGACAGGTCGGGGGCCTAGAGCTTGTGCCGGTTGGAGCAGTGCCCTACTGTTGGGAGATACTTGGTCAGGGAAAATCCTACTTATCAATGGTAGGTTGGTGCTACATTATGCCATCCAGCGGGGGAAATCACTCCCACCTTTTGATGAAAAAACATACTCTACACTTAGGGGACTAATGATCTCATTAGTTGACATGCCTGGAATCACTATCAATCAATCAAATTGTGATGGGCTGCTTTGACATTACTTCAGTGACAGTCAGCGTAGCTTATCATGCAGGGGGATTAATTTCCATTTCAGGTAACAATAGATGATTTTAATAAATATCTATTAATGAAACAACAACTCTACTCTGTTTGCCCATTTCACAGCGTTTCTATAGTTTGGTTGCTTGTGCTTCTCTTCTGTGGAAATCCATTAAGGATTGCGGAGCACACCACATGTGCAAATCTGATCTGAAGGGCATTTGCTAACTCCTTCAGCAGATGGCCCTGCTGTTAAGTTTCTACACAATGTGAATTGCTTCTTCAAGACTAGTTTACTTACCAGCTTGGGTGGTTCAGGGCATCAATTGATGTCACTGTAGTGCCTCTGACCAGGAGGTCCTAGGGTCTGAGTCCTTACAGTGACAGGATTTTGAACACTAACTAGATAGCTAAGTTGAATTCAGACACTGAAGGAGAATTCTTGTAGTTGGTTGCTCTGATCGGGTAGTTTTCCATGATTTCTCCAATCAACACCAGGTGAATGCCAGAGCAGTACCCTAAAAAATGGGCCACTGATTGTGCACGATCATTCCTTCTTCTTCCTTGCCCTACCTTCAGCCCCTTACTTACACACATTTACTTATGTATACCACTCTACCACACATGCCAGTAGACCAGTTCAGACCAGAGCTTAGTTCATGTCCCATCTGGGGCAGTGCCCCACTGGTTGGAGATGCCTGGTTGAGGAAAAACCCCACACATTCACGTAGGTTGATACTGGATCTTTCCATCCAGTGGAGAAAGATTCCCTCCCCCGTTGATAAAAAGACGCACTGCACTTACAGGACTAACGACCCAGCAGTTGATGTGTCTAGAAACATCACTCAATGATGAGGATTCTCAACTACGAGAATGGGTGATGAATCAAGAATGTGTTTTTGATATTAGCTGAGAGGAGGCAAATATTTCCCCCCCCCCAAAAAAAGGGCTTTATATTTTAGCATGTGACTTCCACAAGGCTAATGCCAAATGGGAGAATGGTGACAGCAAGTGCACTACAGAACCTTACTGCAGAGACATTTATGTTGTGTTGTTAGGGAAAACATTGTGTAGATCTCAAAAACACCTTTACTTTCCAAGACATGGTAGATCGCGTACAATACACTGTGAAGGCATGTCCAATTCTGGGAATATTAAATATTGGAACATCCTTTTTAACTAATTATGTCATCGTGTGATTTTATTCCTAATACCCCAAATCGAGGCATCGTTGCCTGGGAGATGGTTTGGCTCCTGTCAGGACGTGCCTAACACTGTGAAGCAAAAGATTTCAAAATTCACACATGATAGGATGAATGATAAAGAAGCCTCCTACATTGTCATATTCTAGGCTTATTAGAGAGGGTTCTTTGAGGATTTATTATATGCTTTCTGTTAAGTTTGCTGAACTTTTTCTGATAATAGGCAATATCGAGTACAAGGATGAATTTTTTTGATGTGTACTACATTAAAATATGCACTTGGGAATTTCTGATATTACCTCAGTATTTTTATCTGCTTCGTTTTATTGCAATTTTGTTTCAGAAACTGTCTAATTTTACTTTTGAAACTGTGTAAACTTGTTCTAATTCAATTGAAGAGACAGAGGACTTACTTTCATTACAGAAAGTTTTTATTATGAAAGGAGATAGTCAGTGAAGAGATTGTGAGGTAAACCAGCCAAAACGAAGTGATGTCTATGTTACAGGGAGTTCATTATTCCAAAGAAGTTACAGGGTTAAAGAGAGTTTACACTGTAGTGGTATAATGATAGTACAATAATATTTTCAAGTACTATGCAAAATCATTGAACATACTAATTTCATAAAGAGCTCAGAACTGAAGTAATAAAAGGCATTTGGAAGTTAAGGGAAACGTAAATACAAATTTCTATTTCCAAAGTGAAAATATCAAGACAGATTTTAGGTGCAACCATTTCTTTAAGCATGTCTATCAAATTTTGATACCACTAACAACTTTGAGGCTTGTTGGACTTCAAGAGTAATTTATGACTGGTAATATACTTTCCAAAATGGCATAAAGAAACAGAAAAATATTGGTTAAGCTACAATACAGCTCAACTTTCTCATATTATGTGTAATGTATACATGAAAACTAATAATAATGAGTAGGTATATTACAATTTAGTTTATACCAAAATTTCAGCCGTCTCTTGCAAAGTGCTTGTAACTGAGCACATAATGTTTATTTCATAATGTTTTCTGTGACACAATAAGAAAATTAACTGTTTTGCTCCATGTATAAATACTTTTTAAATAAATGGTGAATCTACACATCTCAAAAATGTACAACAAAGTTTGTTGTAATCATAACAATACACTAAAACATTTTAATCTATAAATACTTCAGCTCTTCGTACTCTCAAAGGTTTTCCTAAATATTCACAAACTTCACAAAATGTTGCAGAATTCCGGATTTTGAGAACATATCACTTCATCAGTTTGCTTTTCATTACTGTAACATTGATGTTTTATGTACTGTGATTAATAAAAAAGTTCCTAGTTTTCATATTTTCTTCACTTTTGAACCTTTAAAAGATTAACTAACTATATTATTGGAGTATCGTAGAAACCATTGTTTCCAATGAAAATTTTTAAGAAATATTTTGCAACTGTTGCTGAGAAAATTTGTTTGTTTATGAAAACTTTCCATTTCTATTTCATTTATACTTGAAAAATTTTGTGATTTTGAGAAACTAGTAGACCTTTAAAACCCTTTTGTACATAAAAAATGAAGATGAAGTTGAAAAAAATTGCTTCTTTCTTTTTTAATGTCTTAGATTTAGAAACTAAGAGCTATTTTTAAGGGGATGAAATGAAAGAAACCCAAGATTATGATTCTTTTTGTTTTCAATTGATTTACAGTTTTTTAACAACACAGGTTTTTGAGTTTTCTAGTTGGGAAAATATTTAAAAGTTTCATTCATTATCATTACATGTGTCAGAATTTTTTTGTCTTTTTGTTTTGTTGTTTCTTTTTTTGAAGTAACACATTGTATTTTCTTTCCCACGTTTGTTTGGATTATATTCATGTTATTAAAGTTCACATGATGAATCCTTTGCTTTACTCTTCTTGTATCTCAATAAGTTTTAAATGTATCGTTTCAAATTTTTCTTTTGCAGAACAAAATAAGTACTTCTCTTTTTCTCATGGTCTCATTTAAAGTTATGTTATGAGCAAAGCACGTTCATTACTGATTTTCTGTGTGCAGGGTCTGAAATTGCACCTAACTCCATTCCTTGTGTGTCTTATGTTGTCTTCTTATTAAAAAGAGCTATGACAGCATGATGTGCTGTGTGTCTGGCATTTGGTCTGCCTTGTTGAATGTTGTGTGTGAACAGAGTTTTCTCATTTTAGCTAGCACTGGTCTAATTAAGAGAAGACTAATTAAGAGAAGAATTGCACCAGTCAAAAAGCCATTTAATTGTTGAAGCTGGAGCAAGTTAGAAACTCTTACTCTCTCTTTTTTTCCCTTTCTTTCTCACTCTTTCTCTCTCCTTGCGCTCTATTTTTTATTTTAAAAAAATATTTTTTTTTGGCTTATTATTTCATATGGTTTAAGGTGCTGCCAAAACATTTTGGACAAGCCTTGGTCATAAGTAATAAAAGAAACTACTTGCAGAATTTGGTGCTATTGAAATGATGACATGCAGTAGGGTCATTGGAATGAGTTTAGGGTAAGGTGACATGTGGCAGGAGTGAGTTTGGGGGTTGGGGATTTTGCATAATACAGTCTTGATATAAGAATTCCTAAACTTATTTTGATTCTTAGGTCTCTTTATTTTATATGGCAGGGGTTAATCTTTCAACAAATAGATATGCTTAATAGAGCTCTGCAATCAGGCGAAAACAACCGCTCGAGACTCTCGGACTCCGCGCCGACGCTCGGCGAAGGGAGAGGGACCTTGCTTGGGGGGGAAGAGATAGCTGTTTAACGGACATTTCGACCGGCCGCCTTGCCGCTCCCGCCGAGACTTGGGACTCGCCGAGCGCCCGGGCGCTCGAGCGCTCGGCTGCTCGGCTGCTCGGCTGCTCGGCCGCTCGGCCGCTCGGCCGCTCGGCCGCTCGGCCGCTCGGCCGCTCGGCCGCTCGGCCGCTCGGCCGCTCGGCCGCTCGGCCGCTCGGCCCGCTCGGCCGCTCGGCCGCTCGGCCGCTCGGCCGCTCGGCCGCTCGGCCGCTCGGCCGCTCGGCCGCTCGGCCGCTCGGCCGCTCGGCCGCTCGGCCGCTCGGCCGCTCGGCCGCTCGGCCGCTCGGCCGCTCGGCCGCTCGGCCGCTCGGCCGCTCGGCCGCTCGGCCGCTCGGCCGCTCGGCCGCTCGGCCGCTCGGCCGCTCGGCCGCTCGGCCGCTCGGCCGCTCGGCCGCTCGGCCGCTCGGCCGCTCGGCCAAGCGCCGGACTGACAGTAGCTTCGCCCCTCAATGCATGTACGGGATATAAAGTCGCCGCATGTAGTGATCACAACACTTTCAGTTCATTGTAATAGAAGGAAATACAATTTCAATTAAACGATTAATTTGTTGAAAAGTAACTATTTATCGATTGACTGGAAATAATTTTATAGAGACAAACAATATATTTTTTGAAAGAATTAAGGCAAACAAAGACTCTGAAAATAAATTTTTATTTTTTTCTATATTTATAGTGCTTAAGGGAAGATAATTCGTTGCGTACCAATTGTAATGTCATTGAAGTTTCTTACAAACCCGAATATAAGGCATATTTATTAAATACAATGAATATTTGGTCATAATTTCACGAGTATATAAGGAAACAGCATATGCTAAACAAAAATGAGGTGGGTACTATTTTCCTTGCGTCAAAACGTCTTGTCGTCATTGGGCGTAGTAATTTATTGTGAAATAGTTGATGTAAGCCGCCATGGCCTCTGTATTTGTCGACTCAGTCGGCGGCCAAACAACAGCGGTCACGGCACATCAGCTTATTCAACTTAATAATTCAAAATACATTATTTACTATTATATACACACGTTTAACATTATTTTAAATTCGGCAAAAGTATGTATTCACGAAATGATGCATATAAAGTTTTATATGTACGAGTACAATGTTTTTCAATTACTCCATTATTTTACGTTTCAATGCAAGATAAGCGATTAATTGTAATTAAAAAATCGTAAAAGCTGAAATTGTGAATCATTGGCTTGTGGAGTAGTATTGAAGCTCCACGAGACCCCCTTCCTTTGGGTGAACTATTGTTCAGCGTGGAAGAAAGCGATAACAAAGGTTATGCGAGGTGACTCGGTGGCTCCCACGCAGCGCGCCATCGCCTTTGCGACGAAATTTCCAGGAAATGACAGGAAGCAGTTGAAAGAGAAGGGTCGAGATATGTGCACAAAGCTTTACTCGAAAGGTATTGAGAAGCTCGCAAGATTATAAATAAAACTAAAAGTACAATGAGCTCAAAACAATGCTGGGGTGACTGAGGCACCCCGCGCGCCTACTGCGGGTTAAGAAACTAAGACCTGCATCTCTGATGCCTGAAAATTACAACAACACCTACAACAATATTTGGAAAAAGAAAACAAAAATACAAAAGAGGAAGGGAAAGGTACTAATATATTTCATTGCACTTGTATCTAAATTTAGCAGAGCATTTGTATTTACACCATATAAAATGAAGGAAAATTCATGATTTTATGTTCATTAGAATAAAATGGGCAATTTCCGAAACATCCGATGCCTTGTCATTACAAAGAACGGAATTTATCTCTAAAACTTTTGAATGCCTTTTCTTTGAAGTCACAGGCAGAACTGCAATAGGTTGAGGTTCTCCAGTGCGTCCGGGGAATCGATTTTTAAAGCTTTTTATTCTTTTTTTACATTAAAATTTATTATTTGAAAATTAATATTAAAATTCGTCTATATTTTAAATTTTGAAAAAACGAAATTATTGGCCATTTATTTTAAAAACCATTCAATACTCCCTTTTCCTGAAACTTGGCATTAGATATTTACTCCGACGTGTCGGTCGATTGTTACGTTGCGGAGTTCGCCTGAAGGGGGTCCGCCGGTTGTCGAGTCTCGGCCGGTTGTCGAGACCGGCCGAGTCTCGGTCGGTCGCCGGCTCCCGGGAGTCCGCAACCGGCTGCGAAGGACAGTCGAGCGCGTGGTCTCGAGAGAAGAGAGGCGAGCGAGCGCTGGTCGGTAAAAATCGCGGACAATGCAGACCTCTAATGCTTAAGAAAGAAAAACCTTTGTCCATGATCAACTTCATGTAGCCCTCTCCAGATTATAAAATATATTTGTTACAATCAGTTTTGCAGAATAATTTCAGGAGGAAATTTGTAATAAAGGAAATCTCACAAGAAAGAAAAACAACCAGCACAGCATTTTGTGAATATTTTGTTTTTATTCATTATTAATGCAAGAATTTAATTTCAGGCTTTCATTTCTGATGGGATATTTCTAGTATTAAAAAAAATTGAATTCAAGGCATCAAATTAATATTATTATTGAAAAGTTTTTGTTTTTTTCCCTTAATATGGCAGAGCGTCAAAGATAGAAATTGGTCACAAATGACCAACCATCAATTTACATATATTCTTAAATCTAAGTTAAAATATTATTTACATGTTCACTCAGTAGTGTAGTATGCAATTTAATTTACAATATCAAAATAAATTTATTGTCAATATTAAACTAATTCAAAGGGCTTGGTCCTCTTTAGTCTCCTCTGCTGGTTATGGTTATTCAAAAGTTGAATGGCTTCTAAGTTGACATGTTCATGCAGTCTCATTTCATGTTTGGCAGCGAATCTTCTAATTTCACTTGACACATAGGGAACTCCAAGATCACGATGTAGATCCCTATTTCTAATGTGCCATGGGGCATTTACAATGTTTTGCAGTACTTTTGGAAGGTCTGTATTGATTTTATATTGCTTTCCTTGGTGCATCCCCAGAGTTGAACACCATAGAGCCAAATCGGTTTCAAGATTTGCTTGTAGATTAAGGTTTTGTTGTGTATGGACAATTGAGAAGCACGTCCCAAAAGCCAAGTACAATTGTCTATATTTCATTCTTTTTCTTCTTCTTCTGTCATTCTTTTTCTTTTTCACGTGTTCCTTCCATCGCAGTTTAGAATCTAATGTCATGCCTAAGTATTTAGCAGTGTTTGCGTAAGGTACTTTCAGGCCATTTAACATGAGAGAAGGGGTGCTTACAATTCTCTTGTTTGTAAAGTTTATGTGTACAGATTTTGACTCCTTTAATTTGATCTTCCAAATTTTGTCCAAGAGTGTATTTGATTACAAGCATTTTGTAATATGCCTGTAGCCTCCTACGCGTCTGAGTGCATAACCATCAGGGCTGTATCATCAGCAAAGGTCGCCACAATTACGTTTTTGTTTTGTGGGATATCACTCTTATACAATAAGTAGAGAACGGGCCCCAAAACACTTCCTTGCGGCACGCCTGCTCTTATCTCTTTTCGCTCCGAGTATTCTTCTTCCACTCTGATCCAAAAGAGTTTCTCAGATATGTAGGATTTTAACAGTGTTACATACTCTGTGGGTAATTGCTTATTTAGTTTAAAAATAACCCCTGATGCCAGGCCTTATCAACGCCTGGGCTACATCAAGGAACTACCTGAACAGACCAAGTTTTCTTCTAATGTTTCCTCTATTGTATTGATGATTCTATGGACTTAGTCTATTGTAGAGTGTGTCTGTCTGAATTCGAACTGATGATTTGGGATCAATTTTTTTCCTTCAATTATTGGTTTTAACCTTTTTAACAGCAACTTCTCAAAGACTTGAAATGATGGGCAGCAAAGACATTGGCCTATAAGAACGTGACTTCATTGAGCAATTTTCCTGGTTTGGGGATCATGATGATTTCAGCAACCTTCCATATACTAGGAACATGTTTTAGTCTAAAGACTGCATTGATTAAATACATTAGCATTACGACCCCCTTATTTGGTAACTGTTTCAGAATTTCACCCGTGATAAAATCAAAACCAGGAGCTTTTTTGGCGTTAATGTTCATTCTTATCTCATTAACTAGTTCTTTTTTAGTAACAAATTCTATTTGTATTTTCTTCAGTGTCCACATCAGAATGTATATCATTCGGCTGAAAGATTTCTTCAAGGTATTTTAAAAAGGTGTCTGCCTTCTGTTTACTGTCTCGTGCCCAGGAACCATTTATTTTTCAAATGGGTGGAATTTGGGTGAGTGGCCTTTTAAGTCTTTTGGTTGCTTTCCATAGCGAATAGTCAGATGTTTTATCTGCAGTCAAATTATTCATTCGACATACTAATTATTATCGACATATCTTTCAACTTCTGAATTTAACAACTCTCTTAAGACTTTGAGTTTTGTTATTAAGTATTGTTTTATCATGTGGATCATGAGTCTGTTGCCATCTTCTTCTAGCATGTCTTTTTTCTTTAACTAACTTCCTGATTTCTATAGGGTAGTTGTTTCCTACAGTCTTCAAGGCAATTTGTCTTTTGTTATTCCATGCCGCTTCTTGGATTGTATATGTAAATCTCTCAGCTTCTATTTCCAACTGTTGTATAGTCTTTAACTCAGTTTCTAGATTAATATTATTTTCCAGTTCAATCTTAAAGCTCTCCCAGTCAGTTGTCTTGTTTATTAATACTGGTCTTCCAATTTTCTTAATTATTCTCTCACTTAATGTGAGAATCACAGCAGAGTGATCAGAGCTCAGATCAAAATTTTCTTCAATATCAATAAAATTTGTGGACACCTTCCTTGATATAAAGAAGTCTAAAAGATCGGGTGTTTTATTCTGGTCGGAAGGCCAATACGTAGGTTTGCCTGTAGAATGAAAAGTGCATCAACTCTCTCTTACTGCTTCCCTCAGTTCACTGCCGTTCTTGGTGGTGAGCCTAGATCCCCAGTCCACATGTTTGGCTTTATAGTCTCCCCCAACTATAAACCTCTCTTCCATGTGTTCTTGGAATTGTTTGTATTCCATTCTCTTAATATTGTGCCTTGGGGGACAGTAGATTGCACCAATATTCAGATGTTGCTTTATACATTTTATTGTTACTACAGTTAGTTGGAATTCAGCTAATTTTAGATGACATTCTTCACAATGATCAATTGTGTTTTTTATCAAAATAGCACTGCCACCTCTTGCTTTGTTATCTGGATGTGCTACCTGATATACACTATATCCATTTAGTTTAATGTAAGTCTGTTCTGTAGAATGAGTTTCGGAGATCAAACAAACCTCAATATTTTGTAATGTGAGAAAAACTTCTGTTTCTAGTTTTCTATTTTGTAAACCGTTTGCATTCCATGTAGTTATTCTTATGTCCTTCTGTTTCATCTTTTAACTCCATGTGATACCGTGCCAAGGTTATTGCTTTCCAGCTTATCAAGCCTTTGCAAGCAATATTTTATCCATCATGCACATTATATTTTGAAGCATGTCCATCATGGTGATTTGTTCAACTTGCATTTGGTGACTTTAACTGATTGTTGTACATCACCTTCTTTGGTAGTTTGTGCATAAGTTTTACCTTCAATGACTCTTAGAATTGAAGACTTTTGATTGTGTATTATTCTTTGTTTGGGACGTTTTGTTGTTAAGTATTGTGTGCGCACCGCGTGTCCGTGCCCTGTGAGCGCGTGCCGATGCGGTACTCACCTGGTACCCACCTCTCACACGGCGCCACGCACGATGATGAGCCAGCAGCAGGACTAGACTGCTGGCTATGTCGACACACAGCACACACACACATATCGGCCTCCGGTAGCTCAGCTGATGTAGCCAGAGGGCTACTAAAAAGAATGGGGACGGAGGACCACCTCGAACGAGGAAATGAAGGGTCGGCCGAAAGATAGCAAAAACGCAAACTGAAGGATAATATTAATTTAATTATCTGAATAGTTATAATGACAGTGAAATTGCCTCTTGGAAGAGATAAGACTTATGAACTAAGAAGGGAAGGAAAAACAAACAATTTCGAACTATTATACTATATACAAATGCATGCCGGGCCCGAGCAGTGAAATATTAATAAAAATCCTAATTCTAAGTCTTAAGATTAATGAATACAGAAGGTGCAAACTGAATAGAAAAAAAGGAATACAATAAATGAATAATGCTCAACGTTTAAGCAATTACTGGAGTGTTCGAATGTCTTTAAATGGCTCGGCACTGCTGGAGTCAAGAACAGGTACCTGATATGCGGATGTTCACGTTCGGCGGGCTCGTACCGTCACCGCTGGAGCTCGATGTGCCTGCGGCGATGCGTTTCGATGACAAACAGCACCAAACGGATCCGATGTTCGGCGTCCCCGGACTCGATGAAGCGGCGTGTATGCCGCCGTGGTCTGAAGCCGTGCCGCCGCTCACTAACGCGCCACAATGTGCGAGTGATGTCGGTCAAAATGTATGCCAGTGTGGCGCACTTTGATGGGCAGCCTGTAGCCCTATCAACGCCGTTGTGGCGTGAAGATAACTCACAGCTTTAAATGGCTCGGCACAAGTGTCGGCTAGGCCGAGTAACATGAGCAGTTTACATGACTGCCGCGGAAAGTATTTTTCTCAAGGCAGCGGCCCTGAGTCCAAGAATGACGCTCTGTCATCTGAGCGATGTCTGCCAGCGAAAGTCTCTGGGCGCGATGGCTCCCAACAATATAGAGACAACCGCCCCCCGAACTCGCGATGGATGGTGGGTGGCCACCGCGAGGCGTGGCGGAGGGGGGGGCCCCTTGGGTGGCTGCAGGACTTGGGCCCCGAGACAAGGGGCGGGGTGCGCGAGGTGCTGCAGCTTAAACGGACAGCAATAACCCGAACATGCCGAAGCTCATGTGCCCCGCTGAGGGGGGGGGGGGAGGCGCATCCGGGCGGCCGCGGCGGCCGCGCCCGTTTGAGACAATGGGCGCCTTTGCCGGGTACCGCCAAGGAGTGCTTCCGCTTTTGCTAGGGGGCGGCAGCAAAAGGTGCGGTGGGATTATCGGGAGAATGGCAGCGGCGGGCGCGCGGAGGAGGGGGCGACTGGCCCACCACGTTCCAACGGCGCGGGCGGTCTTCCTACCGCTAGCGTGCGTAAACAAGTATATTATTTCTTCTTTTTTGAAGTTCTTTAGCAACTATCCATCCTCTATAGTTCGCGGGGTGAGCTTTACTGCAATTTACACAGAGAGGAGGATCGCTCTTTTTCTTTGTGCAATCGAGTGTTTTATGATTCCCCACGCACTTTACACTGGCAGGTTTGCGCTGGTAGAATTTCTGGGTGTGTTCAAACCTCTGACACCTTTTGCATTTTGGTATGAGGTTGCTTCTTCTCCACGCTTCAATTGAGACCTTCAAGTGGCACAGGGAATTTATTTTAAAAATTCTTTTGATATCTTCTGAATTTTCAAATGTTAGCATGAACAGGGGTAAAGGAACAATTTTAACCCCACTGTTCCCCTTAATATTTTTGATAATATTTACAACACTAACGATCTTAAAATTGTAAAGTTTTTAATTCCTCTTTAATTTCTGTCTCTGTGCATGAAAGATGCAGGCCCTTTACCATGACTCTTTTTGGCCTGTTTTGTTTGTTCTCAGAAGTATGCCATTTCATTTCCATTTATTTAAATATTCAGTCAGTTCCCTATATTCTGATTCTGATTCACATTGAATTTAATTTGTTGATTGTTCAGCATAACAGCTTTAGCTTTAAGATTTTGGTCTTTATATGCTGAAGGATTTTATTGTAATCTTCCACAACGCTCAATATTGATGGTGGTGGTTTTGTCTTTTTTGGCTCTGGATTCTGCATAATCCTATTTTTTTCCAAGGGGGGCGTTTTTTTCCTGTGAACTTGAAGCTTTTCTTTTCTTATGTTTTGATAAAAGTCAGACTTTTGCCTGGCTACTAATTTTTCATCTTCATCGGAGTTTTCTGGACTGTATCTTTCTCTAGATAATCCTGTTCTGGTACTTTCTTGTAATACTTGGTTTTGTGTACGTTTAGCATCTTTCATTGTTAAAAAGTTTACTTTTGTCTGAAGATCAGTTATGATGGTTTTGAGTTCTTTATTTTCAGTAATACATTTCCGCCATACGTTCCATAAAAACTTTTCTGTATTTGTTTGTCGCTGATCTTCTTGTATACACATGTTCTTTTGATATTCGTAGCATTCTCCTTCCTCTTTTTTTTTTTTTTCCCCTCTTGTTTTTTGGTCTTGTTTGTTTTGCTGGTCTTTTTTTGCTTGCGTTTCAGTTTCCATGAGTGGTCCCATGAGTAGCTAGGGATATTTTGGTCAGCTCCAGCAGAGCCCTGCTCGCTGGAGTAAGGCAGAATATCAATCAGAGTTTGCCAGTTTCTGAAGGGCACACGTTTGCGACTTCTTACTCTCCGTCACATCGTCCGGATGCAGTCCCTCGGCACGGTTGCTCACACCTTGGACAAGGTTGTTTTTTTTTTGTCAAGGTTGGCTCCTCTAGTTCCGCTGTGTTTTGTAAAGCAGGGCTACCTTAGGCAGGATGTGGCTCTTCACCACGCATGGACGATCTTGGGAAAGGAGAAGCTATTTGATGCCTAGCATCTGTGTTACGCTTCACTTGCCCCTGGGTTTGGTGAGAACCAATGTCCAATAGAGGTAATCCCTAATGGTGAAAGGTGCTACCCTCTCCCTAAACCCTTAGCCCCATTATTGAAAAGTTGAGTCATTTTTTTGACAACTTGCAAAATTTACTTTTCTAATAATATTACTGAACTGTGATTACATCTGTAAATGAAACAGGAATGTAGAATTCCAAAGCTGTCACATTGCAAGTTGGCATGAACAAAAATTAAGAAACTCAGAATTTGTAAATCATCTGTAGTTCACTATATATTAATTAGCTCTTTTGGGAAATGTAGAAAAAAAAGTATGCAAAAAATGGGTATTTAATTTGTTAATTGTGATTCAACAATTTTGAATTTGAATCAGAAAGTTTTCGATGAAAGTGTATTGCAAGATTTATCCATACTAAGTGGTGAAGACAAAGTTTCGATAGGTATCTAGTTAAATTACAGAAACTTTGCATTTGTCTTCATGACTAATTGAAATATTCTTAGGCTATCTTCAGTGTTTGTTGAGGAATTAGTTGAATGAGTAGGAGTTTAGAATGAAATATAATTTTTTTGCGAAGGAATGTTAGCTACTTGTTTGACTTTTAACTAGGAATATCAGGAAAGCAATAGCTTTATTTGTTGTTGAGGGAGATTAAGAATACTAAAGGTTTTGCACTGTTTATTCCAAAGGTGTGCAAGTGACTCACTTTTCATTTGTTGAGTTTTCTTGTCGTGTTTTGTTTGATAGAAAATGAATTGATTGAATTATTATGAATGAACACAGTTAAGAGCATGTAAGTAAATAGTATATTTAATGTCACCATTACTTCATTACTTTTCACCTACAAGTTCCCTCATGTTTTCATAGCCCAGCAGAATCATACTCTGAAAATTAGATGCATGTAATAGATTTCAAAACAGTGTAATTACTAGACATAATGGTAATTTACAACAGTGATGTTGGGGTAGTACAGCTGACATACTTTTAGGAGAAAAAACTATTCTTTAGCTGTTCCCTGCAAATGTACTTCAATACTATACTGATGCACTGTGAACTCTGTTATGACAGAGAATTGGCATGGTATCAGGTAAGAACAATGCGTTTAACGTCCTCAACATATTATGTGTCCTGCTGAGATCAGACTTTTTCCTTTCATTAATTTACATACAGTTAGGAATCCTAAGAAATATACATTTTTTCTCTTGGAATTTGTTTGATTGATCTTTGCAGTATTGAATTTTGACCAAATTTTAAAGGTTCACGAGATAATTATGTTAACATTTGTGTATATTTTATTATGAGAAAATGTCTCTTAATTTTTTAATAAGTATCTGTATATTTTGTAGACAATTTTTTTCTTGCTGGTTTTTACATATTGAGATGGATGTTAAAGAAGTAAAAGTTCAGATAATACTTATGCTCTGAAATTGTTCAAACCTGCAGCTGATATCTTTATAGAGCGTTTCTGAGAATTAGATGCATTCATTATGTAGATATCATGGATGCACAGTGAAACACATTTTATTTTGTATAATGAATTTATAAAATAAATGTATGAGTGGATGTGTGTGTTTACTCTTAGTGATAGATAAGCCTAATATTTTCCATGCCCAAATATTTGTTCAGAGTTAATTTTACGAACATTAGGTTTAATTGTGCATCTTTTATGACTTCCATACATTGTAGCATTTACATAGCATCCTTGTGTTTCATGCTAGCACCAGAGAGGGGGAGGGAAGGTAATGATTGATCTGATTGTCCTTTGATTTGGCACATGGTGGCCAAGGCAGTTGAGCGTGAGAGCAGCTTTGTTCCTAGTGTCACAGCTATACTTCCATATGGCCATATATACATATATATTACATATGACTTGTTAACTTGACTTCAATCTCTTGATTTCATAATTCACAATTTATTCTTAACTGCTAATAAGGATTAAATACAGATATAAAATAACACCACTTTTAAGCTATTTGCTTTTTAATATTAATTTTGAATCTTTGTTCTTTTGTTCTGGTAAAGAAAAAGAAAATTAAATTTGAGACAGCCTTTTATTCTGAAGTTTTTCCAAGTATATAATTGTCATGAAATTATGATACCAAATAAAGTATATATTATATTATGGTACAACTAATTTTTAAATAAGAAAATAAACATTGCATATTGCTAATGTAGTGTAATGTTGAAAATTATTTGTATTGGAAAGTATGCACTTTGCATAGTAAAATCACAGTAGTAACACATCATTTCTCAATATTTGAGATTCCGGGCACATACTCAGCTTAACCACTTGGCTGTATCTCATTACCTTCCTGTCACATGCATGTTGCTCACAATGCTTTTTGACCTGTGCCATTGCAGCAGACGAATAGTTTTGCTGCAGTGAACTTTAATATAGATGTTTTGAAATAATGGCAAATAAAAAGAAAGGCACTTATTAATTCATAAAATGTGACGGAAATTTTTTTAATTATTTCCTAGCCTTTTCATATATAACTGTGTGCATTAGAATTGAAAGAATTGTCCAAGTCTTATAAGAGCTAAGTCTCTTATTAGTACATTATTAATAAAGAGGCCTTTGTGAAGAAGTTTTGATACAAATTTCTTGCTTTTTGTGCATGCATCATCAAACTAGCTTTTGAAATGCGTATTCTTATTGAAATTTTTTTTCTTGTGTACCTTGATCAGTGTGCATACATTTAAGTGGACTTTCGTACAATCTGCTAATTAGTTTTTGTTTTCAGTCTTCATTCTTTGTTCTCTATTTTGCATTATCCTCCCTCCTCCTCATTTCCTTTAAATGTTGGGAGTTCATTTTTAACATTTTCATTTGTATTTAGTATTTTATTTTGTTTGGTGTTTTCTTTCCCCATGAAATTTTGAGAAAACAAAGTTAAAAAATTTCGTTTTTTCCTTCATACTTCAGGCTAAAGATATTGAATTTCAAAATTAGTTTAATTTCACACTTCTTCATTATATACCAATTTGAAATCATAGGATAATATTTTTTAAAAATTCATTTGAATTATGACTGCATTTTCTTGTAGAACTCACAAAATAATTAATGTTCTCCAATTGTCTAGATTTTGTTTCTCGATGAGCAAAACATGCTAAATTGAATGTAGATGGGTAAAAAGGTTTGAGTTTAAACATTTTAGAAAATGCATTAAATATTTCCAAAGGAAGGCTATATGTAAAGAATGTGGAAGGTATTGCCATAAGAATTGCAATTTAGTCTTTTCAGTTATAGAGTTTTCTTCATGTTTCTTCATCTGTGAATTCTGTTTGTCAGAATAATTTGTGCTCATTTCACACATATATATTTTTTATGCCCAAGAGATACATTTAGAAATAATTTTTCATTTAGAAACTTCAAATGAAATTAGTTCAAGGTAAGAGTTGACTCTTACTACAGTAATTAAAATTCCAAGTAATGCTTAGAGTAACTTTTGAACGACAGAATTTTCCTGATGTTTCAGATTTACTTGGAAATTTAAAAGGCTGATCATTCACAACTTATTTGCCAGTTATTAATCAATTTTGTAAACCTCTACTAAATTTCTCTCAAATCTGATGATAATGATCATGGTTGTGATAATGTTTTATCTTTCCCTTTTGTAGATATGTACGTAGTAGATACTTGAAGACCTTGATGACTTGTATCCTCCTCTTAGAAAGCAGCGATTTAAAAATGATTTTGATATTTTTAAATAAAAAATAAATTAATTTTTTTTTAATTATTAATTTTTGAACTTATTTATTCAGTGCATGCTTGGTAACAGTCATTTGAGGAGCGAAAATTCAGTATTGTTTGGCTGCTTCAGAATATCACCATTATCTGGGAATATGATTTCTGTAACTGGCAAGTAAATAATTCGGGGGGTGGGGGGGGGGGAAAGAAATAAAGAGGAGGAAAAAAAAAAAAGTTGTCTTTGTCATTGTTCTTGTTCATTGCCATAAATTGAGGGAACTAGGAATGTTACAGATTCCTATAGAAACAGTCAATCCATTCAAGTGATTCAGCATGATTGCTCAACCAGTTCAAAAAGTGCATTCTTTTTATTTAAATTCTTTTAGTTTTTGTTGTTTAAATCTATTGAAAAAATATTTTACATGGTTCATGAATAACTTTCATTTTGGTTTTAAATCGCACGCCAGTTTTTGCTTTAGTAGACATTTATGATTTTGTAATTTATTCTGTGATTTGTTTTTCAAAGAAGGAATAGTTGCAGCCTTAATTATTCCTGTGCTTTTACTCATAAGATTTGTTAGTTTATATATCTCTTAAAATTACACCCTCCTAAAGATTGGAATTTTGATTTTTTTTTAAATTTTCAACTGCAATATCTCTTTGGGGACTAGATAAAGTTTTGAAATTTGCACACTAAATAAACATTGCTATGATACCAAACTGTAATATAAACTTCAACTTTGAGATTAATTTTGAAGTACGTGAAAAAAGATTATGGGGAAAATGCTTCATTTCCTCATTGGAGAGAAGTGGTGACAAAGAGTAATCATATTACTTTCCAGCTGCTTTGAACTCAAATCTATCTTGCTTTACAATAATTAATAATATTTTATCATAAATAACATAAAAACTACTGCTTATATAATTTTGCTGTTCAAACTTATTGTATATGTAAAAGACACGAGATAATTCTTTGTAATATAAGTTCATTATTTTAGGAATTAAGAGTAAAGGCTTCCATTGAAATTGGAAGATCAAAATTTGAGAGTTACGACCACAATGGTGAGTTGTTGCATGGATTTCTGGTATTCATACCATTTGGTGCCTGTTTAGGAGTATATCACCAGAATACAAAGTTCATGGCTAACATGCCTTAGTTGGTATGTTTGAGTTCTCAATGACACACTTCTAACAATCACTGGATGATATAGGACTGAACTGAAATGATGATAGATGCAAAACTACAGGAATTTTTTTTGAATGTCAGTATTTTGCATCAAGTCGGAGCAAAAATTCTTGGAATTATCATATGGGTAGTACCAAGCTGTCTGAAACAAACACTATGTTACAGCAATCAATACTTAAAACCCCACTTTAAAATTTTGCAAAGAAAATAGTAAGTATATTCTAGTATTTAAATAATACATTCTAGTATGTCTTTAAAAAACTGAGGAAATTCAAAAACACAATTCTAATATTTTAGAGGAATAGATCTTGTCAGAAACTTGGAGATGCTAAAGCCTTTCATTGTTTTTTGCCACTATCAAAAACCATGATAAAATACCAGTACACACCAAGAGTTCAAAATGGCTGGAAAATAATATGATTACTTATTGTCATCACTTCTGCCAAATGTTGAAATGAATCATTTTTCGTGGAAGTTTGCATTTTTTTAAAAACTTTCTCTGAGTTAAATCTCAAAATTGAAAAGTATATTGCAGTTTGGTATCACAGCAATTGTGTGCAAAAATCAAATTTTTATCTCACCCCCCACCCCCACCCCAACGAGATATTACATTTTAAATTTTAGAAAAAATCCAAAATTACAATTTAAGGATGGGTGTAATTTTTATGGCATGCTACTTATCATCTATATTTCAGGTATGGTAATGACATGTTGTGTATTTAATAAAACCACAGAGAAAAGTAAGGCTATCTTTCCACTATGGCAATGACTACTCTCTAAAAATCGAAATTTGTT